>CM076571.1:494111457-494711457 GCA_034641835.2 Pinus albicaulis | reverse complement strand
TTAGAACAACACATTGTGCTCAGATGGAGCCAATGTTGGCCTGTGACCGCATATAACATGGAGAAGTGGTCCCTATAAGGAAATCACTGGGCAGATGCGTGAATGTTTAAGGGGAAGGCCAAGGTATTCAAGCACAGTCTGGAAGGACGCCCCGCAGTCAAAAGAAAAGTTCAAGAGTTGGACCAATGGACACGTTCAGAACATTGCACACAGGTTAGGGTCGAGCAGGGCTTATTCGCAAGCTCGGGAGAGACTAGCGCTACCGAATACCGTTTAATGCTAAGATGTCTCTAAGTTAAAATTAAGCAAGATTATCTTTCTTCCAATTTCGAGTACAACGAAGGCTCGTATTCATTGTGCCCAGATCCAACAGCAACCCAGGAGCACAAATTGGACGAGATTTATACCAAGGAATGCCCCCGCAAGCAATCTCGTTAAATCCGCTCACCTGCAAATCGACGGTTGACATTAACTGCGGGAACAGTCTCTTCAAATTCCAAAAAACCGCTTAAGTGCCCCCGCAAGTGGTTTCAGGTTTCAATAAAGGACATTACGGGGTGATAGCTAGAGTCCACGCCATTTACTTTCAAATAAGAGAAAACAGAGAAATGGCGTATTTTCCTTAAAAGAACTTAAGGATTTTGGAGGAGGCGCAAAGGGGAAAATAGACGGTCAGGATCAAAGCGTAGAATTGAAGAAGAGAGATGGACAGCGGAGATCATAGCATAGGAATGCAAGTCAGATGGACGGACAAGATTAGATCGCGAGATCTAAGTTAGAAATAAGCGGTCAAGAATGGATATCGCAAATAAAGATGCATGAGAGTTAATGGATCGGAGATTCTGGAGAAGAGCCACGTGTCGGCCATAGGTTCCATTGCATATCGCACTTCGCAAATCTTACCATTTACCCTCTGCCGCTCACACATAAATCTTGCGATTTGCGATATGCGGGCAATCCCACCTCTGTCTGCCACGTCACTCTTGCCCATCACATATCGCTCACCGCAACTTTTACATTTACCTCCCTGCACTTCGCACTTCATAGAACATAACATCTAACCTTCGTTGCTCACACATAAATCTTGCGATTTGCGATGTGCAGGCGGCCCCACCTTCGTCCTGCCATCGCACTTCACACATTGCCTTTTTTACTGCTTAACCTTCGCTTGCTCCCATATAAAATTTGCAATATGCAATTTGCGGGCGCGGTCCCGCCTCCGTCCATGCCACGTCACCTTCCCCGCCATTGCACTTCACACATCGCGCTTTTTAACATTTACCATCCTCCGTTTACATATAAACTTTGTGATATGTGATCTACAGGCGCAGTCCCACCTCCGTCCATGCCACGTCACCTTCCCCGCCATTGCACTTCACACATCACGCTTTTTAACATTTACCACCCTTCGTTTACATATAAACTTTGCGATATGCGATCTGTGGGCACGGTCCCACCTACGTTTGTGCCATGTCACCTTTCCCGCCCCGCACTTCGCACTTCGCAAAACATAACATTTAAATTTCGCTGCACACACATAAATCTTGCGATTTGCGATGTGCGGGCGGTCTTGCCTCCATCTGCCACGTCACTTTCGCCCATCGCATATTTTATCAGTCACCTCCCACCGTTTATAGCAAAGGCTCCCGATCCGCGATTTGCGATATGGATTTGGGACCCCACCTCTGCGGCACGTCATCTAGTCCCTCCCCTAGCCTTTGTTCTGCTCTTTTCAGTGTTAATAAGCCCCGCTAACTCCACTTGCGCTTCCGCCATCCATGCCCCCCTTCGAAATCCGGTTCTTGGTTCGCAATTCAAAACACAGCATGGGTTTTTGGTGGAACACGCAGAGTTGTAGTATACTCGGCCGATCCAAGAGCTCCCCACTAAAAGAGTTAAGCACGCACAACACAAATGGCCGTTCTGCAACGGGAAGTGGAAATCATGAGAATTAGAGAGTGGAGGCTTTCAAACAGCAGATGGAATCATATGATGAAGGCTAGACCGCCCACCTGTTCTCAGCCACTTCTCGCCACTTCTTTTGAAGATTTCGGAATTTGGCCTCCATGGCCAACTATTTTGTTTCCTTTTACTGTTAGATGGTGATGTTTTGCTGGTGAAATCCCGATTTCATTCGAGTCTGTTTTGATTCTTTGTTTATGGGAGTGATTGCTTGATGCACGCTCCGCTAGTCAGTTAGGATATTTTTATTTTGCATGTGTGGATCGATCATGAGATTTTGATTCGATCGTAAACCCTGAAGGAGAACTCTATATTTAGGGAGTTCTAAGATGAAAGAAAGGTTCTGGAATTTTGGAGAATTTTGCTGTAGTTTTGTATGATTGTGCTCCCTGTGCTCTGAGATACATATTTGGGAGAGTTGTTTGAACTTAATATGATACAGTGCTGTCATTTGGATTCCAGATGGTGCAATGAGTAGTATGTACCTGTTTTTCTTCTGTTATCAGTAATCTCCTTTTTATGTGTAATCATCTTTCATGCTATGCTGCTTTGATGGTTCGTGTAATCTATCTGCCGGTGGTCTGCAATTTTATTCATGAATTCGTATCTGTATAACGGTCAGGTGTTAACGCTCATGTATTAAGCTTGCTGCACTCCCTTAATTCGCGCTCCACGAACCTCTGTTGGTGTCCATATCTCATTCATACCCGCTTCCTCTATGTTCACGGGGGGCAGATTCTTAATCCTCTTAAGCCCGTCTCTTGTGGGTTCCTTCTCCGTTCTTTCTCAACTTCTCTGGATATTTTTAAAGCTTCTGCTCATTGTTTTATACTTGGCCCATCTAAAAGCCATCAGCCTCACAGCATCCTGAGCCCTCTCACAGTATAGGGAATTCACATGAATCAACCTCAAATGGTCTTTTCCATTCTTGAACCACCAAAAGCATTATTCCCTTATTCCATATTTTATCAGAGGCATCCTTATGGTTATCTACATTTAACCTCTGATTTTAAGATGTCCTAGGCACTGGTCTTTTGCAACTCAAGGCTGTCTCTAGGAGCTACAACACCTTCATTCTCCTCCGAATTTGGAGCAATTTTGATGGTGGAATCTCCAGATACCCAAAGCTCTATCTCTAGGATCATGTTTTGCCTAGGTGTTCCCAAGGCTAGAACCTAGTAGGATCAATTTGACATTATTGGAAGAAAATTCTTGTTTGATCCTTTCCACTCACCTTGGCCAGGTTAAAAACATCATTGGGTGTCAAAATCCATCTCCTAACCTGGGCTAGGTCCACTTGGCCTCGTGTGGTCCCACTCTTCATCAAAGTTGATTTATCAAGGACTACTCGGAATCCAAGTTCTCAAAGGATTTTAGGGATTGATAACCTCATTTATAAATCTTATTCTTCTACCTCAAGTTTCAACCCTTCAATCCTCATCCCCTCTCCCTAGAAGTTCAAGTCCCTTGCTTAAAAGGCAAGCAAGTCTCATTTTGCATTCTATTCTAGGGAAAGAGTTTCTAGGGTCACTTCACACCTATTTATTGATATGTACTTTACAAGTGACTTCCTAAAAGTACCGGGTCTCCTCCCATCGGTGAAAGTCTGTAAAGAGCAGGGAGTCTTAGTTGTGGTGACAATGGGCTAAATCTCCATCGTTGTCCTTGACCTAGTAGTTGCCCTCATAGGAACCCTGCTTAGCTCCCCTGCTAGTTTGAGTGGTAACAGTGCCCATGGTTGATAGTCTGATTATATTATTTTGTTACCTACACTTGTCATGTAACGAGTGATTAAAATTCTACCTAGGTTGGATAGATCAGCTATGCTATTGGCATCAATTGTATTTCCTACAATAATAATAATAATATAATGTTGAAGCCACAACCTCCACGCTGCAAATTGATGCATGAAACTCCCTTATTTGTGGGACAAACCCCTTTGTTTACCTATTTTAGTAACAAGTTCAAGGTAAACAAAATTACTGTAGTGTCATTTTGAGCTACTTCTATTTCATGGTGTATTGATAAAGACATGGTGTTGAACTTTTGAGTATGCTAACCTCTATAACCATCCCTTTCTTGCTTGATCTTATGTCCTAGGTATGCAGAATTGAGTCATTAATATGAACTCCAAGATATAACCTTTCTGTATTGGTGTATTGCTTCTGATATGGGTTGCTATTTCAAAAGCATTTGGATTTATTTAGGTTAATTTTCACCATTATGTTGACTCCACTCACTATTGACGAAGTTGCCAAGCATACTTAGTAACTCATCAATATTTAGAATTCTTCCCCCCTTGACTTTCATATTAGATTTAACCAAAGTAACAAAAATCGCGATCGGGATAAAATCGCCGAGGGGAAAAAATCGTAAAAATCGGGAAAAAATCGGCACATACAAAAATATTCATTTTTTTTCAATTTTTTTAATATCTAAAGCATCTACAGCATAAAATAAATGTATTGACACATAAATATGAAAAAAAAGCTAATATATAAGATGTGTAATATCATGTCTAGTGCTACATCACACATAAAACTGAATCCTGTCCTGAATACTAAGTCCTGAGTCTCAAGAGTCAACTCAGCCTCAAAATATCAACAAAAAATATAATAATGTATCTCACATCATGAGTCATAATGTCATATATAAAGGAATGTCAATGCACCATATAACCTATGGTCCTATACTATTGATTTCCTCTGCCCCTCTTGCGAGAAAATACAACAACTTTGCCTTTCTCTCTAGATGAAGAAGCTGGCGGGACTGGCAATGGGCTCTGTCGTGCTCTAGAAGTCAAAAATGAAGCACCAGAACGGGAACCTGAACCACTAGGAGCTAAAGGAGGCAGACCACGTCCTCTACCGGTAGTAGTGGTAGGTGGTGTCACCTCCTCCTCCTGCTCCTCCTCCTCCTCCTGCTGCTGCTGCTCCTCCTCGTCCTCCTCCTCGTCCTCCCCCTCCACTACCTCCTGCTCTATCCAATCAGGGGCTGACTCCATGACAGGCCTCTCAGCCTCAACCCTCCATTCAGCAGTGGTGTCAATCGCATCTAAAGAGATGGCCTCCATATCAGGGGTCCTCTCAAGTTGTCTCACCCACAATCTAAGATTGTAGTAGACGTAAACCATGTCATTGAGCCGCTGACCCTCCAACCTGTACAAGGGTCATAAATTAATAAATTAAATATTTAAAAAAAAATATTTAATGAATTCAAAAAATCAGTTGAGATATGTTAATTTTTTTACCTGTTGCGCCTTTTGGAGTGTATTTTTTCAAATACACTCCAGTTGCGCTCGCATCCTGAAGCGCTACATGTTTGGCTGAGTATTCTAATGGCAAGTTTTTGGAGTTTTGGTAATCTGCCATCGTAGCTCCTCCACCATGCATCTACAAGTTACAAGTTACAACAAATAAGATAAACTTATAAAGTTACAAACATAAGAAAATTTTAAAATAATGAAAATCTTACCTGGCATTTTAGTAGTCCTATCCTGGACAGCCATGTCGAAGCTCAAGGTGCCACCTGCCATTCTGTATACCTCCATCTCTTTGGATATCTCTACACGTTCTGATGGATTTGGCACCATCTTCTGAACACAAGTGAAAAAGCCATCCATGACCTCAACATCAAATAGAAAACCACATGAATAAGCAAATGCGGGGTTCAGGAAGAGCCCTGCAGCATGAATGGGACGATGGAGTGTGTTGTTCCATCGATCATCAATCACTTCCCATAAAAGAAGTTGTCTCTGAAACCCATCATCACCCTTATCATCATAATAGCTGCGAACAGCTTCTTTGGCTCTATCCATGGCCTCATACAAGTAGCCCATTGCGGGCTTCTCTCCATCCACCAATCTAAGAACCTTTACCAAAGGTTCACTAATGCTGCACACCTCTTCCACTCCAGCCCAGAAACTTTCCTGATATGACACCAACCTGCAGATGGCCTGTCCCTCTGATTTGCGGCTGATAGTCAAAGCACGCCACTCATTTGAAACAAACATTCTCTTCAATTCCCACTTAGAATTCAAGAGGGATTGAAGAGAGATGAAAGTAGTGGCAAATCGTGTAATAGCAGGCCGCACCAACTCCTTATTGTTGGTGAATGTCCTCATCAAATGAAGCACGGATCCATGGTTATATATAAATTTTGTGATTCTCTTTGATGATTCTACAATATCTTTGACAAAATCAAGCTTTCCGATGTCCTCCAACATCAAATCAAGGCAATGTGCAGTACAAGGTGTCCAAAATATGCTCGGATACCTCTCCATAAGCATCTTGCCAGCAGAAACATAGTTTGTAGCGTTGTCCGTTATGATTTGGACAACATTTTGGGGCCCAACCTCCATAATGAACACATCTAATATATCACATAATAATCTTGCATCTTTGACATGTGCAGATGCATCAACAGATTTCATAAACATTGTCCCCTCGGGACAACTGACCAAGAAGTTAATAAGGGTCCTACCCCTTTGATCAGTCCAACCATCTGACATCACAGTGCATCCTGTGATTTTCCATGATGCCCTTAACTCTTCCAATCTCTTGGTGCAGTCAGCTTTCTCATTTTGCAGAATGCGCCCTTTAAGGTCATTCTCTGAAGGGGCTTTGTATCCTGGGCCAACAACAGCGATAGCATCAATCGCAGACTGATAAAATGGATTGGTCCTGACAACACTGAAAGGAATATCACTCCAAAGAAACAGTTTCCCCAACAACTTATTAGCTTCTTCCTTCTCCTTTCTTTTAAGAAAGGAGGAGATAGATGGTTGTGCCCCGGGAGTGGTTCTAGGAACAAAAAATGAGGCAGCAGCTACGGGGCTGCCTGTAGAAGAGGCTGATGCTGAAGAGCCACTACCACTCTCACGCTCAACTCCAAACCCTGATATTTGACTTTTCAGAGCTGCTTTGCTGAGTTTAGTGGTTTCTATTTCTCCCAATGAGTTCATGGCTCTTTTGATTATTTCTGGATTGGTGTTTTTGCAAGGGCCTACTTCATGCCCAGGAATTTGTGCCAAGTGGTATTTCAACCTGTATACCCCTCCTGTCATGTGTTGACCACATAATTTGCAAGACAAGTTTGATCGGTCAAAACCCCCATTAGGTTCACCAAATTCCCATAAAGGATCTAATTTCCTTGGCATGTTGGAAACTTTGAAGTTTGAACTTTGAATGTTGAAATTTGAACCTAGGGCACAAGAAAAATTGCCAGTTAAAAAATAAAATAAAAAAATTACAATTTTACATACAACATTTTGATTTTTTCACAAAAAAAAACCCTCAACTCAATCCAAAAATAATGGGAAAAAATACATGTTGAAACACAAGCAAAAATAATGGGAAGAAGCTAAGAGCACAAGAAGAAATATAAAAAACAAAATTTAACAAACAATTTTTTGCATTTTTGACCAAAATAAACCCTCTCCTCTCAATAAAACAAAAACAAACAAAAAAAACACAACCAAATGCAATCACAAATGATGAAAAATACATGGGTAATAGAAACCCATGGAAGAACAAGAAAAAAACAAAAAAAAATGGTCAAATTTGATGCCCATATCTGGAAAAACGTTTTGCCGGAAACACTTGGTCCAAATTCGATTTTTGTTCGCTTGGATTGCAAGAAATTCTTCACTTTTGTCCAATCTTGGACTTGTAAATCACGTATCTCCCTCCTTGGCTCTCCTCCTTCCCTCCTTGGCTCTCATAAACAAGTCTGTCCAACTAAAAATGACAAACAAAAAACCAAAAATCGCATTATAATGCCGTTGTCCGACGCTGCCACGATTTTTATTGATCGACTCGCGATTTTTTCGAAAAAATCGCGATTTTATCGCGATAACGATTTTTTCAAAAAATCGTTCAAAAAATCGCCGATTAAATCGGCCGCTTGAAAAACTCGCGATTTTTTCAAAAAATCGCGATAAAATCGCGATTTTTGTTACTTTGGATTTAACGTATGCTCTTTTTGTTTTAACGTGGTTTATTTTTATTATATCATCATACATTGAAATGAATGCGAGACAACTTATACCATGTGACATTGGCAGGGTATTAATCAACGTACAGCACAAATGGAACAAGGTGCTGAAAATTTTCAGTCGATGGCAGAAGAGTTGTTAAAGATAATGAAAGAAAAGAAAGGATGAAAAGGTTTGGGAATAAGGAAATGGAAGGATGTGAATATTTGAGGTGGCCTTTTTTGAATGAGACAGATTGCAAACTAAGTAATGGAATGCATATTCTTACCTTCTCGTAGCTTTGTTTGTGTTGTTCTGCTTGCAGTTCAGGTTATTGAACTGGGGAGGATCTTTTACTATTACAAGTTGATCAATGATGTAAATTTCTTGATGTACTTCTCGTGAGTAAATTAAGGTGTTTTATGGTTCAGTGGCTCTGACACTCTGAAGGAAGCCACTGCTTTAATGATGTTCTCTGTGTAATAACTATATAAATGTAAATTTAATATGAAATCGTTTCTATGTAATTTCCCTGCCCTTTTTGTCATTCGGGCAACAGGTTATAAGTTCTTTGTACAATTTTATACAGAGATTCAGAATAACTTCTTCAGAATATTTTGACTTGATTATAATAAATAGCTCAAAAATGGTATTATACATCCTTAATTGTTAAGGAGGAAGTCCAAGCCCTGGTTAATGAAAATTTTCAAAAAAAAATTCCAATATTAAGCTTGTGACCATTGGAAGAATGTAGGCAAAACTAACTTTGAAAATTGAAACTTACAAATGCACATTTAACTGACATGCTAACTACACTTGCTTTAAAGGAATGTACATTAGCTTGTGTTTGCTTATCAACTCACACATAAACTTGTACATGACAAGAATTTTCATTTATGAAGATATACGGACTCCATATAAATACTATTGTTAGAGATAATGATCATAAATAAGTGATAAAGTATTAGTTAGGGGCTTTATCATAAATTTAAGAAGTGATGTAATCATGAGTTAATTAATGTGGTCATTAAACGATTAGTTATTAGGCAGTTATTTAACCACCCCCATTCCTTACTTTTGTATAAAGAGACATTGCATCACTCAATTATTGCATCATGTAATGTAACAATTTGAAATATATCCAATTTGCTCTTAAAATTTCTGATTTATTATTTTAATTGAGTTTCAACGAATCTTAAGTGAGGCATTTATCAAACAGTTGAAGGACAACAGCTGTAGATGTTGGTTTCATGTTTTCTCTCAAGTGACACGGACAAGGATCATGGCAACAATGGAAAATGCTTCAAATAACTGGACAACTTTATTTATAAACTCAGAAATATACTTTCACTGCTGTTACAACTTTAAATGATGAAAAATTCTGAGCATAAGCGACCATGCAATTAACTAGACACCAATAACTTTCACTGCTGTTACAACTTTATATGATGAAAAATTCTGAGCACAAGCGACCATGCAATTAACTAGACACCAATAAATGTCGTGAAGGACAAAACAGTGAAACCTGGTATCATTACAGCGGTATATAAGTGGGATATCAGCCTTTAAATAATGCATCTTCAGCCATTAAAAATCAGTCTTATATAGCAGAGGTGGATGAACAATAAACATAGCTTGTTCTCTGAATAATACTCAAGGCAGTAATGCATGCATTCTCAAAGAAACTTCAGGTCTGGTATAAGAGTACATCAGCAGCTCCTTTGGTTCAAAAATTCAGCCAGCCATAGATCCACTACCTTCACATCCCAAATAGCTAAATGCATGATAAAGGACAGCTTGTATGCAATTCTAGAAATTCCCTTCCATGGACAACACCGGATGCGTATCGAACTTGAGAGATATCATTCATAAAATTCTGAAATAAATCAGATCTTTAATTGAGAGCAAAATGTCAGATCTTCAAGGCCACTATCAAATATACACCTGGAAAGTGCACCCTCGAACAGAACTTGGGATGTCTGAATTGGTTGAACTTTTGAAGCCAACTTGGACCCTCATGAATAGGCTGCTACAGGCATACAAGAATGCAATCTCAAGGAAATTTCCAGATCTGGAATATGAGCATATCAAAGCCTCTTTAATTTAGAATTTTGTCCCATTTTTAACCAGCGCTTGGTACCAGAAACCCTTATGCAATATACTGTTTGTCCCAATGAAAACAATGCCTGGAAACTTCACAATTTGTCCCTTAACCTTGGGGTGATATGTCCCTTCTGGTATGACAGAAATGGCACTGAAAATTGGTGGTGGAAAGATGAATAACAATTCGGCCCAAGAGTCTCTAAATATGAAATGAATGGTTAGGTAATCAAAGCAATAGATCTTCCTCTAGAACGCGTGTCATTTGGCATGTTGAATCTTAAGTGATGGTGCAAGATGACTATGCCAGTTCTGAACTTGCAAATCTAAATTCCTCCTCCAAGTTGGGTGGTTCAATCTTCACTTGGCTAGACAAATAAACTCGGTCTTGGTGATGGAGTGATCCTGCAATCAAATTAAAACTCAATGCTAAAGCCTCCTGCAAACAATGGAAATTAGATCTCTGCAATAAACATAATGGAAGATCTGAAATGATCTTCCCCAAGAGCTAACTAGGGTGGCACTCAAAGTCCACCGAAATTAGCCTTTGAGTTGCACTTGAAACTCGTTTGAGTATCTTTCAATTGTCAATAAGATAAATAGAAATAGAATGCCTTAGCCCAATCCTCTATTTATAATTGGAGTTTTTTTTAGTGCGACTTTTTGGAGTTTCCGATGCCGGAATTAGGTGAAAATATTTGAGGTGAAATCTTGATTTCTGTTATTTAAACTAATTTTTTGACTATATATATGGATTCAGCACCCTAAAAAACCCCTAGGGCACTTGATTGTGCAAGGTTAACCATCAAATTTCTGTTTTCAATGAATTCCTGCCGGAATTTAGAGAAATTAGACCGAAAAAATCCACCAAAAAAGCCTTCAAAAAATCTCACTAAAGACAACTCGTTTATAATTCTCCATCGAAACATCTAGCTTCTAGACTCTCTCTTTTTACCTATTATTTTATTGGTTGGGTCCATTTTCCACTAGGAGACTTTTTGCTGCCATTTCAAATTAAATAATAATTTTCCTCCTTTCTCAATAAAATATTGTTTTGCTGCCATTCTCCAATAAAATAATAATTTTACTTTACTCAATAAAATATTAGTTTGCCGCTATTTTCCATAAAAATAATATTATTCCTTACTCCCCCAATAAAATATTATATTATCGCCATCCCATTAAAATACTAATTTCTCTTTCCCCGCAAAATGATATTTCCCCCTTTTTTATAATATTTCCAAAATTTTGCAAAAACTCCTAAATGATTTTGGCTGGGAAAAAAATTGGAAACATGACAGTGCTTACCACCAAAAATTGCTTGTCTTCAAGCAATATCACCCTATGTTGTTTATCCACAGGTTGGTTGAGCTAATGCGAGTGCCAAATATGCCATTGAACCACTCCTCGTTGTCGTGCCACCATCACATGAACTAATCCTATGTCACCAGGGTCCCAAACCAACTTGAACTCCTCCTGCAAGATATCCTACCATTCTAGTGAAACCCCCCATGCCATTTGTGAATCATTAAAGTCCAATGGAAGATATAAATGATCTCCACCTATCAGAGCCATATCACCCCTGAGGGTAGCTGAACCACGAAATCCTGTGATGCATGGATCCCATGCCAGTCTCAAAAGGGCGCCACCATGCTAATGTTGCGCTACTCTGACTATGACAAACTTCCCATTGTGTGCAGGTTGTATCCTCCTCTCCTGGAACCCGATGGCGAAAAATCTATGAAGGCCAAGCTCATCCTACCTCGACATCTCCATGATATCAATGCCTACCCATCTACTAGAGAAGTAATAGGGAAAATTGTCCTTGTCACGTGATGAAGGTCTCGATGCTACACCATATGTCAAACGAAGAGTGAACTACATCACTCTCTCCCATGATCATGCTCATCACTAAATGGAGTGACCTATCATCCAACTGAATCCTTGGATCCCAGAGCCAGATTTGTTGTGACGCACAGACCATAGGGTCTGCACTTAATTATTAACACATACTAAAACTGAAAATCGCACAATACATATGCACATAAAAACTCAGCGATAATTCATTAAACAATAAAATATTTACAAGAGAACTATTCGCCTCATGTTGGGCCACTTATTTCTTATACTCACTCACTCACTTCTACATACATACATGCCTCATGGGCTCACCTAGATTTATACAAATGGATTAGAACCCAAGTAGGTTCTAGATCCCTAAAGTAACTCCCAAAATATCTCTCATAATCTTTAACATATCTCATTAAATCCCTTATCTCTAGATAAGAGCTAACTTATCCACAATTCTCTTAAACCTTCCAAAATACTCTCGAAGCTTCTTCTATTTACAATATTTCTCATTTTCTCTTAAAACTATAGGAAAATACAATAAATAATTAAATCCTAACTCTGGAAACTAACTTCCTTAGTAAACAGTGAACCCTAGGTTAGATGTACCTGCATCAGACTCCCCAGTTAAAATAAAATCATGGTCTCCCGACCATAAGCCTTCATAAAATCTTAAAAATCATCCTGGATCCCAAACTTTAGTCTGTCGCTGATCAATTGCTCTGTCATATTGTTGCCATTCTGTTGTTGTATTTTTCTGTCTTCTAGGTTCTAAACTTTATGTTGTAGTTGTCCTCCCTCTTTGTTGATGTATACTTGTGTAGTCAAATGTATCTTGTTGTTGTCCCCTTGCTTCATCTTACAGTATCTTGGTTTATGTACTTTTCCCATTAGCCTCAATTCTTCAATTTCAATGTCCAATCTAGTTTCAGATTGAAATTTATTGTTACTAGCTTGGAATATTAATTCATCATCATTAAATTGTAGATTACATTCAGGCTGCACATTTTCATTAAGTGAACATTTTTCTTCTGCAACTTGCATAGATTTAGGTTCCATCAGCATCTTCATTTATTTAATTTCAGTATCTAACTTGTCTTATGGTTGGTGTGCATTGTTGTTTCTTTGTTGAACTTAGTTATCCATCTCTATTCTTCCGTTGCACTAGATTTGTTGATTTGAAGGCCCGTTGTCATACTCTGGCTTTGGATTATCCAACCATTCTTCTAGGAATTTTAGTTCTGCTGCAATATCTCTCATGTTGACATTTGACCCATTTATGTGGTGATCACTTTCCATTTCTCAGCAACTTCTATTATTTGTCCATCTTTAGCATCCTTAGGCTTCATTTCTTTATCAATTTTTTGTTCATCATCACTGCACATAAAGTTAATGTTTTGTTCAATATCAACCACATATCCTACATCCACACACTAACTGTTAGATTTAAAAACATAAGGCTCAATTGATGATTTTGTCTTCAAGTCTCCATGTTGATCTTCCAAACATTTTGGGGCGTCCTCTGTGAGAATCGAACCCACATTCACATTATCGCCGTTCTCTTCAAGCAACGGTCCTTGCTCAAGTTCACAAATGTATACATTCTTCCGGAGTTTCTTTGCTTCCCTTAGCTTGTGTTTTTGTCTCAATTGCTTAATTGGCCATTCAACTGTCATCTTTATGACCCATCCATGTTTCTAACTAAATAGTAGCTCCATAAATACATAAAGCCGTGTCTTTAATTCATCGATCTCCTTCTCAATTTCTTCATCACTAATTCCAACTGCTATGGCATCATCGTGGCCCTTTTTTGAATTCTGCAAATGATTATCCATAGTCATCTTCATCTTCTTTGTGAACTTCACCTTGTTCACTGTAACCTGGAATTTAACTAACACTTTACCAAGTTATCTCCTCTGAACTTGGTCAAGGTTCACTTCACTTGAACCATCTTTTTGAGCACTCCTTTGTGCTTTGTTCCCTTTATGCAACAACTGCAGTATCTCTTCAAATTCTATTGATTATTCTTCGAGTGTGGGGCTTTGCCGATCATGCACCCATTACATTCAAGGACTCGAACTTTTGACTTGGCTTTTTAACTCCAAACTTATAATTTGACATCAATTGGACCTTGGGTGTCGGGTACAACCGAAAATGCACTCTTTACAAAATGACTCCATGAAAACTTATTGACTTCAATCTTACTTTGACCAACTAATTTCATTTGACATCAACAAATACCTTGACTTGAATTTTATAATTGAGAGACTCTCTCACTTCATCTCAACTTGCGCAAGGACTTTTAACCATTTAAGCACTCAATTAAATTCCTTTTACATAACCTCCCTTAGGCTTTCACAATTATGACTATGACCTCAAACTCATGACCTTCGACAAAAGTTGCCTTCATTACAATTTTTTTATCGAAATATTTTATCTAGACTTGACTTTTTCCAATGACTTAAACATTTACTTGTTCCTTCTTATAGCAATGAGTTTTTTGGACTCAGACGCACTTTGGTGAATTTCTTAGCATTTACAAATTGGCTCAATGTTGCTTTTTGTGTCAAAAAACACATATTCTTCCCCTGTGTTTCTTGATAACCGCACCATGAATTCTCAAACATCGCTTCATGGAAAAAAATCCAACACATGGAAAAAAAAAAATCGTGTCTCGCAACATTCTTTCCGCGATGCGAAATTTGCCCAATAAAACTCAGGAAACTGGTCTTATAATAAGAGACAAATTTATAGAACATGTAACATTCCTCTCACAAAATATCAATCATTAATAGCTAGGATAGATCATAAATGTGTGTTGTTACTTGAAGTATTTTCAGCTCCTTTTTCTCCTTGTAAACTTCAGCCAAGAAGGTCAACGAACCAACAACCACACGTCCAACAACTTAAGAAGTTCGAGGCACTTTTCCAAGGTTTGCACATGCCCTCCTTATGATGCAATAATTCAGCCTCATAAATTCACTGTTGGAGCATAAAATGGCCCAGCCTCTCTCCCTGTTTAACTCAGTCTCTTTTAATAAATGAATTTTGGAAAATGCGTGGAGAAAGGATACTTGAAACCCTTGGTGTTTGGAAGAGAGATACGACCTCCAAATTTGTCCATGGAAACCATACAAAATAGTGATGTGTGCCAACTAAATACAAGGCTGGCTATTCGATTGGATAAATTCTGGAAACAAATGATCGAGATTTCCTGGTGGAATTATCAAGGAAAACAAAAATAAGTTCAATATGCAAATGCAACTTGCTAGGGTAAGCAAAGAATTTGCACAACAGCGTATGAGATCGACACATACCAAAATTTCAAGGGGTCACCGGATCTATATAGAACTCTCATTATAATCTGCACTACTACCATTTATTCTACTTGAGATCCGCATTTTCGTTACCATATAATTGTCACAACCCACAATTTATAATTAGTTGGACGCACTTACATAGTATCAATACCTCACGATCTGGACAAGTTTCAAACTCAATTCCCCTTTCGAATGGTATTTACCAAGCATAAAAATATAAAGACTTACCTTTTACCATCAGCGCAATTTCATGATGGGCAAAGACACAACCATTCCAGAATTCATGAATTTGACCACCTCGGTCATAGCTCATTTGTTGGGACTACATTCCACATCAATCGCTCAACCCAAAATCAAACTCTCGTTGAAATTACTATCATGCAATTTATGCAATCAAAAATCCACTTACCTCTCTCTTCAGAGTTTCCAGATATTTCAAGTAGATTATTTGAACGCAGAGGTATAGTTGGAATCAACGACTTGATTCCACCAAGGTTTCACAAACCCACGTTTTCACTCATATGCCCACGATAGCCCACACAACATTCCAACAGCCACACCATCGATTCTTGTGGCTGCAAATTGATCTTGCACAATGGCGTATTTCATGCAACGTCACAGCTCACAACTCTACTCCGACAGTCACACCAAATAAAACTTCGACATTGATCCATGAGGACATTCATCTGCAAGACTACGACTGCGGCTGAGACTTTGATTTTTCCTCCAGTTTCGATAGGCTACAAGGCTTCGACTCTAGGAATTAGATTTCGAAATCGTTCTTGACCAGCAGTACAACTGCAATAAAACTATCCATTGACACACCATCATATAGTAATTTCACTCATAATCCTTCATAAAGGTCTCTACGCAGCATTCCAGTCATATTCGCGATAATCATTCCACACTGCTCTAGGGTACTCCATAGCAAACACTCTTCCACAGTCAGCAAATCGTTGTATTCCATAAGCATTTTCTACTCCATTGAGCAGTTCCAAAATTCTCATAAATTTCAACCCACTGATCCCACTCAGCTATTGAACCACCATCTATATCAGAAGCATCTACATAAACCCTTGTGATTGCAATTTCACAAATCGAATAGAGTAATTTAATTCCCAACACCAGAGATCATTCAAATCTATATTTCATAACTCTCTTCCAAAATAGCAATGTTACTGAATCCTTCAATCATACACGATCTCACCAACAATTCCCTTTTACGCTTGATCAATCTTCAATGGGAACTCATAGAAAGAAAGAAAGAAAGAAAGAATTTTTAATGTCCACGAGGCTAAAAATAGCCTATGGGACAGATTGCTTCTCTATCTGACTCTTGTATTCGGCCCTTTTCCTGTGTAGTTTTACAATGAGCACTCCCAGCTTATCGACAAACTCTTCGCTGAATAGATTATCCCAAGAATTAGCTGCCAGAATACCTGCATAGTTTTCTCTGGTGTCTTTGAAGGCCTCACATTCTAGAATGAAATGTTTTTCTGTTTCCACTTTTCTGGAGGAGCAAAAAATACATACTCTTTCTTCCCACATTTCTTTTGGCCTTTTCCAGCACCCTGTTTCACAACGGAGTTGATGAGAATTAGTCCTTAATTGAGCAATAAGAATTTTAGATCTCCAAGAAATATCAGCCCCTATGTATGCCTTTTGTTGATGGTTATGTGTGGGGTTAAACTCTCCTATGTAGTACTTCTTCTTTCTCTCTAGCTCTTTCTTCCAAGTATGTTTATGGAATTTATCCATAACAAAAGTTTTTATCTCTTTACTGTTTGTAGGACACATGCTCAAGCAAATACCCCATTTACTAAACCATTTGTTATTTTGCCGCATCCAAGTCTTCTGTCTTTTACACAATCCGTCACTAAACACAACCTTAGGCCATCTATCCTCTTCCATTTGCTCAATTTTTTTCAGATACCTTATGACTCGCACCATAGCAATTGCTTCAATAGGAGCAGCCCCTGTTTCACTTAACATGATAGCATAAGGAACTGCACTTTTAATTTTGAATTTGTTTGTAATCAAATGTTTCTGAATTTTCTCAATTTGTTTCCACTGCATCTTGGTTGTGCTGCTGGCCCATAGTTCACAACCGTAAAGAATCACCGGAATCACTAGAAGCCCAAAAAGAGTTAGGGTGGTTTTCCAGTCCCACAGCTCTGCCTCTCTACACCTGTTTTGAAGAGCATAAAATGCTTTCCAACCCCCTAAAGTTCTTTTCTTTCTACAACCATCCCAACTTAAATTTCTGTTGAAATCAATTTCGAGGTATTTGTAATCTGCAACTTCTTCCAAAACGCTGCCTCCAAAATAGAACTTATGTTGGTTATGCTTTCTTTTGTTAGAGAAAACCACTACTTTCGTTTTGCTAATATTGACTTGCATCTCAACCCTTTTACAAAAATGCTCAAGGGAATGTAAATGCTCTTGCAAACCAAGAGCCGAATTAGCAATCAATATAAGGTCATCTGCGTACAAAAGAAGCCTGATAACGAACTTGCCCAAATGGATACCGTCACCTCCTTGTGAATTTAGCCACTCTTCAAGCTTGTCAATATATAACCCAAAAATGGTAGGAGACAATGGGCAACCTTGCTTGACCCCGATATCGCTTCTAAAACTTTCAGAAATGCCAGCTGAAGTTCTGATTTTGACTTTCACCTCTTCATACAACCTATGCACAGCTGCTCTCAAATGTTTGGGAACCCCGAGTTCCTCCATTCTGCCCCAAAGCTTATCCCTAGGAACCGTGTCAAAGGCTTTTCTGAAATCAACAAAGCAACAAAAAACTTCTTCCTTTTTTTCCCAACCTATTTCAATGATGTGCCTTAAAGTTATACAATGATCAACTGTGGAATGTTTAGGTCTAAAACCTGCTTGCCCTTTAGCACGTTTATCTCTTTCTTCTGCCCACTTGTTGATTTTCTTTTCCAACATGCTTCCAAATAACTTTGCAAACAAGGGGTTTATCATTATGGTTCTATAATTGGAGGGATTATCGACGTCACCACTCTTGAAAAGAGGTATTGCCATACTAGTTGTCCAATCTGTGGGGAACCCCTGCTGTAAGATGTTGTTGAAAATTTTTGTGATGTGAGGTGAAAGAAATTTTAAGCCCCACTTTAAATACTCTGCTTGGAGTTCATCTAAGTCTTTTGCTTTTCCAGCGCCCAACTTCTTGATACCCATCTCTACCTCTTGCACCGTGAAGAGTTTTGTGTCTATGTTGACCAAGGGAGGAGGGTCAACCTTGGGATCCTGCTCATAAAGTTGTCTTGCATAGTCAAACCATTTAGAAGCTGTAATGTTGTTTTCAGTTTGCACCTTTTCCGATTGGAGCTCCTTCCAAAATAATTTGGGGTTATTTTTCCCGAGGAAGATTAGTTCTTCTCTCCTTGAAACCATAAAATCGGCTTTTTTCTTTTTTACTAACTGCTTGTAAGCTTTGAGCTTTATGTTATCCGTGTTTGATTCCTTCCACCTTCTCCTTGCCTTTTTGCATTCCTCGTCAAACCAAGCATTAACCGGAAAGCAATTTGTTTCGGACTTCTTAATTTTTGCTCTTTTGCACTCAGCAAGTGCGCTTTGAATTAAATGTGTTAATCTGTGACTATGAAGGCCATGAGATGGGATTTCCTCCTTCTTGAAGAGTCTCTCTAGCATTATTTTGAAGGTATTACAATTCTCTGGATTCAAAAGAATTCTGCCCTTTGGGGGATTTTGTTGAACACATTGATTTTTCGACCCTAATTGCTTTTTTCCGGTCCAAGAGAAACTTAAATAGATTGGCTTGTGATCTGATTTTAAGTCCCAAATTTGATCTCCAATCAACACTTTCTCCATTTTCTCACACAAACTATGCGAGCAAATTACATAATCTACTACACTTGCTCCATTGTAAGTATTGCAAGTGAAATTACCGGACTTTTCCCATTTAGTCAACCCATTACAAATGACTAAATCGAAAGCCCCACATAGCATAAGCAGTTGTTCTCCAAAGATATTGCAGCCTTTATCCTCTTAAATTCGTTTCCACCGATGATTACTCTCTTCTGTAAGCCAGATAGGGTCACTCTCTTCTTTACAACAAAGAATGCTAGCTTGTTCACTTGCAGTTCTAGCATTGAAATCCCCCACTATAAGGACTTCACCTAGCTGAGAATATATTGCAATATCCGTTTTTAGGGCTGCAAAGGGATCTTTGTGGTCAAGCCCTCTACTTTTGTAGATTTTTGAAACTTGCGGTGCAAAATAGCATGCTGCAATTCTAATGAGATTTCCATTTTCCGATATTTTAAGCCAAACAAATTGTTTATTTGGGTCTTATTTTTCTAGCTGAATGAAACGACCTTCTTTTTCTCTTACTAATACCATGATACCCCCGTGCCCTTTGCCATTCCCTGCTGCCTTGTTCCACACTGCTATCTTCCAATACCCTTCAAACAAAGGTGTCTTACACCCTTCATGCTCATGTGTTTCTATGAGGCAAATTATGTCTCTACTTTCCGCAATAGGCCCTAACCCAGGTCCTCGTCTCCATGGGTAACCCCTGCAGTTCCAACAAACTAATCTTAAGGAAACCTGGGTAAGACTTGATTGCTATTTGTTTTGACATGTAAGACTCACAGTCGAGTCTTTGTCCCTGCTTGCCCATAATGACCTTTCTTCCTCATTTCTTGCTAAAGAGTTTGCTGCCTCTTCTTTGTTATCATTTTGTTGCATTGTTTTGGAAGGAGGTCCAAATTGCGCAATCACGACTTTACCTTTATAAATCCATGCTCTTTTTCCCTCATCTCTTGCAGCCCTAACTTTTGTCATTTCATCCCTCCTTTCCTCTTGTTGTCTTACAGTTAAATCTTCTTCTATAAAAAACCGAGAACCCCTTAAGAGTTGCTTCTTTCTCAGAATGATATCTTTATTATGCAAGTTGGGCAAGATGACTTTTATGGGCCTGGCTCTCTCACCGTTGAGCTTACCTACTCTCCATGCTTGACATACTTGTCCTTGCCATTGGAGTTTGTCTTTCAAGAAGTCTCTTGCAAGGGCAAGAGTACATTCATTTTTACCATACTCTTTCACCCCTTTAATAATTATGTTTGTTGCTCTATCCATTCTTTCCTTGCTTTCTCTATCTTGCATGTTGTTAGCCTGGGTGTTTGTTTCTCCTTCCCTCTTAGCAGAATTGCCAACAACTTGAGCCCAAGTTTTGGAAAGTTTTGTGGGATCTTCTTTCCTCCCTTCTCTTGATGTTTCTTCATTGTTGTCTATTTGAGCAACTGCTTTCCCCTTATCCTGGGGTGGCTTCGCATTCATCACCTCCGTGTTTTCCACTGCAAATTTCTTCATGTTTTGCACCTCCGCTTTCATGCGTTGCCATTCTGTTTTCCCTATTCGGAGAGCTTCCTGCAGTAATGACACTTGCTCCTTCAGAACTTTGTTGCTTTCTGCTAAAGCCTGATTTTCAGTTGTTATTATATGGATTGTACAATCTCTTTCCAACGCTTTAGCTTCTACTACTTCCAACCTTTCTTTTACATTTAAGAGTTCTCTCACATAAAGGTCAGATGACCAAGTGAGAGGTGTGGATGTGGGACTATATAAAGCATACTCATCACTAACTTTTCCTTTTCCTTTGGACTTGTTGCCACATGCTTGCGAAGAAAACTTGTTTGAATGTTGTTTCTTGCGAACAATACTCTCCCTATGAGACTTTTTCTTCTTTGTCTGCTCCCATTTTAGACGAGCTAGTCTCCTTTTTAAAATGCCCTGATATTGTTTGGCATTGACCCAAACCCACTTCCCAGTTTTCGTTGATGAGGCAATTTTCACTTGCCCTATATCATTTGTTTCTACGGGTTCTAAAGTTTCTTCCATTCTCATGATGATATTAAGGGAAATCAAAATCTCTGCCCAAAACTGACCCTTTGTTTTATGCTTAACTCTTCAATCTGTTGGTCTGACCACTGAAAACTTGCTGCTCTGTCCTTGCTGCTCTGCCTGCTATCCACTGAAAACTAGCTGCTCTGCCCTTGCTGCTCTGTCCTTGTCCTCTGTCCTCTGTATAAAATTGACGAAGAACCATACATTAGAAAATCCCATTTCTGGATTGCATATTCTTTCCAGAAGTGCCAGCTGGTCTCCGTAGCTTCAGGAAAATGGACCAGCCTTTTTGTTTTAAAATTGAACTAGTTTGAGCTCGTTCTGCCCAGAGAATCTCTGTATTTGCTCATTCAACTGACGGAATGTGCAGGGATTTCAGGAATCGAAAAAATAGTCTCGATTCGATTAATCGAGGTGGGGTTTGTTTCTGTGTTAAAACATTGGACCGCCAATTACTATTTTACTTGATAATGCTAATGATACCAAAAACGTTGTTCACACACCCTTGTAAAACGTGGTTCCAAAAACCTTGCAAATCTCTTCAACCAAGACCTTTCAGAAAACGCTCACGAGTTGGACAATAGATTCCATTCTGTACAAAACCCAAATTGCCAAATCTCACTCTGAAACCAAAATGACGCACACACCATAGGTTTGCACTTAATTATTAACACATACCAAAACTGAAAATCACACAATACACAATACATATGAACATAAAAAACTCTGCAATAATTCATTAAATAATAAAATATTTGCAAGAGAACTATTGACCTCATGCTTGGCCACTTATTCATCACACTAAGTCACTCACTTCTACTTACATACATGCTTCATGGGCTCACGTAAATTCAAGATGATGATGTCAACCATGGGGGATAATTTATTTTTTTTGGGGTTAAAAAGTAAAAAGATTAAAAAATAATAAAATAATAAAACTATATTTTCAACTTGTATTTTCAACTTATTTCTTTAATTTTTTACTCAAATTTCGAGTAAGAGTACTTGTTGGATGCAAAATTCAATTCCTCATCCGAGGAGTACCCATGTTGCATACTTTCGATAAACCCTTCTACATGAAAAATGAGAAATATATGAAAAAACGTCACTGCAATCACGTTTTTCATGTATTTCTCATTTTTCATGTAGCAGGGTCCATCAAAAGTATGCAACATGGGTACTCCTTAGATGAGGAATCAATTTTTTCATCCAACGAGTCTTCTCGCTAGAAAATTGAATAAAATCATATGGATATAAGTGGAAAATACGAGTTGAAAAAATAGTTTTTTTTCTTTTTTTTCTCTAAATTTTGATGATGTCATCTAATCTTATTTTATTATTTCCACTATTGTTTTATAATTTCCTTAGGAGGCCCATTTTAGACCTCAAAATTCCCCTAATGATGGAAATGTCCAAGAACTCGTACGGTCACACATAACCAACCTTATGTATAACCCACTCTCTAAACCTGGGTATGCCCACCTCAATGCCATAACTGACATCCTCATCAAGGAATATCCCTACTAGTAACACTCCCTCAATTTTCAATACAGTGCCACACACTATAACATATAACCATGTATCTTCGTGTCCACTAGCATACAACTGCACCCAATTGCACATCTTTGTGCATCGCTGGATCCTGCTACATGTAGTCGCATGATCTCGTGTCAGCTAGTATCCCTCTGGTATCATTGTGTTCATCACTCCATGAGGAAATGCACAACAATGTGAATCCTCCCTCCTACACAATGGTGCAACCCTGCACATCACTATGCACCATTGTGCATCCTCGTGCTCCTATACATATCATTTTGCACCTCTGCATACCCTTATACTCTTCTGGATTCCATGGTACAACAAATTTGTGGCAGTATGCATCAGTTTGCATCATGTCTTCATAGTCATCTCCACTAACTCACCTCCATAATCTTAGATGATTGGACCTCCCCTCTTGATCCTCCCAGAGAGATCTGACAACCACACCTCCATAAGCGCCAGCGGCGGTGTCACTAAGGTGTTGTAGTTTGGTGACCTCTGCACTCTACATATTCGTGAAAAAATCCCATTCCCATACAACGCTTTGTCTGGTGGTATGTTAATGAAACCTCCTCCGATTAGCCCCTACCATAGTATGTTGGTCATCCTACGACTCCGTGCCTGACTAACATGTCAAGAAAACTCACGGTGCCTACCCACTATCCTGTCACTAGTGTTGCCCAAGTATCTAATGAAGACCTGAAAGCGTGGACATGATCAGACTCCTGATCCATCACCCCGCTAACTCCATCACTAACCAAGTCCATGATGTGATGGGAAATCCCACCTGGATTCCAACAACAGTCTGACCTGTTATCCCCTCTGGTAATCCATGACCTCTGCTAAACTGTGGCCATGGATGTATCCAACCTCCTAACCAACCCCGACAGCTGCCAAGTCAATACTTCTTGCCACTTAACCCCATGAGAGGGATCAAAATGTAAGAGTGCACGAGTACGTAGCAAGTCCATCATCGAAGTATTGCACCCTACACAACTCGTGTCGCCTCGTCTCACTGGATCGGTCAACATATACAATCTGTCTAGGTAACTCACCCACTCTCCCTCCTATGTGCAAAGGTAACCTGAAAATACTATAGGCCCCATCTACGTAAACCTGAAGAGAGATACTGACTAGAAGTATTGCATATTTGTTGGCTTCCTGTGCATCCATCTGCTCCCTTTCAATGGGAGGCCCAAAAGATGATTGTCCATCCTCCTCCATCATGATGGACTCAATAGGAGTCTTGAGTTGCCCCACCACTGGTATCTCCTCAAGAATAACATCCTCATCTAGATCATTCTCCTCAAGTTTCTCTCCATGCTTCTGTAGGTATTTTTCGTCTGGGAACTTTGTCACAACTTTGGGTACGTTTTTGTGTACTGGCACCTCATCAATGGATAGGGTTCAATTTTCTAGATAGCCAACAATGTTAGGAGATTTTTAGCTTCAGTAGGGAAGCAAAGACAAAGAAGGGCAGGGACAATGATACAAAGTAAGTTTTCCAGATTTAGAGAGGCAACAACACGTGACATAAGTGATCCACCCAGATATTGTGCAAGGACTACGCAGTAGCTTCAACAGAGCAATTCAATTTAGCCGAGGAGGAAGTTGATTTAGCTTACAGAGGCCGGAAAAGTGTTCCAAAGGACTAGAGTTTCACTTCCAGCAGTAGAAACAAGAAAGACAACTTGCTCAGTGGCTGAACTAAGCCACACATGTGAGAGGAAGCGCAAGGACTACACAGAGGGCCTATGCAGGGGTTTGGACGATCAAATTTTGTGAGGAAGCTAGTGTCGGGATTGCTTGTGGTGTGAGAGAATTTATTCTCTCTAATTATTTTTGTCCGATACTTGTTTTTAGATTTCCAGTTGGGCATCCATAGATTGTACTCATATTTCACTACTGCATAATAATTAAAAGCCTCAGTTGTTTCACTGGTTTTCGCAAGTTGGGTTTTTCTGGGGACTTTTATCCAAAAATAAATGTGTTAATTTTTATGTGTGTATGCTAGTATTTTCTTAGTTCTAGCGTTATTTTTCTTCTGTAGTTTATTTGTGAAGATCCTAGTGTGAATTATTTGATATTTGTTGTAGAAGATAAATTTTCAAATAAATTAACAATTAGAAAATTATTTTTCCGTTGTTGTGATAGATGACATTTTCGCACTCAATTGTCTCCACCAATGTGTCAATTGGGACTACCAAAGGAAGCTCCCATAAGGGTGGCTCTTGCGTCACACTAAGTGTATCTTCTTTCTCCTCACAATCTTGCATGCCCTCAACCTCATGCTCAACATCCTCCTCAGGCTCCTAATATCTAAATCCAGGTCTCCACCAACAAAAACATCTCCTCGTCTCACCCTCTAAGTGTCCTACTCCACATGATGCTCCAACCCCTGAACTATTCTTCTCCTTCTCTTGTTCACCCATAAATGAGGCATGGTACGATGATCAACCTGACCATATGAATGGTGTAGAAATTTGATAACTGATATGTTATACACCGAGATTCTCCTAATCACACACTATTTTAACTTCATGCACAATACATAATCTCTTCTACCATTGATTATTAATTGCGGAAATAAAAACAATTGCATGCGCACATTAAAACCATAAACAATCACACATATGAACACAGTATTTTATGGGAAAGCTTAAAGTTGAAAACCCCCAACTATCTGTATATTATATGTCATAGAGATCATGTAACAATCATTATACAAAGCTCCTCACAAGCTCTCAATACAATCTCCAATTGCTACACACTAATCAGGTCCGATCTAGCAAAACACATGCTCCAATCTCTGCCACCTGCTAGCCTGCCTCTACTGCGCAATCACTGCTGAAGAATGGCTCTAAATGAACTCGAATTGGTCCAGCCTTTCTCACGCAATCCTCATTGGCATCTCCAATCACTGGGTGTTGCAAATCATGCAACACTATAGTCACAACTGATAGTCAACCTGCTCTTTCACCTACCTCTTCACTGGTCTCCACCGAAATTGTCCATGCACTGTAGTTAACTGATGTATTCTTCAGTTGATTAATGAGTTAATAATTAGTGAATTAATTAATAATTAATTCACACCACTCTCACTAGTGTATCAATCAGTTAGACTAGATACAACTAACTCAACTATGTTTAACTAAGTTAAACTGAACACAACTCCACCAACTACCTCAATAACTCCACCAAACTCTGTCACATGAGTTCTAACTGAAGTCTCCATGAAATAGCTCCACTTAACCCCTAGGAATAGCGTAATTCCTTCTGTCAGCTCCTATGCCACATCTGTGCACTTAATTGAAGTGCTCCAAGAGAATAAGATAATGTTTATAGTCCAAATATTATTAAGAGCTAATAATATTCGACATATCTATTTTTAGACTGGAAATCTAAAAATAGATTCCGCCCAATATGTCTAAAAATAAAAGTCCATCTATTTTTCCAACTTGACCAACCATCCACAAATAGCATCCTGCAACTCATAGAATATGATCGACATGTCTAAAAATAGACATAGTCTAAAAATAGACTGTGCGCCAAAAATAGCCTGCGGACCCACTTAGTGAAGGCGACTTCTTTCCACTAAGCTCATCATCTTGTTGCAATCTCAACACTCCCTCTCAACAAGATAGGGATTATCTGCCACCCCAATCTTGCCTCTGTGGTATTCGAATTTGCTCCTGGTGAGCGCCTTCGTAGATATCAGCGTCCTGATCCTCCGTAGGAATGTATGAAAGTAACATGATCTTCCGCTGCACACAATCTCTGATATGATGATACCGGATGTCAATGTGTTTAGATCTATCATGAAATACTGGATTAACCGAGAGTTTGATGCAACTCTGATTATCACAATATATCACAGTAGGATCTAAGTGTGAACCAAACAACCCGACCAGGATCTTCCTCATCCATATAGCCTCACATGCAACCAAACTCGCTGCCATATACTCGGCCTCTGCTGAACTGAATGCCACGGATCTCTGCTTCCTGTTGTACCAAGAAACTGCTGTCGACCCGATACTGAAAATCCCTCCAGATGTGCTCTTTCTGTCCGTTGGGCTCCCTGCCCAATCTGCATCCGTGAAGCCACACAGCTTCACCTCATCCGACTGTCTGTACCAAAGTCCATATCCCAATGTGCCTTTGAGATATCTCAATACATGCTTGCCTGCCTTCCAAAAGAGCTTGGTAGGCTTAACCATAGCTTGTGAAAGCTGGTTAACTGCGTAGCATATGTTGGGTCGTGTATTGACCAGATACATGAGTGACCCCACCAACTATCAATAAACAGTGGCATCCACTACATCCGCCGATGTAGCATCCTCCTTCCTCCAACCACTAGGAAGAGGAGTATCAACAGGCTTGCAGCCATGCATGTTGAACTTCTCCAGTATCTCACGGGCATACTTGCCTTGAGAAACAAACAGTCCATCACTGCACTGCCAAATTTCCAATCCCAGGAAATAATGAAGGAGGCCCAAGTCCTTCATCTCAAACTCTTTTGCAAGATCAGTCTTGCATGAAAGTATCAATTGTTCATCACCGGCCAGTATCAAATCATCTACATAAAGTACAATGATCAGCAACTTACCCTCCACCACTATCTGGTATAGGTTCGGATGCGCCTCACTCTTGGAGAATCCAAGTCTGGTAAAGTAACTGTCGATCCATGTGTACCAAGCACGAGGTGCTTGTTTCAACCCATACAACGCTCTTTTGAGCCTGCACACATGCGACTCGCTGCTGAAGATCTCGAAACCTTCGGGCTGCTCTATGTACACTTCCTCCTCAATCACCCCATTGAGGAACGCAGTCTTCACATCCATCTGATAAATGTGCCACCCCATCTGCACTAAGAGAGCTAGGATCGTTCGTATGGAAGAATACCTTGCGACAGGTGCAAAGGTTTCCTCATAATCGATCCCCTCAATCTGTGAGAAGCCTCAGGCAACAAATCTTGCCTTGTACTTCTCCACACTCCCGTCAGCTGCTTGCTTCACTTTGTAGATCCATCTCGAACCCACCACTGATTTCCCTTCCGGCCTTGGGACAATCTCCCATGCACTGTTTCTAAAAATCGAATCATACTCTTCCACCATGGCATCTACCCATGCGGGATCCTCCACAGCTTCCTCGAAAGAGGATGGCTCTGTCACGATACACTGGCTCATAAGAGCCATGTATCCAGTGTACCGGTCAGGTGATTGTCTCTATCTGCGCTGTGATGTAGGTGCTCTTACAACATTCTCTGCATCTTGAGCCAGTCACTCAGCTTCTGTAGTGCGCTTCCACCCTCTGATGGTTGGCGCTGCATGAGTGGTCTCTTCCACTCCATGAACCTCATCTTGTGGCTGATCTACATCCTGAGACTCATCCTTAGGAACTAATAGCTCCTCATCTGCATGCAAGTGTGGCTCCCTCTCAAGCGAACACTTCATGGCTTTCTCCTCATGAAATTTGATATCTCGTCGCACAACAGTCTTGCGACTGTTTGGCAAATACACACGATAGTTGTGGGGCGTATCAGTGTACTCCAAAAATATCCCAACCTTTGCGGTCAGCTCCAGCTTCTTCCTGGCATCCTTAGTCACATGAATGTAAACAGGTGAACCAAAAATCCTCAAATGGGAAATATCAGGCCTCTTACCAGAAAACGCCTCCTCGAGTGTACTCATGCCAAGTATCCTGTGAGGACAACGATTTTGCACATAAACCGCAGTATTGCATGCCTCATCCCACAAGTGTATGGGTAGGCCCTGATCATGCAACATCGCTCGTGCAACACCCAAGATCGTTCTGTTCTTTCGCTCAGCAACCCCATTCTGCTGTGGGTTAGGAGGCGCTATGAGCTCTCTTCAAATTCCTTTTGCGCTGCAAAAATCCTTGAATTTGCCAGAGATGAATTCACCACCATTGTCGCTCCTAAGAGCCTTCACCTGCTTCCCCGATTCTTTCTCAACCAGTGCCTTGAACTCACAGAACTTTGAGTATGTCTCACTCTTCTTCTGCATGAAGAAGATCTAGCACTTTCGAGAAAAATCATCAACAAATATCACATAGTACCTGTGCTTTGCTGTCGAAGCTACTAAGAAAGGTCCACACACGTCTGTGTGAATTCTCTCAAGGATCATTGTGGCGCGACTATCCTTCTCATGAAAGGTGGCTTTCACAAATTTTCCCAAAGTACATCCCTTGCACTGATCTGACTGGGCAAGTGTACCTTTGGGAAGCCCGGTAGAAATCTGCTGCAAAATTTTCAAAGCTCCATGGTGAAGGTGGCCCAATCTCCTGTGCCACAGCTTGCCATCATCCTGGCTTACCACTCCTTCTGCCTTGCCTGCCATTGCTGCGCAACCATCTACCTGCAACTGATAAAGGTTCTTAACTCGAACCCCTATCCTCCGGGTTTCACCAGTTGCCTTACTGCGCAGGAAAGCCTTTCCCTCACTAAAGACAACATCATATCCCTTGTCTTCTAACATGGCCATCGAAATCAGATTCTTCTTCAATCCTGGAACATGCATCACTTCCTTCAATATGAAGGGTTTACCAAACTCCCTCTCAAAGGAAATGGTACTGATACCGGTCGCACTGTATCTACCATCATCGCCCATCTCGATGTGCACTCCAAGATCTTTCTCATCCAGATTAGTAAACAAATCTTTGTCTCCGGTCATATGAAAAGACGCACCACTGTCAAGAAACCACATTGAACCCATCATACTTGAGACCAAGCATGCGATCAACAAAAAATCCACCTCAAACTGCGAGGCTAAGGCCTCTCCAGCTGCAGATACAGTAGCTTGCTTATTTTTCTTCTTCTGTGAACAATTAGTGGCGTAATGTCCGTGTTGGTGACAGTGAAAGCACTTCACCTTGGACATGTCCTGCTTCTTGCCTTTCGCACCGGATTGAGAAGAATTCTTCTTGCTCTTACCCTTCCTTGCTTTGGCAGCCAAAGTGCAATTTTATTCATCTGAGTTCTTTGATGAAGATCCGTCCCTGGTACTTCGTCTTATCTCCTCTTGCACAAGATCTAACCAAAGTCGCTCCCATCCTGGCAATTTCTCCCGACCATTGACAGAGTCCTGATAGGAATGCCAACTCTTCGAAAGCCCAAGGAGAGCCAAGCTCACCAAGTCCTCATCATCTACAGTCACCCCCACACTTCCCGGCTCATCCCTGCATTGGATGAACTTCGTGAGGTACTTGGGCATATCGTCACCTTTCTCCATTTTTATGTTCCTAAGTTTATCCTTGAGCGCCAACTTCCTCTAGTCGCTCTTGATTTGGAATAAGTTTGTCAACGCTGTCCACATCAAGAATGGAGAAGCCTTACCATGAAGGCTGGACACTATGTGATCCTTTACACCTTCCAACAGAATTCTTCGACACTTTGCTGTCTTCTTTTTCCATGTGTCAAGTGCGGCAGCATCGCCAGAAGCAGGTTTTGGAATTTCTGCATCTATGAACTCCTTCAACCCATTGTCATCCAGCACTGCCTCCATCCTGTACTTCCATGCAATATAATTCGAGTTTTCCTCAAGGGCATACTCCAATCACAATCCGTTGAAAGACATCTCAACTTCGACACCAAGAAAACACTACTGCAAATTCGAATTCCACCAGCACAAAACTCAACCGCTTCAATGTTTTGCAATTGCTCCAATGATCAATATCGCTCTGATACCATGTAGAAATTTGATAACTGATATGTTATACACCGATATTCTCCTGATCACACACTATTTTAACTTCATGCATAATACAGGATCTCTTCTACCATTGATCATTAATTGCGGAAATAAAAATAATCCCATGCGCACATTAAAACCATAAACAATCACACATATGAACATAGTATTTTATGGGAAAGCTTAAAGCTGAAAACCCCCAACTATCTGTATATTATATGTCATAGAGATCATGTAACAATCATTATACAAAGCTCCTCACAAGCTCGATGTACAATCTCCAATTGCTACACACTAATCAGGTCCGATCTAGCAAAACACATGCTCCAATCTCTGCCACCTGTTAGCGTGCCTCTACTGCACAATCTCTGTTGAATATTGGCTCTGAATGAACTCGTATCCACCTAGTATGCACTGTGAAATCCTCATTGGCATCTCCATCAATGTGTGGTGCAAACTCATGCACCAGTATAGTCACAACTGATAGTCACAATGCTCTTTCACCTATCTCTCCACTGGTCTCCATTGAAACTGTCCATGCACTGAATTTAACTGATGTATTCTTTAGTTTATTAATGAGTTAATAATTAGTGAATTAATTAATAATTAATTCACACCACTCTCACTAGTGTATCAATCAGTTAGACTAGATACAACTAGCTCAACTATGTTTAACTCAGTTAAACTGAACACAACTCCATTAACTTCCTCAATCAACTCCATCAAACTCTCTCACATGAGTTCTAACTGAAGTCTCCATGCAATAGCTCCACTTAACCCTCAGGAATAACGTAATTCCTTCTGTCAGCTGTTGTGCCACATCTGTGCACTTAACTGAAGTGCTCCAAGAGAATAAGATAATGTTTATAGTCCAAATATTATTAAGAGCTAATAATATTCGACGTATCTATTTTTAGACTAGCAATCTAAAAATAGATTCCGACCAATATGTCTAAAAATAGAAGTCCATCTATTTTTCCAACTTGACCAACCATCCACAAATAGCATCTTGCAACTCATAGAATATGATCGACATGTCTACATAGTCTAAAAATAGACTGTGCGCCAAAAATAGCCTGCGGGCCCACTTAGTGAATGCGACTTCTTTCCACTAAGCTCATCATCTTGTTGCAATCTCAACAAATGGGTGTTGTACTGTTGGGATGTGTGTGCATGTGCTTGGCTTCTCTATTGGTTATGTATATGTTGTAGCGGCTACAACCACCTTCTAATTTTTTTATTGCCTAGATTTTGGAGCCTAACCTGATTTTCATAGAAGCTTACCTTGCACTGTTATTAGGTATCTATGATTTGATTGATGTTTATCTTTTATTTATTCTTGTGCTCTCTTTCTCTTCACTTAGAAAATATTTTCTAAGTCAGAAGCTAACCTCCTGTCTATGCCTTGTGCAACAGTTCTGAGTTTGCCTCCAGAAACTGCACAATTCATGGAGCCAGACTTGACCTTGATGTTCAAAATTGCACAGTCATGATTGGCAGTAAACCTTGAGCTCAGAAACTGCACATTCATGACAGGAAACCCAACATTGAGCCCAGAAACTGCATAATCTATCACTGATCTCAGAAACTGCGAAGTTGTAATTGTAGACATGATCCTTTCTATTCGGATGGTTGCGTGGAGTTATTGAGTATTCATGATTGTAGACATGATCCTTTCTAATCTAATGGTTGCGTCAATGTTGTGGATCCATGTATTCATGATCGTAAACATGATCCTTTCTAGTCAGATAGATGCATCCATGTATTGTTATATGCCTACTCAAAGATGTATTGTTAGGTATACTTACATTAGATATTTCAGATATATTATATTATGTTTGGATTGCAGGTCTCATGACGATGGTTCTCTCAGTCCTTTCCTTTACTTGTAAAGCACTTCAACCATCACTTCTCATTTTGACTTCATGCTTTAGGGGGCATCTGTTATACAGTATTTTTTCACACTCCACTTTGTGTCGTCATCCCACCAATGTCGCAAAATATGTTCTCCATGAAACATGTCTAAAACATACCTGAAGAAGTGAAAGAAGACTTGACTTGAAAATATTCTGAAAAGCTTGTCAAGAACCTTTTTTTACAAGCCTAGTGTGTATTGCATCGCTAATGACCCACACTTTTCACCTTTTTCAAAACATGTGTCTAGCGCTAGCAGCACAGATTTTGTCAGGAAAATCCGTGTTGGCCCTCTTCAGGCAGTTTTCCCAAAAATGGAGGAGAATCTTTCGTTACTAGAATTCTCGAGAATGGTGATGTGGTTCCAGGTTGTTGATGATAGGAGTGAGACCTCCCATTCATGGCCATGGATCCTATTTCCATGGATATTTCCCTTAATATGTGGAACTCCTCCCACCTTTTATGGATCCTCAACTCCCTATCCTTCCCTATAAATGAAACCCCTACCATTCACTAAGGGTTGGTTGCCATACTATGAGTTGAAGCATGCCTGATTTCTACCCATCTTTGAAGGAGGAAGTTGTTTGAAGAGTTGGGGCTAGGACTTGGAGTATCACCAAAAGGAGGCATCCAACATCAAGGTTTCTGGTTGTATTTCTCCCTTTATCATTCTATTAATAATACATTGTGTGTTTCCTTTCCATAAATGTGTCTATCATTGCATGTTTATTGTAGTGCTCCTTGATCTGCTACATAGCTTATACTAGAGATTGTTATTCTTTGTATTTGTTTTTTGTCTCCACTTTTTCTTCCTTTTAGTCATTTGTCTTCACCAACAAAGAGAAGATCGTGAGCATGGAAGCGAAATAAGCAAGGATGACACCAAAGGAAAGAATTAGCATCAGAAAGAGGCAAGACATCGATCCTCCTTCGTGTTTTTCTAGCATAAGTTAGGAAAGGTTGCATATATTTGTCTCGTTTGTTGCTAGATCCTCCCATAGGAATAGAGGGATCGCTTTTGCCCACAGAAAGGATATCCTGCATAACAAAAAATGTTTATTTTGGATTATTGTAAAAAAAAAAATTGCATGTCTCTCTATACTATAATGAGGCTTGATAATTCATGCATGAGCTTATTCTTGGTATGGATGTCGTATATAGGAGATTCAAATTCTCGTTTTTGATGTGGAGGTGGAATAAATCCTTTCTTGTATCATTATATTATTTGTGTGCATGTGAAAGTTGTCACTTATAGCAACATGTACTTCCAATGGTTATCTATAGCATCACATATCTATAGTCTCTATCTCCAATATTCATATATAAATTGAAATATTTATGGTCTCTATCTCATGTAGTTGCTTGCAAAGTGAGTTTTGTATTTTTTCTCCTATTGGCCTTATAGCTTCACACTTGTGTAGTTCCTATTGCCTATAGATGAGCCTATTATTACACTTGTGTATTTTTGAACTCTATGTTGTAATTACATATCCTATTGCATTTCAAATTATTTGTATTACAACTTTTGATGTTTTATCTCTCCATTCTTTTTATTTGTTCCAATTCTTAGTCGATATTTCCTTGAACAATGCTTGTATGAATCACTTTTTCATGGATATAGGTGAATATAGGATTCAACCTTCTACTTTTGCATTTGCCTTGGAGATATTTGGAGATTCTTTAAAGTTTGAATACAATGTTTGCCCTGCTTGCCCTATATGCAGAGTATTTCTCTAATTTTCTTACACTTATCCTTGGGATCAATATTGAACTTTTTTTCTCTAAAATTAGGAGCATTCTTAGTATTTATATGGTACTTCACACTTTAGCCTTTAGTAATTTGAAACTTACATTGGACAACATTAACTCAAACTATTTTTAAGTGGTATGTTCAAAATAAAGCGGGGTTCCTCATTCGATTGAGGTTGCGTCTTGATATTTTCTAATTGTAATGTGACTTACCTTAGTCAACCATGTAATATTTGATGTTAAAATTATATTTATAGCTGTATAATTGGTTTTTGATGAGTCTTTTCCTTACATAATACTAAATTGCATACCCTATCACCTTTAGACTTCCAAGTTGGTAAGTCTAGAAGCTTTTAATGACATTGTACACTATGCATCAAAGATTTGTATTACATTAAATATCTTAGTTTACTTCAAGTATGCAAGTGATAATATGGAGTCCTTAGTATATCTTGTAATTAGACTCTTGATATGTTGAAACACTTAGGCTTGCTAGGAGAAATATATATGAAAAATTTCTTTGATGCAAAGCTATGATAGGATTTTTTTTGGATACATTATTTAATGAAAGCAAGGATCCATTAATTATACTTTGGTTATTATAGAGTACTATCATGACTTTGTGGAGAATAAAATCTTAAGTTTCTCATATCCACAGGGGCTTCACTGGGGGATAAATACCATTCCACGTGCGTTCATATTGGGGGATATATATTGAGGAAAAAATGGCATAATGTATTGAGCATATAATAGGGGGGTAAAGGGTTTTTATATGTTGTGCATAAAAAATGGAGCTCAAAGTTAATAAAAAAATATAAAGGGGTATAAAAAATGATAATGAAAAAATGGATACTTCCAATATCTAGTGAAAGTAGGGTTTTTTAACTGGGAAGGTGTATTGCGTGTAGAAATTTGATAGAATTGCAATTGCTCATGAAATTTAATCAAAAATAAAGAGACACAATTATACTATACTAGTCTGTGGAATGAAATTCACAATTTAGAACAACATACATAGATATGCGATAAGAAAAACCACAAATACACAATGATTTCTAGGGGAACCCAACTGGGAAAAACCCCTCAAGCTTGTTTGCATTAATCAATGAATTGAGAAACTATTACAACTGCTAGCTCCAGCTTTGAGCTCAAATTGCGAAAGAATAATTGTTCTCATGCTCAATGAACAAGCGTTGGCCAACACTTAGCCAAATATTTGATCACCAAGGCTCCTATTTCCTTGCGCAAATCCTGAGGAAATTATCCCATATTCTTTAGGAATTTCCTCCAAATTGATTGCGCAATTACCAAAGATTGATCACTAATAGCATGCAACACCTGTACACTCAACAATAGTTTACAACTCATGTTACACTTGGAATCTCCACCATAGCTAAGAAATTAGAATTCGTTTCATGCATGAGATATTTTTGGCTAATTGATCAATTAACTAGACGATCTTTGAGTTAGATTGTTGTCCCACTAAACAAATGACCTCCAACTAGTTCTATTAACTGTGAGAACTAGTTTAATTGAGTACAATTGGAAATAACTGAATTGGATTGTTATAAATTAGTAATCAACACATGAAAATTGAACTCCAATCCCACTAACTTGAATTTACTGAGCTAACTAAGTGACAAGAGCCATGTCATCTTAGTTAACTCCCTCCAAGTTGTCTAATAATGTGGAAATTTCAAATTTTCTCAATTTGACCAAGGCTAAGTCAAATTGAGCCTTTCTTGCTACACTTATCAAAACTCCCTATTAGCAAGAAAGGGATTATCAACCACCCCTATCCTACACCTGTGGAATTCAAAATTCCCTCTTAACAAAGCCTTTGTCAAGATGGTAGTGTCTTGTTCCTCAGTCGGAATGTATTGTATCAAAAGTATCCCCCTTTGCACACAATCTCGTAAATGATGATACCAAATATCTATATTCTTGGATCGATCACAAAATACTAGATTCTCAGAGAGCTTAATGAAAATATGATTATCATAATAGATCACAATTAGATCCATCTCCTGTCCAAACAGTCCCACAAGTGTCTCTCTCATCTAGATAGCCTCACATGTTGCTTGAATTGTAGCCATATATTCAGCTTCTAATGAGCTTAGTGCCACAAAACCCTGCTTCCTGTTGTACCACGAAATTCCTACGGACTTGTTGTGCTATTCAACAACCCCCATTATTTTAGCTTAGTTACCTTAGAAAATAATGGGGAAACTTTTTAAATTTTTAGAGTAAAACAAATAAGACCCTTAAAGTAATTCATTTAGATAGAAATAGGAATCAAAAGGGGGTAAAAGCGTTGAGTTTGGCCTTGAAAACACTTGAACGGACAATGATTGCAAAATCGCAATGCAACACATATGGCTCCTAAAAGCCACTCAACACATATTGTGATGTGATATATATCAAAGCGCTTTAATAAAGGGAAAAAGGCATTTTTCGAACAATTTATATAAGGAAAATCTTACGGGACCCACTTCTGTCACGTAGGCTATCTCATTTCGCAACTTCTATTGTGACAGTCTTAATTTCATCCTCTACATTTCCCCGATGCGATTTACTCTATCGCATCACACTTTCAAAAAGTGACCACTCTTTCGCTTCATTCATTTTCACCGATATTACTATTTCGATATCACAATCGACAAAATGTAGCCAATCGTAATTTTATAAAAAATCACACACCAGTAATACTGAGATGCGACATATATTGTTTTAATGTTGGAATGATTACATGGGAACATCAACCCATACCAACCATTAATGCCATAACTTAACGGTTTTATAGCCCATGCCTCCAAAAATGATTTGACTGCAAGAAGCATTGAATTTATGTATTCACAACGTGCCAAGTTTCATTCGTTTCATTATTTCCATTATAATTTACGATACTTTCGTTTTTGTAAAATCAAAATTTCATCTTTTTACTTATCATTTTTCATTGTTCATAGGCGAGTCCAAATAAACAAAGTTCTTCGGAGATGTCAAAAGTTGTTAAGAAAGATAAGAAACCTATGGCACCTTTGAATCATGCATCGACTATAAGAAAAACAACAGAGATGCTTCCTTTATTTATAGACACCACATGTCGGCCACAAAGTGGTTTTTCCTCCTGGGAAGCGATGTATAAGTTTTTTGAGTATGAGAAACCCCATAGGGTTCAAAGGAAATTTACTGCTCATGCTTCTGATTCCTCAGAAGCTACTATAGAAGAAGTAACCAATTCTTTTCTGCATCGAGTTGTTGTGCACTCTAAAATCATACCATATACTGATATGGTAAGATGGATAATTAATAATCTCAAAATCGGGGATATGAATTTCTTAACCAGCAGAGGAACGATGATAGGTTCCTTTAAAGTTGAAGACCCAGGCTCAAAAAAGGTCTGTGACAAGGAATTTCTTGCCCAATTCGCCAACGAGAACAAGCTAAAGTAAAATCCGGTCAAGCAATAGAGAAACAACTAAATAAACACAAAAATGATGACAAGGGTATGTATTCTACTGACTCCCTTGCTAGTCCCTACTGTTATGTTGATGCAATGATGTCTAGGCTCTTTGGTCAGCCTAACACTACCAAATTTTCAGTTGAATGGGTTACCCTAATGGAAGCAGTTGCAGACTCTTATATGATGGATTGGGGAACCATTTTGTCCAACAATATTGCTACTCAAATTTTGGAATATAGGAAAAATCGTTTTATTTCCTCCAAAATATTTCCCCCATTTTATATGAGTGCTTATATCATGGACAATGTATGTTTCACTTCTGATTTTCCATCCATGGGTTGGAAATGGACTACCTAGGACCCTCTCCCCATTCATGTCTATCATAGCATGTTATGGGAGTCAAAATATGAAAACCATTTTTATAAAGTTTGTCATGGAGATATGCTCCCTTTCTTTCAAGTCGTGTTCAATGAGAAAGCCCCCAGGTTGTAAAAAGAAGCTCAAGCTAATTTATCCTCCATTGGAAAATTATTTGGAGAATAACTGTTTACCTATGTCATAGATTTTGGGAACCTGGCTCGGCCACATGTTTTACCATTATATGTTCCTAATAAGGTTCTCGCAAGAGAAGTAGCTTATCAAAATATTGGCAACGGATTAACCAGGTTTCTTAAGGAAGCTAAGAAAGCATCATGGCCCTCCTTTCCAATTCATTATGGTGTTTACACCTTGTAAAATTATAAACATGCAAGATTAGAGCTCAACCAAATCGAATGTTTGAAATTGTTTACAATTTCAAATAGACAATACGACCCAAATAAATTTTCCAATGATTTTACCACCCAAGTTAAAATAAAACCTTTTGCACATGAAGATGATGAGTTCGATGAATTATTTGATTTAGTCGATAATTACTCTATAGTTCATAAGTTAGCAGCCCCACATCTCCATCCACAACAATTGTCAAATTTTAAATAGTACAAGAACAAGAGATTGGAAGGAATTTCATTGAAAATGCTAGAAGTCTACCAACCCATAACACAGAAGGAAAAGGAAAAATAACTAGCACCTAAGGATACTGAAGTCCTTAGTAAAACTGAAGAAGATAAATCTGTTGAAGTTCAAACCATGGAATTAGATTTCCCAAGTAATTTGAATGATGTCTGGAAGGAGTTTAACCAAAAACTCCAAGGAGACCAAGAAGTGATGATTACTGGCCATCAATAGATTGTGCAAACGACTCAAAGTAAAATTCAAGACCCGTTCACTGTTGGGACCTCTAAAAAGTTAGTTAGCACAGAGCAAGTGGAATTCATCCCGACCTTCCCTACTATAGAAATTGTACTCAAAATTGAGGAAAGCCCTCCTCTGGATATATTCTATAGTCCTAAACATAAAGCAGTTATGAGCAAACAAAGAAAAATAAGAGAAAAGGGTAGTCTCAACTCCTTATCCCAAGAGATGTTTCAATGGAAGTTGTCTAGAAATGTTCACATGCAGATCCTTCTCAGGATATAACTTGCCTAACACAGTTCGCAGGAGCCTATGCATCTACAACTATAGATAAAGCTTATGAGGTTCAACAATTGATGAAAGAAAAGGATGAAAGAATCATCCAATTAGAGCATGAACTTCAAGTAGAGAAGAAAAACATCAACCAACAACTACAGGTACAGGTAACATAGCTCCAAGAGAGCATTGACCAATTAAAATTACAGCACCAAACTAAAATCAGTTCAAAGGACACTCAAATTCATCAATTGTAGTTTACTATAGAGCAATTGAAAGATATTCAAAAGATAGACGAATTTAGAAAAGAAGCAATGGAACTAAATACCCTACTCGCACAACATAAAATTATTTTTTGTCAAAAGTATTCAAGTATCCTTGAATTATGTGAGCAAAGTGATTCACTGATCAATCGAATATCAGACCATAGGATCAGTTTCGATGAGATTGATGATAAAGTTTCATAGTATGTCACCTGGCAGGATACCATTGATGGTGAAAAGGCTAACCTGCCCACGATTGAGGACTCTAACAAGGAAATATTGTTTACTGATAGGGACATACAATTGAAACATGCTGAAAGAGCCATCTGCAGAGAAAAATATGTGGCTAATAATATTGTTGAAACAGTCAGTCAAAATATCATCGCTGCCAATATTATTGATAGATGCCCTCGACTCACTGCCTATTGTGAAATATTTGATAAGGAAATGGAAAGAAGTTTCAAAGGTAAAAGAGAAAAACATTAAAAAGGTGGAAAAATGGTTTGGGATAAGTATTGGAGATACTTGGTAAAGCCGCATAGCCAATGGCTCATGTTGCACTATCTTATAGATACTTCCTCCTATATGTTGCCTCCACTTTCAGATGCATTTTTCACTAGACAGTTGTGCATCAGGCCAGACCAACCTCCGGAGGTTAGAAGGAATGGTTGATGAGGCAACAGGACAACCATCAAGCAATTCACCCTTTTAAATTTTGTTTCTGTTTAATTTTCACTTAATTTAAGGAGAGTTGTTTAAAACTCCTCATCTTTTATTGTAATTACTATTTTAAGACTTTCTATTTTTTTATATAAACCCCTTCATGTCTTTTAAGAAGGGGTCCTGAAATTTTGAGAGGAAGACTTTACAGAAGTCACACTTTTGTACTCTTAAATGTTTCTTAACAGAAAGGGTTGGACCAAATATTGTTTCTCAAATGAGCAAAGTTAACGTATACATGGTACTTTTAACCTATATGTTATATTTTTGTTCCAAATGAGAAATGGTTAATTTTTCTTAAGATGTTTTGTTTTATGTATCTGTTTAAAAAATAGTCAGGCATTAACTCACTTTTGAACATGTTAGATTGTTATCTTTTGGTACATATTCAGTACATGCAGTAAACAATTGTGATATAGTCTTATCCAATTGATTTAATTAACTATTTAATTAAATCAATTATTTCAATTTTTTTTCATATCTCTAAGTGTTTGTATATTCTTTATTTGCATTCAATGAAAGACCATCTTTACAAATCACAAAGAGAATGCAATCCATCTCGGGATACATATAGATAGGTATATTATTTATTTCAAGATTTATACCACTCCCATATACCAAGTTACAAAAAACTATAATACCATCCATTCACCCAATTATATTTCACTGGGAAACTAGTCCCATAAATCCAGTTGGAGCAACCATACCAAACGGAAAAGGGGCAGTTTTTAAGTTCCCGACCGGGTGGTTTTCCACAATTTTGTTGCATCGATTTTTGGGGCCTAGAAATTTTTGGTGCTAGAAAGAGGGCCATCAGACTATGAATGGCACCAAAGCTCAATCCAAAAAGCAAAGACCATCAAAAGAGTTGTTCTCCCTACAAGTCTCCTACAACTTCTAGTCCTGGTTCAAAATTGTCTATTCTTAGATCAGAAGTTGTTCAATATCCCCCCAAGTCTCCTAGTTCTATTCCTAAAGAACTCTCTTCGAATTATACTCCAGAATCACCCAAAGTACAAACTTTAATAAAGAAATTGGAAGAAATTTCTATTTCGGGAGAAAAATCTGTACTTTCTGAAGCCTCAGAAGGAATTTTTGCTTCAATATTCGAGGGAATTGGTGTATTAACCCGTTCAAAGAGTGAAAAGCTAGGAATAATACCTTTTGAGTTTCCTCTCCATTCTCACCGTAGGAAATCTCCGATATATGAGACTCAATCATCTACTAGTGAGTTTCAATCCTCTTCTACCCCTCAAACTCCATCATTTATTCCTCCTTATTTTACATCTTCTCAAACACTTTCTTCATCAATTCACATTCCTTCTTCTTCCCAGTCTACAACTACTACCTCAAGCAGTATTAGTTCCATAGTTGTTTCTTCTACACCTACATCCACTACTGGAACTACTTCTTCTACTCCAAATCCTTCTTCACGGAAAACTAATCCTCCAGTTCACACAATGGCATTTAGACCTTGGATGAATCCTGGAGCTATTCAATTAGCAGGTCCTCTTCATCCTTTACTGAAGCATCCTGAAAAATGGTTGCCTAAATATAACCCAGATGATGGTCTACCTGTAGAATAACATCTCCATAATTTTATGCTTGCCATGAATGTTAATGATGTCACTTAAGAAGATTGCGTAGTTAGATTATTTCCCTATAATTTTCAGGGATGAGCTGGATCATGGTATTTCTCACTACCATCAGGCACTATTACTAGCTGGGATATTTTGAATAACAATTCCTTACTAAATTTGGTGATGATCGTACTAATTCTACTCTTATCAATGATCTTTCCAATCTTAAAGAAAATACAGGGGAAAAGATCAAACATTTCAACTCAAGATTTAATAAGCTACTCAATAAAATCTCAACTACATCTAAGTCTGGGGTAGATGTACAAATAGAATGGTACATATCCTCTCTTCCTTCTAATATTTATATTTGTGTAGATAGAGCCAATAAGGCTAAATTGGTAGAATATATGAAAGAATCTCTTTCTGTTGAAAAAAGAATTCTTGCTTTAGAGAATAAAACTGCACAGGAGGAAAGACAAACTAAAAAGGTTTCATTTAAGGATGAACCCAAAAATAAAACATATAAATATCCTTATGATCTTGAGGGATTACAAAAGGTTATCAAAACTTGGTCGAATGATATAGTTGAATTAAAGAAACAAGTAGTTGAATCTTCTTCGAGGAACCTTTCATATATTTTAAGAAAACTCAAGCTTCCCAACCTCCAAATGTAATCTCGAATGCTGAATCAGATCAATTCGAAGATTAAGATTAAGCAATATCATCCACAGAAGAATCACAAGATGAATAATTAGTCAAAGTTCATGGATTATGGGACTTTTACCCTTCCAACATCTGACAATGAAGATGAACATGAGGCACTTCCAGCTAACACTAGAAGTAAAACTTCAACTGACCTCCCTCAGTCTCCTCAAAAGAAAAATTCTTCATCCTCTGTTGCTAAGGATAAAGTTGTTAACAAAAAAACTCCTCCTCAATCGAACCCAACTTCTTCTACTCTTCCATCTACATCCAAAACACTAGTGGTCTCTGATATTATCGAATATAATATAGTGGAAGACATGAATAAGGTAGAGGAAAATATCTCCATACATGAGATGAGAAAATTAAAACAACAATAGAAAATTTTACTAAAAGAGTTGAATGTAGTCCCTGCTTCATCCTTAGCTGCACCTGTTACTTCCAAAGCTTCAAAAGGAGTTGGAAAACCTCCTAGTGATTCACCTGAAAAAATCGATGCAAGTGATGCTATTTTAACCGAAGACAGATCTAATTCGCATACTCCTCCCTTCCTTTTAAATTTTGAATTATTTAACAAAAATGTGCATAATTGTCTAATTGACTATAGAGCCTCTTCAAATATCATGCCATATTCTATTTGCTTGAAGTTGAGCATTGCTCCTCAAAAGTCTACAATACACATTGTGCAATTAGACAGAACTAACATTAAGGTATTGAGAGAAATGAATTCAGTCCTCATCAGGCTAGCATCCAATTCAAAATTTCATCAAGTTATTGATATTTTGGTTGCTGATATCCCTAAATTTTACGGTTTAATCCTAAGTAGAGATTGGTCAGAAAATATTCATGGTTATTTTTCCACTAATTGGTCTCATATGTGGCTTCCCTATAATGGTAAGCCAAATCAAATCCGATTAGACTGTGAAAAACACATGAAATACTCAGTGACCAAAATTTTCGAAGATGAGAATGAACGCATGGATTTTAATAATAACATTCTCAACAATTACTCTGCTAAATATTTTTTGGGGAATTTTAATGCTAAAAAATCTCCATTTCTCACCAACTCGGTTAATTCTAAAATCAAAATTTTTTCTCAGTCAGACTCTTCCAAGTGTATAAATATCATAGATAAAACTTGTATTAATTCTTTTTTCTGTACATTATACTTTGATGGATCAAAATCTGGTGAAGGCGCAGGAGCTGGTTGTATACTAATTAATCTATAAGGATAAATACAATGTTGGCATGCAAGCTTGAATTTGAATGCACAAATAATACCGTAGAATATGAGGCACTAGTCCAAGGCTTATACAAAGCAATTGACCTTGGTGTCAAATATCTCTAGGTATATGGTGATTCTGAAATAATTGTCAAGGTAAGAAATATTATACACTGTATTTATGGTCATCTTAAACATTACTAGTCATTAGTACAATCTCTTACCTCACATTTTTTAGTATTCAATGTCTCGTTTGTTCCAAGAATTAAGAATGCAAGTGCAGACGTTCTAGCTAATGTAGCATCTAGACTTATTCCTTTAGAAGATTATAGTCTAGATAGATTTTCTATAGAGTTGATTTTTTTCCCATCTATTCCTGATAATGTCACTAATTGGAGAGTATTCAACGATGATGAATATGTTATAACTTTTCTTACATCAAAAGGGTCATATGATGATCAATTAATTGATGAAGATGAGCATGAAAGGCAGTTGAATCCAAAACTTGAAGAGAATGCCATACCTAAGTCTGTGGTTAAGCTTGAAGATCTCTGTGATCTCAAAGATAGGTTCAGAAAGGTTACTAATTATAAACTACAAAGTTCAACTTTAAGGTTTGAACTAGTAAACCTTGGCACCGATCTGAACCCTCAGAACATTGACTTAGGACTTGGTCTTTCATCTGATGAAAGATTAGCCTTCATTCAATTACTGAATAAATATAAGAACGTCTTCGCATGGAAATATGAAGATCTCAAAACGTATGATACCTCCATCATCCAACATACTATCCCAATGACATCCACTAAAAAAACCTATACAACAAAAGTTAAGGAAAATTCTGTTGGAAATATTTTCATTGATGGCAAAGGAGTAGAAAGGAGCAGCACCAGAATTATCATTAAGGAAAAAGAAGAAAATCAGGTTCAGCTGAATTATAAAGGAGAAATAAGGCAAAGAAGGTAAATTTGCAGTGAAGAAGCATAAAAGAGAGGCAGAGGAGTAGCATTAGAGGCAAAGGAGCAAAGGCAACAAAGGTAGAAAGTTTGGGTCAAGTTATGAACGTACTGGGAAAAATCGTGAACGTGTTGGGTCGAGTCGTGCACGAGTGGGCAGAGATCGTGAAGGAAAGAACACGTTCAACTAGTGGAGAAAGCTGTGAACGCGGAAGCAGAGTCAGGCTAGTTTACGTTTAGAACAATGATGGCAGAGATATTGTAAATCACAGTAGGAGTATCGAAAAACAGAGGAGACAGAGAAATTACGAAACGTGAAGTGCGAGATGGTGATGTGGCTATATGACATGGCTAGATGACGTGGCCCCAACCCCACATATCGCAATAAAAGTTTGATGAAGTGGCAAGGTGATGTGACATGATCACGTGACAGTGACGTTGCACCCCCGGTGGGACCCAAACCCTTTATCACATATCGCACATCACAAGCTCAGAAGGGATTGCACCCATTAACCACGATGAAAGGCCGACTTGAAGAAGTGCGATAAAAGGAGTCAGACACGATGGAGTTTCAAAGCTAAAGACCAAATCATTTTAAATATGGATGTAAGGCCTTTTGATAATAAATCACATCGGAAGTGGAACAGGTGAATATAATGTAGAAGTACCCAGGAATGTCGAAATGTGATAAAGGGACCGAATGTGATGTGGCTCAGAGCTATTATTTAATAGATTTCAAGTCTGGGTGTATGTGGTTTTTCTTTGTTAAATCGCATTGGAGAACAAAGGAGGTTTATAACGTAGAACGATTGGATCGTTGAAATGTGATAAAGGGACTGGACACGATGTTGTTCAAAGGCTAATTGAAATTTATTTAAGGTCTAGGGTTGTTTGTAGTTAAACTCTTTTATGAAGAAAAGTGAACGCGGGTAGTAGACTCAGGTAAGACCCGACACTCGTGCATAACAGTGGTTAATGTCGTTGTAGCTTTTAAACAAGAAAAGTCTGAACATGGGCAGAAAGGCTCGGGTAAGTGACCTGACACAGAGAAAAAGGGAGAGTAAGTTGAACGTCGCGGTAATGAGGAGATAGGAACCATGGGTCGAGTCGGGCTCAACAAAACCTTCGGGCAGAGTTGGGTGTTGAGAAAAGAAGAAGGCGAAATGATACGAGCAAGAGAAGGAAGGCAGACAGGCAGAGTCGGGCAAAAGAAGATATGGTGGCACTGTTGGAAACGCAACAGCTGGGTCGAGTCAGGAAAAAATGTGTTTATGCAGAGCTGTTATAATATAATAGCAGAAACAGAAAAGACAGTGACAGCAACAAAAAGGACAAATGCACAGCGAGCCAAGAGCTGAAAGGGATCAATGAAATATATTTGTTGTAATTGTAAATGTAAATGAATTAATTATTTTTTATTGTATGTGATGCAAAGGCAAGTCTCCATAGGCATAGGCAAAACTCCAATGAGTGCTGAAATGATTATTTCTATATTTTTGTTGATGTAATATCCTGAACTGAAGTGTGAGGAATCGAATGGGTGGAAGGCATAAAGTTAGGCTTGTTCACTTCATATTCCTTGTAGAATGTAAACAGTCATGAGTTATCTGTATAAAAGATGTAATATCAGTGTGCATAGGAAGGTTAGAGAGCGGAAGAATCAGAGAGAGCTGATAGAGATGTTGTGCACATTAGGAGCTAATATGAAGCAGATATGAAGGCTGAAGAGGCAGCAGTGGAGAAGGAGTATAACAGAGCTGATATCCAGATAAATCATCATTTTATTTTCATGTTGAGTGAGGGGATTATAGTCTCCTTTCAAGTTATAGCTTGATAAATTTCCAGTTGGAGTTGGGTGAGGTAGGAGCCTCCTGTAGGTTGTAGCCTGCAGAAAATATTTTGGAGTTGGAGCTTCCTTGCAAGTTGTAGCTTGCAGAAGTTGAGGTAGGAGCCTCTTGTGGGTTGTAGCCTACAGAAAATACATGGGAGTTGGTGCTTCCTTTCCAATTTTTAGCTTGATAGATGTCTAGTTGGAGCTAGTTGAGGTAGGAGCCTCCTGTGTGTTGTAGCCTGCAGAAAATACATGGGAGTTGGTGCTTCTGTTTCAAGTTGTAGCTTGATAAAATTCTAGTTGGAGCTGGGTGAAGTAGGAGCCTCCTGTAGTTTGTAGCCTGCAAAAAAATTATGGGAGTTGGAGCTTCCTAGCAAGTTGTATCTTGCAGAAACTGAGGTAGTAGCCTCCTGTAGGTAGGTGCCTACAAAAAATTAGTTGTGAGAGGGAGTAGGAGCTTGCCTTTGCATCACAACAATAATAAGATGTGGTTTTATCCCTTATGGGTTTTCACTTATATCTAGTGTCTATGTGCTTGATGATTATGTGTTGATGTGAAGTTTTAATCTTCTTAATTACTTGTTATCCACACATTCAGTTTGTTGATTCATTATGTATTAAGTTGCTTATAAAATGAAGTAGTTTATGGGTGAAAATAAAAGAGTTTTAATGTCCATGAATGTACTAAACTGATTCGCGCGTCGCCCCCCCCCCCCCCCTTCCTCCCCCTCTCTCAATTTAGCTAAGGGTTCATCAATTGGTATCAAAGAAGGTTCCCAGTAACAGTTTAACAACTGGAAGGAGGTCCTAGGTCCCCAAAATGGATAGCCTAGAAGGATGCTCATCAAATAAAGCCCTACTATTTACTGGCACAAACTGTGCCTTCTGGAAAATAAGAATGAAAGCCTACTTGATGTCTCTTGGAGTAGATTTTTGGCCTGCTATGTCAGAACAATATGCACCAAAGGATACAAACACTGAGAAAGAAGCCAAACAATAATTCATAGCTAATGCAAAAGAAATGAATGCTCTCTTGAACAGTCTAGGTGAGTTGGAATTTATAAAAGTAATGCACAATCAAACTACCAAAGAAATCTGGGACACATTAAAAAATATTCATGAAGGAGATAAAAAGGTGAAGATGGCCAAGCTGCAGGCCTATAGAACTCAGTTTGAAAATTTAAAAATGAATGAAGATGAAGATGTAGTCAGCTTCTTCGTAAAGGTTGCGGAAGTTGTGAATGACATGATAGCTCTAGGATAAACCATTAAGGAATGTATAATAGTACAAAATATATTGAGATCTTTACCATCCAGGTTTAACCCTAAGGTTTCTGCCATAGAATGAACAACAGACTGGGAAACCTTGACCATGAACCAATTTCTTGGAAACTTGAAAACTTATGAGATGAGACTTCTAAAGGGGAAATCAAATGTGAGGGAGGCAACCTTCAAGGCATACAAGTGCATAGAAGAGAAGGAAGCTCCATGCTCATGCTCATGCTCTGATGAAGAATAAGCCAAATTTGTCAGAAGATTGGATAGAGGCACAGGTAAGTAAAAAGGTAAAATTCCATTTAACTGTTTTAATTGTGGAAGAGTGGGGCACTATGATTCGAAATTTCCCCATAAGAGAGCAGAGAATCAACCACAAGAGACAGAGAAAAACAAAATAAATAACTAGAAGAAAGGGAAGAGATTTAATAGAATATCATTTTATGCTCAACAAGATAGCAGTGCATCTGAAAGCTCAGATGAATCCTCCAATGAAGAAGGAACCTCTGAATTTGTTTTGATGGCCAAGGTAGAGCTTTAAGGATACCTTTTAGAAGATGAAGAATAAGGTGAGGTAGATCTTGAGGGGGAGCTAATTAGTGCCCTGAAGGAAATAGATGGACTTAAACTCAAGAGCAGAAAAAAAAAAATACATTCTCCTAAAATATGTAAAGGAAGATCCAAGTTTAGAAAACCTCGTTCAGTTGAAAGTATAACTTGAAGAAGCTAATAAGGTAGAAGACATTCTGATAAAGAAAATAAAAGATAAAAATCAAGAGCAAGAGAAATTGGAAGAAGAAGTAGTATGTCTGAGAAAGAAATTAGAGAAGGCCCAAACTGAAGTAATTATGAACCCTCAACAGATAAAAGGATCTGAACAACTAGACATGATACTAAATGCTCAAAGATCGCCACTCTTAAAATCTGGGATAGGGTATGAAGGAGAATCCAGCAAGACCAAGATAGAAGGTAAGAAGACTATCTCTTTTGTAAAATTTGTACAAGATAATGAAGCAGCAAAAATGGGACTCACAACATTAGAAGCCAAAAAGACCATGATGTGTAATGAAACAAACAGAAACAAGAAGCAACCTCAAGTGACAAAGAACGAAATGAAGAAATACTCAACTGAAAAATGCTCATACACTCTTGAATATGAATTGAACAAATTCAGAAGATGTCAAAGGAGGTTCTTTCCTCCTGTGAGAAGTATCAAATGTTTTGCCTGCCATAAACCTAGACATATAGTAGCACATTACAAGGCAAAGCAAATCCAGTTTAACCAGCAAAATATGCAACCAATGATAAGACTCTCTCAAGCAAGAAAATGGAAAGGACAAGCTTTCACCAGGTACACTAATCGTTTCCATGGCTACTATTTTTCATGCAATGAATTTGTACATAAATCTGTTGAATGTAAACTATGTTCAAAAAGGAGCACAACATGTTATACATCAGCTCAAACGTACCTAGGTAAAATAATATGTTATGTATGCCACAAGCTTGGACATAAAGAAAATAACTGTAGGCTACCATATACATTAAAGGACTCTAGATAGATGATGGAATCCAATCAAATCAGACCAAACTGTGAATCAAAAAGAAGTGCAGACATTATGAAGAACCCCAATAAAGCATGGAAGGAAAAGAGAAAGGGGGAGCATGTTACTTCAATAACATAATGAATCCATCATAGTCTCAGGGGGAGCTACTTTAGGAAGCAACGCAGATATCTAGCCAGTAATAGATAAGAAGCAACATCCCAGGGGGAGATCATTTCATAAAAAATCCCCATAAAAGTAGTCTAAGAAGAGCTTATTGGAATAAGAACAACTAAAAGCTCAGGATTGGAAAGGACAATTCCTATGTGTTATGATACAGGTCCTCACGATCAGAATACTATGGTATGCATCATGGTGGTAGTATGGCAAAAATACATCAAGGAGGTAGTCCCATCATTATCGACATTATAATATGTGTGGATTAAGTTTTTGTTGCTCTGATTAGTGCAAAGTATCTTCTGGTTTCAAATGTTGGAGAATGTCAAGTTGCGTTATCAAAGCATGGAAAGGTTAGTAAAATGTAAAAGCAAGCATTGTTGATGTGTTGAGCTTGCGTTGAAGTTGGGAATGTTTTTGTTTTGGAGGTAAGAAAATAAATGAATGATAAAACCGTGAACGATCTGTCTTTGAGACTCCGATTAGATAAATTGAAAATGTATTCCTGAAATGCATTGTGATAAAACAATTGATTGATCCTGCATCTCCACCAGTACAAAAGTTTAATGATTCCAGAATTAGATTCTGCATATTGTTGATTGTTGTTGAGAATAGTGGAGAGCTCAATGCAATTAGCTAAGAGTATGAAGGGTATCGTAACTATGGCTGTCTGTGTGAGTCGAAGTGATATTACATAATGTATTATCAAAGGGTATCATATTATCTTGTGGCCTTGGATGCATAGACACTTTTGACATAAGTTTCTACCGCAGAGATCAGATATATCAAGCTCTAACCATTAGTCTTCCTTAAGCATGTGTTACACCTAAAATTTATGTAACAGTGGTATGTGGTTGAATTTGACAATCCCTTATAAAGAAAGTATGAGCAGCTGGCCTATGAACCAAGTTCTGTGAAAAGACATCCTTGAATCTGCAACGAAATCACTGTGTAATCTAGCCATAAAGGTGAACCGTGGCTGCAAAAGATATATTGGCATCATCATATTTGAACATATGTGTACTGCAGATGTGTATTGCAGCAGAAGACATATTCCATCTACAATATTCCTCAACATATATGTATCTCAAATGAAGAGCATAAAATAGAATGATGTATATTTGGAGCAGACTCTATATATCATATGGAGCATTCTCAGTATTTTAGTATTATTCCAATGGTGCATTCTGATTATATAAGTCTGGTATAGTTTGTTCTATGGAGTGTCCTTATCATCACTTTCAACATTATACAAGTGCAAGGAGTTTGTGTTTTGGGATGGTAACAACTTACTGTGTATATACATACAAGTTCAATGATTCCCAACAATGCTTATGCACCAAATGGAGCAGGAGTCCCAAATGGGTATGTGGACAGAGTGAAGAATGCTTATGCAGAACTCTAGTAAGGAAATGATGGAAAATACACTGGAAAAAGGTGTAACCCTTTTCCATTGATGTCAAAGGGGGATGAAATGTGAAATGGTACCAGAGGAAGAAAGAGACTTCTCAGAATGAGAGGTGGAGGATGTTTTTCCATCAATGCTAAAGGGGGAGACTATTGGAAATATTGTCATTGATGGCAAAGGAGTATAAAGGAGTAGCACCAGAAGTATCCTTAAGGACAAAGGAGAAAATCAGGTTCAACTGAAGTATAAAGGAGCAATAAGGCAAAGAAGGAAAATGTGCAGTGAAGAAGCATAAAAGAGAGGCAGAGGAGCAGCAAAGAGTAAAAGAGAGGCAAATGAGCAGCATTAGAGGCAAAGGAGCAAAGGAAAGACATGCAATAAAGGAGCAAAGGCAGCAAAGGCAGCAAGTTTGGGTTAAGTTGTGAACATGCTGGGCAGAGTCGTGAACGTGTTGGGTTGATTCATGCACAAGTGGGCAGATATCATGAAGGAATGAACGTGTTCAACTAGTGGAGAAAGTCGTGAACACGCAGGCAGAGTCAGGTTAGTTTACATTCAGAACAATGATGGCGAAGATATCAAAAATTGCAGCAGAAGGAGTATCGCAAAACAGAGGAGACAGAGAAATTACGAAACGTGAAGTGCGAGATGCTGACGTGGCTAGATGACATGGCTAGATGATGTGGTCCTGGCCCCACATATCGTAATAAAAGTTTGATGACGTGGCAGTGACATGGTACTCCCGTTGGGACCCGAACCCTTTATCGCATATTGCACATCGCAAGCTCAGAAGGGATACCACCCATGAACCATAGTGAAAGGCCGACTTGCCGAAGTGTGATAAAAGGAGTCAGATGCTTTCAAATCCGGATGTAAGGCTTTTTGTTAAGAAATCGCATCGGAGGTGGAACAAGTGAATATAACGTAGAAGTACCAAGGAATGACAAAATGCGATAAAGGGATCGGATGTGATGCAGCTCAGAGATATTATTTAATAGATTTCAAGTCTGGGTGTATGTGGTTTTCCTTTGTTAAATCGCATGGGATAATAGAGGAGGTTTATAACGTAGAACGATTGGATGGTCAAAATGCGATAAAGGGACCGGACGCGAGGTTGTTCAAAGGCTAATTGGAATTTATTTAAGGTCTAGGGTTCTTTGTAGTTACACTGTTTTATGAATAAAAGTGAACGCGGGTAGTAGACTCGGGTAAGACTCGACATTCGTGCAGAACAGTGGTTGATGTGGTTGCAGCTTTTAAACAAGAAATGTCTAAATGCGGGCAGAAAGGCTCAGGTAAGTGACCCGACACAGAGAAAAAGAGAGAGTAAGTTGAACGTCATGGTAATTAGGATATAGGCACCATGGGTCGAGTCGAGCTCAAAAAAAACTCTGGGCAGAGTCAGTTGTTTAGAAAATCAGAAGGTGGAACACTGCGAGCAAGAGAAGGAAGGCAGATAGGCAGAGTTGGGAAAAAGGAGATATGGTGGCACTGTTGGAAATGCAATAGCTGGGTCGAGTCGAGAAAAAAGGCGTTTATGCAGAACTATTATAATATAACAACAGAAATAGAAAAGACAGTGACAACAGTAGAAAGGACAAATGCATAGCGAGCCAAGAGCTGAAAGGGCTAAGTGAAATATATATTTTTTAATTATAAACATAAATGAATTAATTATTTTTTATTGTATGTGATGCAAAGGCGAGTCTCCATAGGCATAGGAAAAACTCCAATGAGTGCTGAAATGCTTATTTCTGTATTTGTTTTGATGTAATAACCTAAATTTAAGTATGAGGAATCAAATGGGTGGAAGGCATAGAGTCATGCCTGTTCACTTCGTATTCCCTGTAGAATGCAAACAATCAGGATTTATCTGTATAAAATATGTAATATCAACGTGCATAGGAAGGTTAGAGAGCGGAAGAATTAGAGAGAGATGATAGAGATGTTGTGCACATCAAGAGCTGATATGAAGCAGATATGAAGGCTGAAGAGGCAACAATGGAGAAGGAGTATAATAGAGCTGATATCCAGGTAAATCAGCATTTTAGTTTCATGTTGAGTGAGGGGATTGTAGTTTCCTTTCAATTTGTAGCTTGATAAATTTCCAGTTGGAGATGGGTGAGGTAGGAGCCTCCTATAGGTTGTAGCCTGCAGAAAATATTTGGGAGTTGGAGCTTCCTTGCAAGTTGTAGCTTGCAGAAGTTGAGGTAGGAGCCTCCCATGGGTTGTAACCTATAAAAAATACATGGGAGTTGGTGCTTCCTTTTCAAGTTGCATCTTGATAAATGTCCAGTTAGAGTTGGTTGAGGTAGGAGCCTCCTGTGGGTTGTTGGCTGCAAAAAATACATGCGAGTTGGTGTTTCCATTTCAAGTTGTAGCTTGATAAAATTCCATTTGGAGTTGGGTGAGGTAGGAGCCTCCTGTAGGTTGTAGCCTGTAGAAATTTATGGGAGTTGGAGCTTCCTTGCAAGTTGTAGCTTGCAGAAACTAAGGTAGTAGCCTCCCGTAGGTAGGTGCCTGTAGAAAATCGGTTGTGAGAGGGAGTAGGAGCTTGCCTTTGCATCGTAACAATAATAAGGTGTGGTTTTCTCCCTTATGGGTTTGCACTTATATCCGGTGTCTATGTGCTTGATGATTATGTGTTGATGTGATGTTTTAATCTACTTAATTACTTGTTGTCCACACATTCAGTTTGTTGATTTATTATGTATTAAGTTGCTTATAAAATGAAGTAGTTTATGGGTGAAAAGAAAAGGGTTTTAATGTCCATGAATGTACTAAAATAATTCACCCCCCCTCCTCCCCCGCCCCCCTCTCAGTTTAGCTAAGGGTTCATCAAATTCACCCTGATCTTGAAAGTAAAACAAAAAGTGAACTAAATAAACTACCTAAGGAAAATATTATCTTCCCTATTAGGCATTCAAAGTGTGTCTCAAACTTAGTCCCTGTTAGGAAAAAGAATGGTGATATTTGCATTTGTATAGATTTTAGGAACTTAAACAAAGTTTGCTTAAAAGACAATTTCCCATTACCACCGATGGAGAAAATTTTGCAATCAGTTGCTGGATCTGAAATAATGTCTTTCCTTTATGGATTTTTCAGGCTAAAATCAGGTTCTAGTTCATCCTGAAGATAGGTTAAAGACTACATTTAGAACTAAATGGGGCACTTATGCCTACTAGAAAATGTCTTTCGGTCTAATCAATGCAGGAGAAACTTTTCAAAGAGCAATGGAAATTTCTTTTAGAGGACTGATAAATAAAACCGTGGTTTTATATTTAGATGATATAACCATTTACTCCAAGAAAATAAGCGACCACTATCATGATCTTAAGAAAATCCTTGAACGCTGTTTAAAATATGGAATTTATTTAAATCCCAAAAGTCTTATTTTGCTTTAAGATAAAGTAAACTTTTAGGATTTATTGTCTCAAAAGAAGGAATTTGCATAGATCTAGAAAGGATAAAGGAAATTTCTAAACTCTCTCATCCCCATACCAAGAAATCCATGCAGTCCTTTTTGGGACAGATAAATTTTGTCAAAAGATTTGTTCCAAACTTTTCCCAAATTGTTTTACCATTGGAAGTAATGATTAATAAAAATGCACTCTTCAAATGGGGACACAATGAAAGAGAATATTTTGATCTAATCAAGCAAGCCATCATCAATGCTCCTTCTCTGACTACCACAAATTTTTCTAATCATTTCATTTTATATAGTGTTGCATCCAAAAAATCTTATGTTGTCGTGTTAACACAAATCAATGATCAAAATATTGAAACACCCATTTCTTTCTTTTGTTCAAATCTTCAAGGTTTTGAACTAAATTATTAAGAAGTGGAAAAAGAAGTTTTTGTTGTTTACAAATATTTAAAGCACTTTAGACCTTTTCTCCTAAATACACACACCAAGGTAATAGTTCCATTTTCAACAGTAAGGAGATTACTTATTCAAAAGGAACTAGGAGAAAATATAACAAATTGGTTAACTGCTCTGCAGGAATATGACATTGAAATAAGACCAACCAAAATCATCAAAGGGAAAGGTCTATGTAGATTACTATCTGGAGCATCCAACATATCAGATGATGAGAGTCAGGTAACACTGTATACATTGCTAAGGTAAGCTTGAATGACTCTGAATCACAATATATTGATCTTATCTTTTATTTAAAACATGGATATGCTCCTACAGAACTCAATTACAAAAGAAAAAGAGCTTTAAGATTGAAAGCTAGTCAATATCAGATCATAGACAATGTTTTATTTAGAAATAACTATGACTCCGTACTACTAAGATGCCTTGATAAATCTTAGGCACAGAGGATTTTGCAGGAACTCCATGATGAACCTATAGGTGGACATTTTGGAGGAGATACCACCGCACATAATATCCTTCATGCAGAGTATTACTGGCCCATACTGTTTAAAGAAGCTCATGCATATGTAAGAAACTGTAAAACATGCCAAACTGTTGCTGGAAGACAAAGAAAACCAACCTTACCCTTGCAGCTAGTCAACATTGAGCCACCCTTTGAGCATTGGGGATTGGACATCATAGGTGAGATTGTTCCTAACTCATCCAAACAACATAAATACATTCTCAATGCAACAGATTATTTTAATTAGTGGGTGGAAGTTGTTCCACTGAAGGTAGCTACCTTTGAAGCCATTATGGAATTTATCGATAAATTCATTATTACCAAGTTTGTCTTACCTAATTCACTTATGTTTGATAATGTATCTTATTTTTTGGGAAATAGTATGACTGAATTTTCTCTCGAAAGAGGTTTTAAACTTAAATAATTTGCTAACTACTTTCCCCAAGGGAATGGTTTAGCATAATCAACAAATAAAAATCTCATAAGAATCATAAAAAGGACTATTGATCAGAGCCAAAAAAATTGCCACAAATCTTTAACATTTGCACTATGGGCAGATAGGATTACTCAAAAGGCCTCTATAGGAACTTCTCCATTCAATCTAGTTTATAGGAAAGAAGTTGTAATTCCATCAAATTTATCTCTTCCTTCATTAACCCTAGTTCAATTTATTGACGAAGTATCTTCTTCTTCCTTACAATTAAGAATGTCTTGGATCCTTAAAATCGAAGAGGAAAGAGAAAAAGCCAAATTAACTCATGCTCGACACCAGTAGATAGTAAAAAATTCTTTTGATGCAAATTTTGTTTCCCCAAAAACATTCCAAGTTGGAAGCCTCGTCCTTAAGTGGGACAAGGCACATGAGGAAAAAGGTAAGCATACCAAATTCCAAAGAATGTGGCTTGGACCATTTCAAATCATAGAACAAATTGGCCCATCAACCTTCATGTTACAAGATCTTCAAGGGAGAAAATATTTTCTTCCCGTCAATGGGCTGATTTTGAAAAAATTCTTTTCTTAGAAGAAAATTTTACTTTTACAATTTTAGGAGAATAATGTTTGATTACATACTTTTGGTTTTTCGCAACACCTCTGAATTATTTTGTGTCATTTTATTTTTGAAGAATAATTTTTTTGAGGAAATAACTACAAAACTTGAAAAATTGAACGAATACTATACAACTCTGAAATCATTTTCCATTGAAATTGTAAATTTTATAAACTCGAAGTTTGTAAAGTATTTTTAATTTATTATCAATCAGAAAAAGGTTCATCCTTACAAAGTAAAGAATTTTTTTACTAAGCATCTTTAACTCTAAATTGTCATCCAAAAACTCTTAAGGAGTCAATGATTCTCCCCATCCATTAAAAATGTTTTTTTAGAGTGTAATTCAAAAATATAAAAAACTTAAAAGGATAAGGGGTCTCATCATGAGCTTGCTTACCATGGTCATAGGTAAATAATAAACTGACATCGCCACTACTACATATCAAACCAGGGTAATGGCTCATGATTATTAAATAATCATAAGACAAGGGTTCTCATCACGAGCCATCTTGTTCAGTTCAATTATAACCAGTGAATGGCATTGCCACTTTCTGGACATCAAGCTAGGACAATGATTTTTTAAGAACAAGAAAAAACAAGTTATATGATTAAGGATTTATCTCAAAGAAATGTAATAATAGATGGTTGGGATACTGAATCATTGATGGCTAAAAGGCAACCTTGTCGAGGCTATGAATGTTTGTTGGAAACAGTGGCTCTACCTATGACAAAAGGAGTAAATCAAAAGGCTAACTTACAAAGAGCCACTTACTTTATCTTTTAAACTATTTGATGATTGATATAGAGGAATGAAGATATATATTTATGAAAGGTTTCTGAAAGATTAACAATAAAGATGAGTTATTTTTATTCAGAGTAATTTTATTCATTCAAACATTTCGAAAACAATTTTTGTTTTCCTTAAATTATTTTTACTTATTTAATACACCCATAGGATTGCCCGTGAGCATTGCACAGTTTTGGAAGGCTGAAATTTCTAAAGAATAGGGATTTAATTCTATAGGAATTGCGCAAGCAAAGCAGGCTGAGAAGAGGAAGGAAATTGGCTAAGTGTTGGTTGATTTTGTCTGGATCAGTGTGAGACAGTTGTGAGAGTGCAACATACTCTTGTGAGAAGAGTGCATTGTAATTGTTTCATGATTTCTTGGTTGAATATATAATATAATATAGAGGGGTTTTGATCAGAAATCTTTCCTCGGGAAAAATATATGTATTGTGGATTGATTTTCTTCTTTCTTTTACTTCATATGATTGTGCGAACATGTTTATTTTCCGCAATTAATTTGTAAAAGGATCCAATATCTTTCTTTAGCATATCACATGATCAGATTGAATCCAATGGTATACATATTGTTTGTATAATTTCTACAACACTTGCTACATGAATATATTACTATCCAAATCAAAAGCCTTATTCAACCATTTCTACTTCTCACAACATTGTTTAAAAAAAAATGTAGGCCATTATATAATTTTTTGTCTGCACCTACTTACTAATTATAACCCCGTGATTAATGTTGGTAATCTACTTATTTCCTATTATGGGTAGCCTCATATGGGCCACAAATCTCATTATTCCCATGAAAAAAATATCCCTATGTTCTTAGAACCTTGGTTGGGACATTATAAGACTATTTTAATCTTGTAGCAAAAGGATCCTCTTTGTAGCCACAAACCTTAAAAGAATCTTAAAAGAAAATTGTAGTGATCAAAGTTTTACCGTGATCCAAGTTTTGTGTTTAGTGGAATGATTTCCATATTAATTTTTCTGAGACAAAAATTTTATCCAAATTATAATGAGAACTTTGACTCTCCATATCACAAAATTATTACAATTGGAGAAAACAGTTATATGATTAAATGGTTCCATCGTAAGATATGTGAACAAGGACTTGGAAAAAGTCTAATAACCCTTAACCAAGACCCCACAAAAACTTGTTTAATGTCACCATAATATTCCCACAATGCCTCTATTCAATTTAAACCACACTCCTAAACAATTTTCGCTATCAATCTCTCCAAATTGTTGTGGACCTTCTAGTCTTATCTTGTCTAAGGAAAAAACAAATCAGACATTTTCCCCACTAAAAATTGAGCCAATTGTCGACGCTCCGTTGTCGTTATTGCGATGAATTTTTGTCACTATAACGAAAAATTGAGCCAATTTTCAACACCCCTTTGTCGTTATTGCGATGAATTTTTGTCACTATAACCAAAAAAAAGAGGAGGTTTCCCTTGTTTCCATTACAATGATACTATTGGTGTTATTTTCACTTGTCGAAAGTCTGATGATAGTTGTGGACACATGTCGTTGAAGAAAGAAGGTGTTTCTCGTCGGAGTTCGGATGCTTCATGGTCATCATAAGACCGAAATAACTTTTGATACCCACAACACTTTCCTTTTAACGGTTGGACATAGGTCGTCGTAATATCGACAAAAGGGAGAGTTGGCTACCAATGACAAAAGGCATGCTTCGACAAAAAGTGCACTAGCATTCACACTTTTCTTTCGACGGTTGGACATTCCAGGTCATTGGAAGACCGATGAAAGGGGATTTGGTCTACTGGAAATTGTAGACATGCTTCAACAAACTTGTGATAAAAATCACACTTTTTGTTTGATAATTAAACAGTTTTGGTTTTCGTAAGACTGATGATATTGTGAGTCGTTCGACCAATGGCTTCAATGTAATATCCCGGATGGGATATTTTAACTAAAAATGCCGAAAAATACTGAATACCACAATTTGCCATAAAAATAAACATTATTCAACAGAAGATTTCCATGTAAAATAAAAGACAGGAAACACTGCAATCCAATACCATATAGAACAGAAGGAAAATCTCAGCTTTTATTATAGATAATAAAAAGGGGTTTACATATAGATCTGACCCAGAAAGAGCTGAGATAGGAAACTGGCCACCAAGATAAGCTGCTGAACGACGCTGGCCACAAACTGAACTACTGCACTCTCACTCCGGCAACAGCTGACACTGAACCCACTGAAAATGATGAAGCCCAAGTTGAAGATCTGAATGATCCTCACACCAAACTCTGAAGCTATGTGAAACTCCTAAGTGAAGTCTCCTCAAGAGAGTTGGGTTTTCGTCCAACACTCACAAATCACCCGAGGGTTTCCGTCCTGGGGCTACGGCTGAAGTAGAGAACCACGTCCTCAAACCTCTCATACACAAGCAAATGATCTACTCCAAATATATCTCCCAATGGCCTCCTCCCTTTCTTTTATAGATCCCTTGGAGCCTTCTAGAGCATTATTTTATTATTATTTTATTTATGGAGCACTTTTCCCTTTTATTAAAATATTATAAAATATTCCTTTTTAATGCAGAAAAGGGTATATCGGCTACCACGCCTCCTCCGGTCACTGAAATCTGTTTCTAACTGTCCCATTGTGTAGGTCTCCTTGTCCCGGTTCCAATGAGCTATTACACTAAGGTGTTCCATCGTGTATTCCTCTCGGAATGCCACCTTGAGCATAATCAGCTGAGTTAAGCCCATAAATAACTCAAAATTCCGAAAGTTATCGGAATGCATCGGAACGAAAGCCAAACTGCTCGGATGGTGGAGTATATCAAGCGAATGCCTCCGAACACCATGGAAACTCCTCAAAACTCCTCCAAAAAGCTCCTGAGCCCACTGATAGCACCAATTTGTACATGTGACCTGTCTGCTCCTAACTCTGGAAGTCCCTCCTAGCCCTGTCACGGGTGATACCAAAAATGGGAACATTACAGACCTCTCGCCCCAAGATTGTTTGCCCTCAAGCAATCGAAATATGTGGGCCACTCTGTTGGCCCACCGCATCTCAGACCCAATGCCTGGATCCCATACCAACCTCTGGGTGCTGCTATGCACCTGTGTCAAACCTCTCGGAACAAATCCCTCAATGCCGGGATCCCAAACTGATCTCTCTCTGTCCCAGTCAACAAACAATCCTCCCGGATCCCAATGCCACCATGGCCAATCATTGCCCAAGTCCCACGGCTCAAGCTGCGCACTGTCTCTGGCTATAGCTGATGCTCTCAGAGGTGAAGCCCACCGGCAAGCACCAATGCTCCCGGGCTCCTGCTGTGTTGTACCTATAACTGCATATGCTGCCCCACCAACTGCATACCAACTCATCACCTCTCTCCAATCGAAGTCCTGACTCAATCCCATGCTGATCCTGTTCTCCTGGAATCAGGAAGGAGTCATGAAGTAACGACAACCGGTGCCCTCCTGCCAACTGGAATCTGTAACATCTACTGTGTCTAAGGGCCCCTGCTCCACTGTGCTCGCCACGAAAAATACCGTACCATCAAGAGGGTACCAACTCATGATCTCCCGCCAGTCCATCCTGGAAGAAGAATCCAATGTAGCAACAACCACACATGGAACATGCCCAGGGTGTTGCTGCCAGCCTGTAATCAACTCCCACTGCTCTGCCCTGTCTACCAATGGAAGCTGCCTGTAGAAGGAAGCCCCTCTCTCTATAATGGGCCAAAGCGGGCAAGATATGCTGCAAGCCCCATCGATGTACTCCTGGAGAGTACTACTCACTGAAAATACTGCAGCTCTGCTGATTGCATGTACATCTATCGACACCTCATCAATGTGTCGGCCCATAGATGGATGCTCCACCATCTCCAACAACTCATCCCTCTCATCGAGAACGTAAAACTCCTGCTGTCCCCTAGCTCCCTGCAGAACTATCCCATCAACCTCCAACGTCTCTAGAGGATATGGATCTGCAACTGGTGTCTGTGCATCTGACTGCTCCTCCTCAAAGGCTGACCCCAATGTTAGTTGCATATCCATCATAGGCTCAATGTGGGTGCCCATCTGGATCTCACCCAAGGGAACGTCATGCCTGATGTCCATAGTATCCTCCTCTGCTGATTCAGGCTCCATCATATGCTGCTCTGGTTGAATCGTCACAAGTGACTCATCACCCAGAGTATCACCTATACAGTCCCCTGACTGCTCACCCTGCACACCAGAACACAGCTCTGGTCTACTGTCATCATCATCTCTACATGGCTGCTCTCGCTTCCCAGAAGCATCCTCATATGATCCCATGGACTCATCTGAAGAAGAGTCCTCATCCTGGCATACAGAAGGAACGTCTACCTGCTCTACCTCTGCCACCTCATCTGCATCTCTCAAACATGAGTGATCAGGCCCCCAAGGTTCTTTGCAAATGAAGCAAAGTCCCTTCCTCCTCAGCTCATTTCTGCTGCCTGAACCACCAAACTGGAGTAGCTCCTCCCTGGTCAACTGTCTCCTGAATAGCCCAATATTCTGCTCAACCAGCCCTTGGGCTAGCACATAAGTAGCAGGTGAGACCGACTGCTTTCTCCTCCAAATGCCCAACAATCGGGTCTAAAACTCTCGGCTAATGGTCCCATGGTCTCTCATACATGACGACAAAATGGACTGCATGTGTGCTGTGACAGTATCAGGATGATATCTCCTAATGCTGAAGAAGCATTGGAACATCTGCAGTGTCAAGCCATCACACTCAAGATCGATCATGACCTCATAAGTTCGGGTCATAGCCATGACTTCTAGAACCTTAAGCTTCCTCCCAAATGTAGAGCCTGCACAAGTGTCCAAATCCTGAAAGGTTCCTACTATCAATCTGAAAATTCTTCTCATAATATCATCATTGTAGGGAGGGAAGGGTGCTGTTATCCTCAAGATATCGCTGAAACAAGAGGCGACTATAAGTTGGACTCTCTCACTTGGATGTTCCAAGAATCTGGCTTGTACCAATGTAAACATAGATGGCTCCAAAGCCCAATTTAAACACCAATCAGATTGCTCTACCTTGGAAAGGCAGGATTCCAGTTTCTCTAACATGGGAAAGTTATCTTCTGATCTTCTACTCTTTAAGTTCATCCCAAGTGCATAAAGCCAATCTCCCACTTCTTCCTCCTTTTGCAGGTTCCTCGGATGCTCTTGTTGGAGCAAATTATGTACTTTCTTGGAGAAGGGTCTGCTGTTCTGTTTTGTTTCTCTGGTTTTCTGGTTTATGGTGGTTCAAGGAATCAATTTTCACCCTTCTCAAGCTGCTCAGGAATCCCTCCATGGTTCAGCCAATGATGTGGTCACTGCTTTTTCTGAGTTTTTATAGTGGTGTAGGTGTGGTTTTTTGTCAAACAGTTCAAATACACACTGCTGTAGGTGACATGTGTTTGCTGGTGTCAAATACAAGTGTATAGTGGAGAATTTATAAAAGAACCAGTCTTAGCCCAATGGCTGGTATTTCTTCTCATACTCAGAAATTTGTAACTTCATTAATAGACTTACATCAAGACTGTGTTAGACAATACATGATAATTTACTCCATAGAAACCATCAATAAATGCATAACAGAGATACAAGAGGAACCTGATATGTATTGATTATCGCAGAGGCCACCTTCCAAAGAAATTTCCGCCATGTTTGAAGAAGATCATGCTGTCCAAGAATGTAACCACAAGTTCTAACCTTGAAGTGTTGTCACAAGACCGTACCAGCAAGCAACCACTGACAGTATTTCTCCCCACGAATGCAGCACCAAAACAAGGCAGCACGCACAAGTTAAGCCCACGAACAGTCTGGTATGACACGGTGGTAATTATGACTCTTTGATGAAATTGGTCTTGGTTATGCAGGCAGCTCAATTAAATTTCTCCAGAAAGGCTGCTACAGGTCAATATGTCTGCAATTTACATCACACCAAAATTTAGCCGATCACGATCTGTTCCAGATATTTTATGGATATATATATATCTTGGGGATTCCGCCCAAAATTGCAGCATGCAGCAACTTATGTGACGCCCAACAATTTGTAATTATAATACGGAACTCAGATCCTGAGATCATGCGATCATGATGTTTGCAGTCCAGAATCGGAATGACGGCTTCATAATGTGGCTCCAAATTCTGTAAAATTTAATTGCGTTCTTCTCAGCCTCAATTTCGTCTATTCGTTATGGCTCTGTGACAATCGTGAGGCTCGAAACGAACATTGGCTTCGTTGTCTGCTGCGTGACTGGGCCCGATCCTGTCGAGTTGGATTCCACGGTAGTCAAAATGTCGTTTCCTGTGGTCCCATCATCGGAATCATGAGCCGCCTCATAATTTGAAGAGCGGTCCTTGCGATGCGAGGTCTTGGTGCCGACTGCGTTCACTGCTTGTCCCTCCTGTCGCTGCGGCTGACCCCGTGCCTCACTATGTATATGTAATGGCCAGCTCGTAGCTTGGTTGGAGCCTGGCACAACGTCGTTCCCTGTTATCTTGGTGCTAGACCAATCCACCCGCACTTGCTAGCACCAAATCGTGTGACACAACGTTCAAACTAATCGCACATTCTTTTGATCCTCAGGTGCCGGCTCTGCCAATGTCAATTTGGTCACTTGCCCTCCGCTGCTCGATTACACAATTCCCTGGTGGCTTCAAATGTCTTCACGATCGGTCCCTCTTCAAGATGACCAGTCGCGATCAAATTAAATTTGAGATGTGCTACAGTGTTTGAAACAACAATTAGTTCCTTGCGGTGATGATTTTGCCATCCAATCAACCGAGCGACTAGACCCCTCACATGAGTTGATCTTGCCTTTCCACGGTGCTCTCCCAATTGAACGTTTGGCTTTCTGGAAAATGACTACAACTTTGCTTACCTCAGAAAGCTAACCACGGTCCACAATAACACACATTTGACTGTATAAAAATTCAATTTGGTCACCTTTTTAATAATATCGGCCTTTGGTCTCTTTTAAATAAATTGCCGTAATGAGAACAGTCCCTCAAAGAAATACCAACTCGGCCTCCAGGAACCAAAATGCCGTCATAAATTCATTTTAATGCTGCCTATCTCAATAACTCCACGGCTCTTCCAAATTTTGATGGACGGCTTTCCTTGCCCATAAAGAATTAGTGCGGCGTAAAAAAAATGAGTTTTTAATTCTTGGCTCTCGCAAGACTTTTCACAACAGATTCAATTTGTAGAGTGAATATTATGCATCAGACAATTTCTTCATGGGACAAAATTGTGTTGGGAATTTTGTCGAACCATAATCGCTGCAACTCCACAATTGTTGCAACTCCACAGGATGAGCCAAGACCAAGGCTCTGATACCACTGTAATATCCCAGATGGGATATTTTAACTAAAAATGCCGAAAAATACTGAATACCACAATTTGCCGTAAAATAAACATTATTCAACAGAAGATTTCCATGTAAAATAAAAGACAGGAAACACTACAATCCAATACCATATAGAACAGAAGGAAAATCTCAGCTTTTATTATAGATAATAAAAAGGGGTTTACATATAGATCTGACCCAGAAAGAGCTAAGATAGGAAACTGGCCACAAACTGAACTGCTGCACTCTCCCTCCGGCAACAGCTGACACTGAACCCACTGAAAATGATGAAGCCCAAGTTGAAGATCTGAATGATCCTCACACCAAACTCTGAAGCTCTGTGAAACTCCTATGTGAAGTCTCCTCAAGAGATTTGGGTTTTCGTCCAACACTCACAAATCACCCGAGGGTTTCCGTCCTGGGGCTACGGCTGAAGTAGAGAACCACGTCCTCAAACCTCTCATACACAAGCAAATGATCTACTCCAAAGATGTCTCCCAATGGCCTCCTCCCTTTCTTTTATAGATCCCTTGGAGCCTTCTAGAGCATTATTTTATTATTATTTTATTTATGGAGCACTTTTCCCTTTTATTAAAATATTCCTTTTTAATGCAGAAAAGGGTATATCGGCTACCACGCCTCCTCTGGTCACTGAAATCTTTGTCTAACTGTCCCATCGTGTAGGTCTCCTCGTCCCAGTTCCAATGAGCTATTACACTAAGGTGTTCCATCATGTATTCCTCCCGGAATGCCACCTTGAGCATAATCAGCTGAGGTAAGCCCATAAATAACTCAAAATTCCGAAAGTTATCGGAATGCATCGGAACGAAAGCCAAACTGCTCGAATGGTGGAGTATATCAAGCGAATGCCTCTGAACACCATGGAAACTCCTCAAAACTCCTCCAAAAAGCTCCTGAGCCCACTGATAGCACCAATCTATACATGTGACCTGTCTGCTCCTAACTCTGGAAGTCCCTCCTAGCCCTGTCACGGGTGATACCAAAAATGGGAACATTACATTCAAATATCGTCATCAATATTCCATTGAAATGTGGCGTTGGAAGACCGACAAGATGGAATATTTAAAAATATATATCTTCAACAAAAATTGATAAATGTCTTCTAGAAATGGCACAAATGGATCATCCAAATCTACTACAACCATCATTTGAGATTGTGTCAATGATTATTGGCACACAGAAGCAATTCATATTAGGATCTAAACCATCATTACTAGATTTTATATTCTAATTTTCATAAAAATACTCTTATATATTTGTATTAGAATTTATTAAGAATGCTTACCTTTAACATCAACGATAGAATAACAATTGTGGACATCACCTAAAAGAAAGACTTAATAAAATGACATGTTTCTCATTACCTAAGATACAATTGTAATAATAAAGAAAGTGAAAAAGCCCAAACCCTCAAATGAATAATCCAATCAAACAAGGAATATATGTAAAGGAAATCAAGAAGTCATAAAAAATGCTTACCTTTACAATGTAAAAGTGTGAAGCATTGTTAAAAAACCTAATTTGTGTTTTGGGAAATCTAGGAAGTCTATACAAAGAGGATTAAATTGTCTCCACTGAAACTTAAATCATAAAAAAATACAAACAGTGACACATCGAAATAATACAAAATTTGAAGAATATGAGAAACAAACCAAAACTGATCAAAGGGGATCCTAATGATGAAGAATTATTGTAGTAACAAATTTAAATTTTATATCCATTAGCATTTGTCAAATTTTTAGCCTTTGTTATAATTGCTCTGTTGAGTGTGTTCAACATTATATTGTTTAACTTGAGGCACTTCTTAAACTATATTATAATAGAGGTTCCATGCTTTTTTTGTACATGCAATATAAAATTATTTAGTTTAACTTGGAAGTATTTTAGAATATGCTTTAACTTCATCACATGTTTATCGTTAGACACTCCATGTTGCAACACTTTATTCTTCTGATTTTTTCTTTTAGTTGGGTCACAACCTATAATAAATTTATGTATTTTGTATCCTAGGCTTAATCTTGGTTAGAAATTTTAGTATTAAGATGGGAGATAGCTACCTAGTTGTTAGCAAAAAGCCTATCATACCTCATCAATATTCGTCACAACTCTAATTCCTCATACAAGAATTATTCTAAGCATCAATGTTTGGGGTGACTGTGATCCACCATCCCCTTTATTGTACCCAAATTCACTATAGGATGCCAATAAACCAACATAGCTCTAGTCCTGGAGATGTCTTTCGAATTCCCATACATGAACCAATAGCATGGAGGTTTTGGTAGCCTAGAAAGAGAGAGCATGGTTACAGTATAATCTACAAATGCCCACAGTATAGGAAAGAAGATTCCGTGTTGAATATAATATGCTAATGGACACAATAAACAAGGGGCCTGGAATACGTAATCCATGATATTCTCTTATCTAGGTGAGTCAAATTCGGATGAGAGCCAAAATAATCCAACCTCATAATTCTTGATTCATTCCTCTCAATTTAAGAGTTTGAGTTGCCAATAAGAAGGATATGTGTGAAGGTAACCAAGAGTTGGGTGGCGTCAATTCCCATATCTTCACTTGGAATGTTTCATGCCACTTTCTTTCCTTGTGACCCTCATTGCAACCTTGGACTATGGTTATCATTGTTTAATTTAGAGGATGCAGGATAAGGACAGTGATCCCCATTTTATCCTTAAAGACATTGAATTTCAAGAAAGTTAATTCATTATGAAAATGTAATGAAAATGATGTTCACACACTTTTTGTCACAAACAAATTACTGTGGTCAATAGTGGGGGTTTCTCCCTGATGTGTAGTTATAGTTAGAATTCATACCATACCATAAGGAATAGGGAACCAGTACGTTAGGTCCAACAAAAATTACTATTTTAATGTGAAATGAGTGTGAAATACTAAATGGAGAGTGTTTTTAATCTATATGTAAAGAGTAATCTTGCTCAATCTATCCTAGATAGGATTAGATTCTAACCAATAAATATGAGATTCATTATAATTTTTTGTTCATATTTTTGGAGAAAAAATCTATTCCAAAAAATAAAAAACATATATCTCTGAAAAAGAATGGAAAGCAAAGAAGTCTATTATTACATTACCATTCACAACCGCATAGTCAACATCCCAAAGCAAACACTCTAGAGAATCAAAGAAAAAAATATCATATTCATGTAAAAAAGTCTACAACAAAACAATACAGTCTTATAATGGTATCAATAACATAAAAAACAAAAATGGTACCAATAATAACATAAAAAAATATAAATAGTTTTCAGCATACACAGTACTAGACACTAGTACTCCTCCTCCAAAATTGGTCTTGAGAGCTTCTTTAAATTAAAGTATAAGAAAAGGGTGTACAAGATACCCACTAGCCAAAATCCCTTTTAATAGCTAATCCATTGCTTTTATAGCTTTTCAGTATTTTACTAATTTGTGTCTTCTTGTTTTCCTTTTGAAAGTTATAAACTTTTTAATTTCCTCTCTATGGTCATAGTTTACCATGTTAAGTAGGTGGCCCACACCTCATGTTGTGGAAATATTCATATGGTGCAACTAAAAATCAATTGCTCATAGACAACTTCATAGAAACTAGTTCTTTATTCATGGGTTATGTTCCTCCTTTTAATGTGCTAAGGAAAGAATCAATCAAGTTAATTTTTTTCAGAAGGGCTAGTGATATATTCTTTTAGGACTTTATGGGAAATCCTCATAGGAATCCCAATTGTGATTCCCCTTTTTTCTAGCAAGAGTTGTTATCTTTTATTAATTCCAAAAGGAAGTCATTAAAAATTATTACCTTTACATTGTAAAAATGTGAAGCACTTTCAAATGTAAGGAACCCAATTTGTGTTCTCGGAAATCTAGGAAGCCTATACAAATAGGATTAAATTGTCTCTACTGAAACCTAAAAATCGTAAAAAAATACAAACATTGAAAAATCGAAATAAACTACAAATGTTGAAGCAGTTGAGAAACAACCCAAAACTGATCAAAGGGGATCATGAGGGCATGCATGCGAATCTTGCATATATTTTCAAGTATGATAATAATACTATCTTTGAACTACAGAAGGTGCTCTGAATGTGAATGTGAAGCTAGAGCCTTCAAATGATGAAGAATTATTGTAGTAACAAATTTAAATTTTATACCCATTAGCATTTGTCAAATTTTTATCCCTTGTTATAATTGCTCCATTGAGTGTGGTCAACATTATATTGTTTAACTTGAGACACTTCTTAAAATATATTACAGTAGAAGTTCCATGTTTTTGTTGTACATTCAATATAAAATTATTTAGTTTAACTTGGAAGTATTTTAGAATATTCTTTAACTTCATCACATGTGTATCATTAGACACTCCATGTTGCAACACTTTATTCTTCTGAATTTGTCATTTACGTTGGGTCACAACCTATAATAACTTTGTGTATTTTATATCCTAGGCTTAATATTGGTTAGAAATTATAGTATTAAGATGGGAGATAGCTACCTGGTTGTTAGCAGAAAGCCTATCATACCTCGTCAAGGTTCATCACAAATCTAATTCCTCACACAAGAATAATTGTAAGCAACAATGTTTGGGGTGACTATGCTCCACCATCCCATTTATTATACCCAAATTCACTATATGATGCCAATAAGCCAACATGGGTCCAGTCCTGGAGATGTCTTTCGAATTCCCATACATGAACCAATAGCATAGAGGTTTTGGTAGCCTAGAAAGAGAGAGCATGGTTACATTATAATATAAAAATTCCCAGAGTATAGGAGAGAAGAGCCCATGTCGAATATAATATACTAATGGACACAAGAAACAAGGGGCCTGGAATACATAATCCATGATATTCTCTTATCTAGGTGAGTCAAATTCAACTGAGAGCCAAAATAATCCAACCTCATAATTCTTGATTCATTCCTTTCAATTTAAGAGTTTGTGCTGCCATTAAGAAGGATATCTGTGAAGGTAACCAAGAGTTGGGTGGCGTCAATTCCCATTTCTTCACTTGGAATGTGTCATGCCACTCTCTTTCCTTGTGACCTTGATTGCAACCTTGGACAATGTTTATCGTTGTTTAATTTAGAAGATGCAAAATAAGGACATTGATCCCCCTTTTATCCTTAAAGATGTTGAAGTTTAAGCGGGTTAATTCAATAGGAAAATGTAATGAAAATGATGTTCAGTAACTTTTTGTCACAAACAAATTACCATGGTCAATAGTGAGGGTTTCTCCCTGATCTGCATTTCTAGTTAGAATTCATACCATACTATAAGTAATATGGAACCCGTATGTTAGGTCCAACAAAAATAACTATTTTAATGTGAAATGAGTGTGAAATACTAAATGGAGAGTGTTTTTAATCTATATGTAAAGAGTAATCTTATTTAGTCTATCCTAGCTAGGATTAGATTCTAACCAATAAATATGAGATTCATTATCATTTTTTGTTCATATTTTTGGAGCAAAAAACTATTCCAAAAAATAAAAAACATATATCTATGAACAAAAAATGGAAATAAAAGAAGTATATTATTACATTACCATTCATAGCCGCATAGTCGACATCCCAAAGAAAACATTCTAGAGAATCAAAGAAAAAAATATCATATTCATGTAAAAAAATCTACAACAAAACAATACAATCTTATAATGGTATCAATAACATCACAAACAATAATGGTACCAATAATAACATAAACAATAGAAAAAGTTTTCAGCATACATGGTACTAGACACTAGTACTCCTGCTCCAAAATTGTGCTTGAGAGCTTCTTTTCATTAAAATATAAGAAAAGGGTGCACAAGATACCCACAAGCCAAACATTTTTATAGCTAATCCATTGTCTTTTATAGCTTTTCTTTATTTGATGATCTTTAGGTCGACTTTGGTCCTCTCGAAAAGAGGAATTCAATGCAATAATTATCTCCATCAAATGAGATTTCCAACAGTGGAATTTGGCCCTAGTTGCCAATTTTAAAAATATATATACATGGTACTAAAACTTTGAAAGAAAGCATTTAAAATTTTAAGTTTTAACATTATAATTTAGAATATAGATATAGATTCATGAATAAATGAGCAAGTGCCAAGGCCCAAGGAAATAATGCTAAAAAAAATACCTACATATCATCAAAATCACTGCCTATATTGGGATCTGCATTATCAATATCACCCTCTAAGTATATTACTAATTTTTGTCTTCTTGTATTCCTTTTGAAAGTTATACACTTTTTAATTTCTTTTCTATGGTCATAGTTGACCATGTTAAGCATGTGGCCCACACCTCATGTTGTGGAAATATTCATATGGTGCAACTAAAAATCAATTTTTCATAGGCAACTTCATAGAAACTAGTTCTTTATTCATGGGTTATGTTCCTCTTTTTAATGTGCTATGGAAAGAATCAATCAGGTTAATTTTTCTCGTAAGGGCTAGTGATATATTCCTTTAGGATTTTATGGGAAATCCTAAAAGGAATCCCAATTGTGATTCCCCATTTTTTTTTAACAAGAGTTGTTATATTGTATTAATTCCACAAAGAAGTCATTAAAAATGCTTACCTTTACATTGTAAAAATGTGAAGTACTGTCAAATGTAAGAAACCCAATTTGTGCTCTAGGAAATATAGGAAGCCTATACAAAGAGGATTAAATCGTCTCAATTGAAACCTAAAAATCGTAAAAAAATACAAACATTGACACATCAAAATAAACTACAAAATGTGAAGTAGATGAGAAACAACCCAAAACTGATCTAAAGGGATCATGAGGGCATGCATCCAATGCTTGCATATATTTTCAAGTATGATAATAAGACTATCTTTGAATTGCAAAAGGTGTGTTGAATGTGAAGGTGAAGCTAGAGCCTTCAAATGATGAAGAATTATTGTAGTAACAAATTTAAATTTTATACCCATTAGCATTTATCAATTTTTAGCCCTTCTTATAATTGCTTCATTGAGTGTGGTCAACATTAGATTGTTTAACTTGAGACGCTTCTTAGACTATATTAAAATAGAAATTCCATGTTTTTGTTGTACATGCAATATAAAATTATTTTGTTTAACTCAGAATTATTTAAGAATATGCTTTAAATTCATCACATGTTTATCATTAGACACTCTATGTTGCAACACTTTATTCTTATGAATTTGTCTTTTATGTTGGGTCACAACCTATAATAACTTTATGTATTTTGTATCCTAGGCTTAATCTTGGTTAGAAATTCTAGTATTAAGATGGAAGATAGCTACATGATTGTTAGCAGAAATCCTACCATACCTCATCAAGATTCATCAAAAATCTAATTCCTCACACAAGAATCATTGTAAGCAGCAATGTTTGGGGTGACTGTGCTCCACCATCCCCTTTATTATACCCAAATTCACTATAGGATGCCAATAAACCAACATGGCTCTAGTCCTGGATATGTCTTTCGAATTCCCATACATGAACCAATAGCATAGAGGTTTTGGTAGCCTAGAAAGAGAGACCATGGTTACAATATAATCTATAAATACCCATAGTATAGGAAATAAGATCCCATGTTTAATATAGTATGCTAATGGACACAACAAAAAGGGGCCTAGAATACGTAATCCATGATATTCTCTTATCTAGGTGAGTCAAATTAGGCTAAGAGCCAAAATAATCCAACCTCATAATTCTTGATTCATTCCTCTCAATTTAAGAGTTTGAGCTGCCATTAATAAGGATATGTGCAAAGGTAACCAAGAGTTGGGTGGTGTCAATTCCCATATCTTCACTTGGAATGTGTCATGTCACTTTCTTTCCTTGTGACCTTCATTGCAACCTTGGACAATGGATATTGTTTTTTAATTTAGAGGATGAAGGATAAGGACATTGATCCCCCTTTTATCCTTAAAGACGTTGAAGTTCAAACAAGTTATTTCATTAGGAAAATATAATGAAAATGATGTTCACTCACTTTTTGTCACAAACAAATTACCATTTTCAATAGTGAGGGGTTCTCCCTGATGTGTAGTTCTAGTTAGAATTCATACCATACCATAAGGAATAGGAAACAAGTACGTTAGGTCCCACAAAAATTAATATTTTAATGTGAAATGAGTGTGAAATACTAAATGGAGAGTGCTTTTAATCTATACGTAAAGAGTAATCTTATTTAAAATATCCTAGCTAGGATTAGATTCTAACCAATCAATATGAGATTCATTACAATTTTTTGTTCATATTTTTGGAGCAAAAATCTATTCCAAAAAACAAAATTAAAAACATATATCTATGAACAAGAATGGAAAGAAAATAAGTCTATTATTACATTACCATTCACAACCGCATAGTCCGCATCCAAAAGCAAACACTCTAGAGAAGTAAAGAAAAAAATATCATATTCATGTAAAAATGTCTACAACAAAACAATACAGTCTTATAATGGTATCAATAACATCACAAACAATAATGGTACCAATAATAACATAAACAATAGAAATATTTTTCAATATACACGGTACTAGACACTTGTACTCCTCCTCCAAAATTGGCCTTGAGAGCTTCTTTTCATTAAAATACAAGAAAAGGGTGTACAAGATACCCACAAGCCAAAATCCCTTTTTATAGCTAATCCATTATCTTTTATAGCTTTTCAGTGTATTACTAATTTGTGTCTTCTTGTATTCCTTTTGAAAGTTATACATTTTTTAATTTCCTCTCTATGGCCATAGTTGACCATGTTAAGTAGGTGGTCCACACCTCATGTTGTAGAAATATTCATATGGTGTAACTAAAAATCAATTGTTCATAGGAAACTTCATCTAAACTAGTTCTTTATTCATGAGTTATTTTCCTTCTTTGAATGTGCTAAGGAAATAATCAATCTAGTTAATATTTTTCGGAAGAGATAGTGATATATTCCTATAGGACTTTATGGGAAATCCTCAGAGGAATCCCAATTACAATTCCCTTTTTTTTTTAACAAGAGTTGTTATATTGTATTAATTCCAAAAAGAAATTGAGACATGGATGCTTGAGTACATTGATGCAAAAGAGGGAAACGGTTCCCAAGAGAGAGTTTCCACTTTTCTATTGTTATTTACTATTAAAATATCACATATTTATACTGCATTTCTTGTATAGCATCATACAAAATAAGACAAAATGAGTACATATTTTCATTTCATATCTAGATACAAAATTGTTTTAAGTACTGATGGAGCATATTTTTTACTAATGTTTTTTCATCCCTACTTGGCCTGGTTGATGGACTTGTCTTCTTCCGTGTCTTGATATTGGTATCTATTGTTTGAATCAAATCCTTCTAAATTTTTCTATTCCAGTAGAGATATTATTTTTTCCATAGAGGAGATCCAACAATGTTGGGAAGAGACGATTTCTTGTAGAGAAGTGAATGCCTTTTCGAGGAGTTTGCAACGTTGATTAGATTTGTTGAGTGCATCCCTCAGTGAGGGTGCCTCTGCTTGTAGGCTCCCAATATATGAGTTGAAATCCTCTGCACACTGATTTTTCCATCATCGTTGAAGATTTTTGGTCCGAGCTAGTTTTGCATGCGGACTTTCACAACACCTGCAAAGAGAATTAGATTATATAAAGAAATTAATTTCAAAAGTAAAACAAGAAGGTGGAATCTTGGAGATAGAGGGAATAGAGGCCACAGAACAAGACGGGTGTGGGAAGATTACTAGGGAAGGGATCATTTGTAACTCAAATTGTTTTGCTCACACATGTGTCACGGGGAACATGAAATATTGGGATCCTTTCTGGGAATGACGTGAGTCAGAAAGGATGATTTTGCAGAGGATTTGGTTTGAGACAATCATCCTTCCAAAAATTGGGAATATTTTTGGAGGGGATATTTGAACTCAAATGTGTCCTTTCATTAGACTAATTTATTTTATTTCCAGATATGGAGGTGATTATGATTATGGAAACATGTTCTAAATAAATGTTGATGTTGTATCTCATGTTCATGGGAAGGGGATATTCCATGTTTCAATGTTGTTGTGTGATTCTCCTTGAGGTCTTTTGAAAGTTATATTCGATTGAACTTTTATTTCCTTGTTATTTCCTCTTAATATGTGATAAAAATATACCCCTTCTAGGTGTGCTAGGTGTGATCGAATGCAAGTAAGGATTTGCATTATATCTACATTGATGGAGCTTGAACCTTTAACTATCTGACTTATGAGAAATAATGAATCACGTAGTATTATGGGGCAATATATTTGATACTCATAGAGGATTATAACACCCAAAAGAAGGGTGTAGTTCTTTATTCTCCTCCGAAAGTGATGATGATCCCCGCCTTCCTAGGTTGTTTATGGAAACTCCGTAAAATAAAGACAGGGTATGTTATGCTTTTTTATCGAAGGCAATAATATTCTTCTTTCATCCTTATTTTCAATTTTTCAGAGTAGGTGATTCCTTTGGAGGGTTGTGGGTATCTTTATAAATTTTTGGGAGGAAAAAATGAAACCATTGTAACTATGCTTCCTATATTTTTTATGGTCCAAATTTTCATTTCCTTTTGATAAAATAACTTCAATTTTTAGGCCCCAATATTTTGTTGTGATTTTCCTTTTCTCTGGCTTTTTATATTCAAATATAATATTTTTCCTTGCTAGCGATATTTTCCTATAGTGGGATGATGGAAGGATAAGATAAATAATTTGATTATAGTTTTTATTTTGAGAGGGAAGGGATAGCTTGTGTTCCATTGAGCAAATAATTCAGGAAGAGTCGGGTTAAAAGTGAGATGGATTGAGAGGGGATGGAGAAATTAATTCCAATAAGATTGAGAGAGTGGGCATAAGAGGAACAAATGTTGCATTGACTCTTTTGAATTGATTTAGAGTGGGAATATTGAATGACCCTGGATACTGCACTTCCTTAATTTTTTTTTTATCAAGATCTTCCCGCTAAGAAGTGTTTGAAAATCAGAAAGGAAAAAAGATTTTCTTATGTTGATAATTACTTTTGATATTATTGTGTTCTTATTATGTTTTTTATCTTCTTTTCATCAAGCAATCATCAAAACATAAACATGAAGATCATGGACACCAGATGTAGGCGCTCATCCAGGGATAAAACCCCTATATAGGCCAAAACCTAGTCAAAGAAATCTTCCTTTAGTAGATTCAAAATGAGATAGACTAAGACCCTAGACCAAAATAGCTTCCCCCTCCACCAAGTCAGCCTTCCAAGATGATTTAGCAATTTCCAGTAGTCTCTTCTTTCCAAGAAACTTTAGCCTAGAAACAACCCAAAAGTTTCGGCCCCAACTTCATAATTTCGGCCTCCCCAACTGTTTGTACGATTTTATAACTCCTAAATTAACTAAACCACAATCATTAATTATCAACCAGGGTAGATATTTTTATTTCAAATACTTATGCACTATTTGTGCTGATACATGTAACATCCAGGTAAAACAAAAAAAAATGCCGTTGAACACACTTGCGTAAATTAAAGAACTCTTGCAGAATGGAAATACACACTTGCAAGAATTAAAAGGCACACTGCAGGAATGAAACAAATTCGGAAAGGAATAATCCACACTTCATAAAAGCTTTAGAATAAATATAGGTATGCCATATACTATCAGCTAAAGATGTAACAACAATTAAATAACATAGAATTGATTAACTTGTGTAACATCATGCAATAAATATGAAATCATAAGTGTATCTATTCCACAATAAAATGTGTGAAACAGTGATGATAAATCCACACTCACACATAAGAAAAAATCTCCTACTAGCATTGTTGTCCCTGATAAAGAGGAGGTCCCTTCTTCCCTAGTAGGGTGCAAGGGTAAAATGAAAACTACTTAAGAATTCAACACAGAAATTGCAGTAACATCACCAGATATATGCTTGTATTAAAAATAGTTGAAGAGTACAAGATCAGAATGTCAATATTATCTATATTGTCTGTCCTCATTCCCTCATGAGACTAAGATATTTTTATAAAGTCTTTACAAAACCCCAAATTAGGGAAAAGAATCAGTCATGAGAATACGGTGATTCTCATGCTGAATAAGCTAACAAAAATAATAAAAAGATAGAAATTGTTACAAACTACTTTTAATCAATATTTGTTATGGTTACACCACTCTTGTTTAGATGCAACTGTAACTACTCAGATATTCTTAATTGTCCGCATGGAAATACTTCATGCGGTCCTTGACAGTTGTCTTTGAAAATGTTGACTCCAGTCTTGACAATTTGCCATGTAACAACAAATTCGTGGTGTAACAAAGGAAAATAGCAAACACAGGGTGTAATAGCAAGTAACAACAACTCACGCCATGTAACAGCAAGTAACAACAATAGATGTTCACCCATGGCTCTCAGTAATTGTGGCAACCCCTAAAAGAAAATAATTCAAAATAACTCTTCCAAAGATACCCTGGTTAGTCATACCAAAGAAAACATAGTTTCTTTCAATACTTAGTAGAAAATAGCATAATAATATGTCAAGGAAAAAGGTTGCTTCTTAATCATAGGGAGTGACATTTTACTAGGGAAATTCTAGGTTCTATGAGGGAAAATGGCCAAAAATGGGGAAAAGGATGCCTAAAAAATCCTCAAATATTGCACCTAATATCTCCCCCCAAGTGAAGCCACTGCATGTCCTCATGCAGATTCTTCATAATGCTCAGGGTCCTTATCCATTGTGATATTGGTATGTTTCTGATGTAGTTATATAAGATCATAGGCACCAGTAGTGTCTTCATCTACTATCGTGTACCCATGGGTAGACATGAGATGATGTGTCCAGGAATTTTCATCATATTTTTTCAATTGGAAGTGAGGCTGGTAGTTCTCAAATAGGAGCCAAATCAAACGAAACTTAAATTTGAGCCCTATCCAAAAAGCTCCTATCATTTTAAAAATTTGTGCATACTCAGTGACTCGAGTAACAACGTTCATGAAATTGGGGAACGCAAAAGGATCCCATGCTTTTAGTTTTTCACTACAAGTTTCTGATCATTTCAGACTTCCAACTAATGCTTTACTTTTCAGCTGTGAAAAAATATTAAGACAAAACCAAACGATTCTTCTCTTATAGAGGGACGGTTTTTGTACCATGTTATGTTTACTGAGAAAATTTATGAATTCACGCCTCATATCAGTGGCCATACCAGATTCAAGTCATACCCTCAGGGTTTCCTTCTCTTCATTTATAGAAAATGATTTCACGGCGAGGTGTCAATCAACTTGATTTCTCATAAGGATATAAAATCCCCTAGCTGCAAATATCCAACGTAGGAAAAAATGTTTACAATCATCTGCAAACTAGCATGCTCAAAAAATATATTGTGCAGGAAGAGTTCACATAACAAAATCTACTCATCAAAATCACACGATCAAAATACATTCAGAAAAGTTCTAGTGGAAACACTCATGTAGGGTTTTTTCTCATAGATAGCTTTCAACTGGAAAAGATAAAATTTATCCCACAAGAAAATCGAGTAGGATGGAGATGGTGGTTTGCAACCTAAAATTTTTAGGGCTAACACATACATTTTACCTTTCTCTTCAGTCAAATCCTTGACTTCTTGTTGTAGTTGTTGTATTTTTTCTTCCTTTTTCTTCTCAGCTTCCCTTATTTCCTACTTTATTATAGCTTTCGTTAGAAATTCTTCGGCCTATTGATCCTTAAGGGTATGAATAGTCTTCTGATGTTCTTCCAAAGAAATCACTCTCTTTTTCAGGGAGAGTGACATTTTTTTCCAATTTTGTAATTCTGATATCAACAAAAGTATATTTGAATGCCACCCTGCTTTAGGTTCATGTGTTGTTTCATGTATAACGATAGTAGAGCATGTAACAACATCTCATGTTTCGAGCTTCTCTGCCTCAGTTTTTGGTTCTTGTGTATCAACAACTTTGTTGAAAGGTTCTTGTGGAAGAACTCTCAATTTTTCTTCCTTAGAAACCCCTGTCTCAATTTTTGGTTCTTGTGTATTAGCAACATCATTGATAGGTTCTTGTGTATCAGTTTCTAGGTTAAAATCCATGGGGTGCTCTGTTTCAACTATTGGTACTTGTGTATTAGCAGCATTGTCAACAATTTCTTGTGTGTCAGCCTCCCATGGTTATATTTGGATTCATTTTGAGATGGTCTATGCACTGCAAATTTTATATCTTTCTATTGCCAAACCCTCAACACATGTTATACATAAAGGCCTTTGTGTGTTTTTTGATCCAAACTTATCAACAACCTCAGCCAATGTATTGAGACCCAGAATCTTTGTTTTCTTTTTTCTACCTCCTAATTGATGCTTTAATTCCTTATTTTCTTCTTCTATTTTATTAAATTTAAGTAGAAAAGTTCGGGTTTCATTCTTCCTGATGAAGAAGTGTTTTCCTGCTTAGTTTGTTTCCTCTTATTCTGCTTCTTTGTCTCTTCTTGCTTCATCTTATATTCTTTTTTCTTTCTTGGTTTCTTATTGGATGGTGGCGAGGGTTCTGGTTAAGTATCAAAATTAACCCTTTTCTTCGATGTTTTTCCACCCACAGGTTTCTCAAGGGACCTCTTCTTAACTCTAATTCCTGAATATTGTAGTTGTATCAACTTCCTTCGGGCAATTTGTAGAAGTCTTAGCTTGTCTCTGTCGTGGGATTTTTGTTCCTTCACTGATAAAATCTTACCAATTTCTTCCTTTCTGCTCCATATCTTCCATTACGAACATTTTTATGAGGCCATGATTGGTAATGTAGCTCTATGGATGCAAGGCTACCTTTACCGAGGTAGCCATGTGTTTCAAATTTTCCAATGGAAAATGAGGAAGATTAACCAGTTGCCCATGTCGAAGACGGCTCAACAATGGGAAATGATAGTTGAAAACTATTGTTAAGCAATCCTCTCATGTAATTTACTTGATAATGAACATGGAAACAACGTCCCATGGCTGAGTAAGAGAAAGGAGATCAATTCCTATTCCCTTATTGACCAACTGTACTTCTCCGTGCAAAAATTTAGCTTTAAGCGATGGGTCACTAAATTTCGTATTGAACCACCTCTTCCCTTCAGGCCGAAGTGTTGTCACTATGGAAATCACTTCCTCTGTAATCTTTAGTCTTAGGCCTTTGACCTTTTTTTGATTCCTATTCATATTTCAAGAAAATTCCAAAGAAACACTCTCATTCGACCCCTTGAGTCACTCAAAAAACTCAATCCACCCTGCTTCTCTAAAAATTTGATATGCTTCCAAGAATTTTTCCAAAGCCTCAATGGAATATGATTCATACGTTATTGTTGTGCCTCCCATCCTTCACTTTACAGACCCTTCACTAATTTCTGCAATAGTCACTATGAACTTTTTCCTGCTTGTCGTCGCAATTCTTGAAAAATTTGTGCAATGAAGGTGCAAAGCTATGTTAGGGTGGATATCAGGGTGATACGAAAGGGCATCAGGGAAGGAAAGTGTGTGGTACAGGTTATAATTTCATCATTAATTCATAGGTATGAAAATATGACTTGGATATGGTTAGAATTAATGAGATGATCAATCATGAAAAGTGGTAATGATTAACATGTATTGTCACTTAAAATTGGGTTATTTCACGAATCACAAAATGATTTCTGCCCTCCCCCCCCCAACTTAAATGTAAAGGTCATCCTCAACCGTCAAAATGAAATGGCGTATTAACTTTCATAATTGCTAAATAAATAAATAAAGAATATTATTTTCGAATGACTTACCGAGGGGTGATTTGATTGATACCGGCAGCGGATTGTTGGTGATGATGATTATTGAAGAGAACAGTTGCAACTGGTTCCATGCTATAGTTACCTCCCTCAGATCGACTATTACAGATGTAATAGCAAAATAATTTCTCCATGATGGTTAAATAAATTGCAGCAACACTTTATTACAACAATGTATTCCTTTGAGGGCATTACAATTGTGCCTACAAAAGAATCCTCAGAATAATACAATGAATAAAAATGGTTTATAACATAATGAAATTTATGACATCTATGTAACAACATGTTGATACAAAATTTATTAAAAGGAAAATGTGTAACAACTGCCACAAAGTGGTTTTTAGTTGTTACAATTATCTACCTGCGCTCCACAAGAGGTTTTCACAAGCAGATATATATATGTGTGTGTGTGTTTTGGTTCATTTTTCCATGTACAAGATCTTTTCATAATGGGAAGTATAAAAACTGTATACCACACCTCATGATATTCATAATTAACTTTTAGTTGCCTGATTTGTTTCAGAATCTCTGCAACATGTGGCTGGAGTTGAATGGTGTTTGAGTTGGTAGTCACCTCCATCGCATTTATTATGGTAGGCCTAAATTTCTAGCAGTGCTCATGCACAATTAACCAATCAGTCACCACATTAAATCATAGACCATAATTAGTTTTGATAATAAATATGTACCTTTGACATTTGGACACAACGACTTGGGCTGACAGACAGGACAAACAATGGTTGGTCTTCATGACTGCACATTGACACTTAACTCTTCCATGTATAACCACAACTAACTCGGCATCATTCAAACGTATAACCTTTCCTATCACGTGACATGGCTCATGATTTAAAATATTTAAACCTTAGTTGATATCAGGACATGTGGCTAACTCAAAAGCGGGTGCACTTTTTTATTTTTATTTTTTTTAAGCAGGGGAAGTTACCTGAACTTCTAGTAGCATCGGGTAAAGGAAAAACAATCATAAAACAAAGTTAACACAGACTATCCGACAGGGTTAAAACAAACACTACCGTAACTTTCGGCAGCGTTTTAAAATTTTTTGAAATTTACAAATTTTTTATCCTAAAAGTAAAACGATTTAAAACACACTCATGACTAAGCATAGAACTATGCTAACAAACCCAAAGGAAAATGAGGTATGTATGCTTTTATTTGATAAAATTTGGAGTCATGTCACATGGTTGTAGGTAATATGGATCATTAATGCTCTATCTTGAGAGCATGATCAAAGTAAAATGATCTTCTCCTCCGAAAGGATGCAAGAAGGCATGGGTTACACATTGACTAGATGAAACAAACATAATATGCCCTCATCTGAAAAATGAGGTGGTTGAAAAAATTGGAGGAACTATGAGCAAAAGTTCCTGGAAGAAAATGTGTGAAGAAATAAAGGAAGAAATCATGGAATGTGCAACTATGAAGGCAATCAACATCTGAGAACTGAAATATTTGACTATGATATCTCCCAGAAAGAAATGAAGACTCTGATGTAAGTCTGAAAAAGATGGATACCCTTGACAATGTATATATTTAGAAGATGTGTCAATATTTATACAGGATGTTGATGTAAACTGGAAGATGTCATGATGAAAGACCACCACAAAGGTAATTTTTTAGTTAATTTCCTATTTTTGAATGGTATCTAGATGGGCTTATTCAAGGCTTCCTAGGGAAGAGCTATAAATTTCTTCCAGGAATGATGACCATGTAGTAGGATGAAATATCCTTAAGGAAACATGGCATGAAGAAGGCAACATGGCATGAAGTAAGGCCAGATGTGGACTGATGGATCACTTTCCAATGAAAGGAATGATGACATGGCTCAAGGATGAAAGTGATGGATGGTTTATGCGCTATATAGAAGTTCCAAAGCATGAAGACACCTATATAAGGAAAATAAGTTCATGATATCATGATGAGGAGGTATTCAAGTAACTAGTTGTCCCACCATCTCCACCTAAGGAGTTTTTTTAGGTCCCTAATTAAGAAGGAGCCTAGAAAAAAGTTTCTTACTTGGAAGAAACTTGGAAGCAAAATTCCTAAGCCAAGAGGGATCTTAGGTACATTCCTTCTGTACAAATGATTACATTCCTTTATTGGAATAGATATGTCCTCCCTAATTAAGGGGGAGAGATAGACACATCATTCGTGTCTTCACTTGGGAAGACAGAATGGAGGATTGGGTAAACATCTGACATCTGATGCTATTGAGGATGTTTTTGGGCATCCAAGATAAGAGTAGTTGTAGAAGACCGATATTCTTTGGGGACTGGGAATCCAAGATAAGAATAGTCCTAGTGGAACACACCCTGAGAAACCAGGTAGGGTATGTTCCGAGAGAGACAATGATGAGGGTGTCTATACATCATTGGTCTCGCCAGCATTGTGCTCAAATCTCGTGGATATATAGAGTTTTTATTCAAGGCCTTGTTATGTGATAATTTTGGTCGATATGATGCTCAATAGATGGGTTACCAATTTGACTCTTATTATGAGAAATTCTTTAGATTGAGAATGACCAAGTACCATTATGAATACCTCCCTAGTTAAGAGGGAGTGTTGAAAAATGTAACTAGGTTCAGTATTCATAAAGACATGTATAATTATGATTTTATGTCATTGATAAAAAGAAGAAAAATAAATTTATTATTTAATTCTTGTCTCATGGGTTTCATGAGCAAGGAATTTTATTTTTAGTGATGGCTCCTATTGTGAGCCTTTAGGATATCTCATCTAGTCATAGAAGGAAATTTGAGTCTATGTAATGAAAGACCCTTCTTGGGCATGTTACATTTTGTATGAGTCATTATATAAGTATAAACATCCCTCCAAAACCAAGAAAAGTCTCCTCCTACAAGTCGGCTTCAAGAAGAATAATAATATATTCATAAAAGGACACGTCGACTCACCTACATGTCATGTTAGCTAATTAGCATGGGAAACAACTATAAATAGGGAATGTTGGCCTTATTTTAGAGATGGAATTTCAAAGATAAATTTTCGGTAAAGGTCTGAAATAGAAGGAGTGCGAAGGTCACTTAGAAGCCTAACAATCAGAAAATATTGAAGGAAGGAAAGCAAAGTATTTGGGAAGTGTTTCGGAATTTTTTTAGGTTGATCTCCCTTCACACGTGAAAAGTAGAGGGATTTTTCACTAATGCAGAAAAGATTGAAGTTATTGAAGACCTATACGAAGGGTAATTCAAGGAGGAAGAAATGGTATGTTACAAGATGAGTTACCAAAGAAGAGGCCTCCTACTGAAGCGAAGGAAAACAAGGCATAAGAGATGGTTTTATGTATGAGTTATGGTTTCTAATCAAGGAGGTTGAAATAAGTTAGAAGCAGAAGGAAGCCGAAGTCGAAGAAAAGTAGAGAAGGAGGAAGGAGAGGAAGGTTTACTAGCATTGACTAAGGATCTCTTGAGGGAAGATTTGTGTCTTGGTCTTGGAGTGGAAAATATTTCAAGGGTCTTCATCTTCGTCTTTGTCAATTGGGAATCTCTATAAGAAGAATAATTTTTTTTGGGTTTTCATCTCAAATGGGAGAGGTTTTGGCCCTGGATGATAACCTATATTTTTTGTCTCTTGTCTCTTTATGGTTTATGCATTGGTAATTTTTTTATGAAGAATTAACACTAATAATCTAAGAAAGAGAAGATCATAATCTAAGAAAGTAAAAAGCATTCAAAAGCAGTTATCATAAGAAAGATAAATCACCTAATACTTTATGCCCGAGATTTCTCAACATAGGAAGCATGTGATATTCCAAAGAAGAAATAACAACTCCTTTACTCCCCTACTGGAAGATGTTAAGTGCTTCAATTACCATAAAATTGGGCATGTAGTAGTTGACTGTAGGAGCAGTCAAACTAAGAATTATCAGCAGAAGATGCAGTAGACAAGGAAGTTCCCTCAAGCAATCAATCAAAGAATTTTTTTCCCTAGAAGAAGACCATTAGTCATCAGGTACACAAATAATTTCTACGACTACTATTATTTATGTAATTCTTTTGGCCATAAAGTTGTGGATGGCAAATTCCATACATAGAAATGTGGAAATGCATATGTGGATAATACCACAAGAAGACACAAACCCTTTCCTACATTTCTTGGTCACACAAGATGTTATTTTATGTGACAACCTTGGCCACATTGCAAAATATTGCAAGCTACCCAGTTCCATAAAAAATAATAGATAGAATAATGAGGTCATTTAAAGAAGAGCATACAATAAGCTAGAAGGAGACACATTTGGAAAAGGAAGAAACAACAGCATGTGACTTCAATGAAAAATTGAAGTCAACATGGCCACAAGGGGGAGTTGATCAAGAAAATAAAGGCACACATGAGAAAACATGAATCCAATCAATGTTTATATTAAAGTAACAGTCATGTAGAAATGAAACTCTTAGGAGTAGAGTAGCACAATACTTAAAGATGATGTTTTTGAATAAAATCAAAGATCACATGAGCCCAGGTGGAGCTTATAAAATGTTCACAATGGCTATGATGTGATGGAGGCTCAAATTAAAGAATATATTTTGAGGGAATCAAAACATTAAGGAGGTGTTGAAAGGAAGCCCAATATGGTAGTTTTACTAGTGGAGAAGGGAAAAGAAGATGTTAGTGGAAACTCTTCAAAGAAAGTTTTAGTAGAGCCAAAGCAAGCAAAGGAAGTTGTCTATAATCAAGAAGGAAATATAGTAGAATTCAAAATAGGAGGAAGGAATTGGTATCACTCTACAAGACTTGGCATATGAGCATGAGGATCAAACTTGTCTCTTTTAAACTTGGTTGTAATTACATTGGGAACCATGTATCATGTGTTATTATATTGGTCACTTTGAATATATATAAGCAAATAAATATTGTTCAAAACATTCCTAGATGGATTGTTTGTGACAATTTTTGAGATGTGACTTGCTACAAGTTAAGCCTAAATGAGGGATTTTTTGTTGGTATTGTTTTCAATGTTTAAGTGTTGCCTTTTGGGCTTATTTGCATGAAATAAATAAATTTGTGTGGGTATTTCTTGCATGTGAATGCAATGGAAAATGGATAATTTGGCAAGGAAGTGCTTCTCCTATGACAATTTTAGACTAATAAATGGAGAGAAAGCACTACCATTGGATGTTCCAGTCAACATACTCACAAAAAAAATTTAGCATCATTCCAAAAAATGATATGAGGAACTTGAAACTATACTATTGTGTTTAGATAAAGCACTATTGCCTCTGTAATCTCAGTTTATCGCTATACTAGAAGTGAGGTCACTGCACTTTTGTACCTATCTTCTTGAGCAAATATGGTTATTCTTTACCAAAGAAAATATGTTGTATATTTATTCTTCTGCATAGGTAATTCATCAGAAAATGAATTTAAATTAGGGAAATCATAAATATTGCGTGGAACTATCTTAGAACAGTTGCCAAATAAGACAAAAAATGAAAGAGGTCATGAAACTAAAGAAGCGTAAAGGACTATCTACAAAGACTACATTCTTTGCAAAATGAAACCATCGAGAAATATGAGAAATTTTTTGTTGTAAGAGGAATACAAGATAAGAAACATCCATTATATATGTAGAGAGAGAAATTAAATGAATATCAGTGAGACTATATCTATGACAATGACTATATCATTGTCTGAGATATATTGGTCGCAGGGGGAGACAAAACATCATGAAGATGACAATGCATCATCTAACCTTGACCTAAATTTTAATGTATCCTTGCACTGATTTTAAAGAAAATATTCAAACAGTTTATGCAGATAACTTAGGCAACAGTGGAACTTGAAATAGATCTATGTGAATAATCACAAGAGCATTAACATAACCATCTATATAGATTGCAGGGGGATATGGAACCAATTCTGCAACAAATCGGACTCATGAATATCCACTACCATTCCTAGTTAAAGATTGACAAAGGGACTACTTTAACTAAGCATTCAAAAGATGGCGTACTCAACAAATAAGATAAGGGCCTAAAGAGATCTCAACGACCAGAAGCATGAATATAAGTATTGGATTGAGGCTTAGGTTAAAGGGAGTGAATCTTCAATGGATCGAACCTTGATAGAGAACCTAAAATGTAACGATTAAGTTACAAGTGGATAGAGGTATCGAGGTATGCTAGTGGACCTGAGGCTAAAGGATATGCAAAGATGGCAGCGACATGTTACTAGTGCCAAAAGGAATCCGTTGAGAAATCAGTAAGCTTGTAGAATAGGGTTTATTTGTCTTACTTGATAATTACTTGTGAATTTGTTGGCTTCTTTATTAAATTTTTATGTTCTCTTCTTTCATCAAGCAATTACCAAAAGTACAAAAACATGAATATCACAAGAGACAAGAACACAAAGATATAAGCTCCAAGCTAAGGAAAAAACCCCACAGGGCGGTAACCCAAGAAAATAATTGTGTTATAGAATCAAATCAAAGTGAGATATCCAAGACCCAAGACCAAGACAAAGACTACCACACAGACCCAAGTCAGCCCTCCTTCAATTCCTCTTCATCAAGCCAAAGTCAACAAAGTCAACGTTGGTCAAACATCTGAAATCTGGTCATCCCCTAAAATTTCAGCTCCTACTTTTTTGGTTCTTGAAATTTCAGCCCTTGAAATTTTAGGGCTGCAATACCTCAAAAAAAATCTAAGAACTAGGGAATAAATTTTTTCATCGTCTCTCTCCTTTGACTCCGTTGGTTTTTACTTCTTGTCTTGGCACAAATATCTATGTACATGATGAGTGAATGAATAGTCTCCAAAGCCTTCAATTTTCCCTCTATATATACACATCCAAGAGGTCGAATAGGTGGCTCTTGGAGTCCAAACCATCTTCAATCCCAAGGACGGTCGACTTAGTCTTCTAGTGACACTTTTGACTCTTTTGACTCAAAAACAAATATTTTTATTTTTAATACAACAAGTCCAAATGGGACTTTGACTCATGACAAAGTTATTTTGGCTCAATAAACCCTAGAAGAATAAAGAACATGCTTTGACTAGAAAATAATAATAATAATAATAATAGTTGTTTTCTTCTTTTTTGCTTTACATTGAATACATATTGATACAAGTATAATGATAATTATGAAGACCGAACCTAGTTACATTTCCAAAACTCCCTCTTAACAAGGGCGGTATTCATAATTACACAATAGGATAGAAGGATACTCAAATTGAAATATTCTCGTAGGAAGAGTTTCGATTGATAAGCATCATCGAGCATCATCATAACCAGCAATGTCAATTGCAAAATATCAAGGCCTTGACTGACAAGCTATAACTCTCCAGTAGATTTGTTAATTTTGGACAGTTAGGTCCAAACTCCATGTTGTGATGCTCAGATGAAGATGCCAACATTTTTATTGGACTCCTCTTTTGGAGAGGTGCAAGATCGATCTAAATATCATCTTGATCCAATGAGCAGAACATTTATTTTGAATTTATTCAAAATACGTGCAAGTCGGCCTGAAGGATTGGAGCCCCAGCAGTTGTGTCTCACACCCTCATTGATGAATATAAATTGGTCAATGTTGGAGGACATTTTCACTCATCAAATCCTAACACATTTCTCTCACCTCATCTAATTGGTTTGATCACCTTAGAGACTCTTCTCTTCACATGTGGAAAATTTCAACAAGGAGAAAATTATGTTTTCTACCTAAGGTTTCTACCGCAGCATTGACCAACGTTGACTTTGGTCAACACATGGTCAAATTGACCTGAAACTCTCCCAATATTTCGATTTCCTCAATCTGCATTTTTTGGCACAATTCTCGAGGCTAGACGTTGACTTTGACTTAGCTGCGTTGACCTTGCTACTGCTGCTGTTTACGTTGACCATTGACTGACAACGTTGACTTTTGGGGTTGACTAATATTTTTGTCCTAGAGGGTTGTGTGACACTTCTAGTTGGATAACCGTATTGAGACTTTACTTGTTGAAGCATCCTACTGACCGACGTAATGCACCAACACACTTATATCTTTTGGCTTGTCTTTTTTCGATCTACTGGTATGTTCTATCAGCATTTTACTTTCTTGTTTATGCGATTGCTGACTGATATTGGGATAAAAAGTAAAGTTGCATCAAGCATAGAACATCTACAAAAATTTACATGGTATCAAAGCTGAGGTGAAGACAAAGCCCTAGTTTGTAGCAATCACCGAAGAAGAGCATGGGTTCCTCCAACTACAATGGCTTTAAGGCTGATGAAAAATTGACTGGGAAGGATTACTTCCATGCCTGGAAGATGACATTGGATCATATGTTGGAAGAAAAAGATGTCATGGACTATGTGCAGGGTAAAATCCAAGAGCCTCCATCCACTGCAACTTCTGTTGCCAAATCAAAGTACAAGAAGGGGGGAATCAAAGCAAAGTTAATGATAAGGGAATCAATTCATAAGATTTTGGTTTCCTACATCTCTGAGTTGGGCACATCCAAGGATATGTATGATAAGTTGGTCAACATGTTTAAGGCCAACAATGCGAATCAAGTCCTATTCTTCAAGAACCAATTGAAGAACCTGAAGAAAGACAGGGATGAGTATGTTCAATCATATTTTCTAAAGCTGACCGAAATCAGGAATAATATTCTGGCTATTGGGGAGACAATAGTTGATCGAGAGATGGTTCTCACCATACTTGGAGGTCTCTCATCCGAACGGCATGTATTCAACACTACCATTCTCAATAACAATGTGATACCTGATTTTGACAAAGTACTATCGAGATATGTACAAGAAGAGACAAGGATGAAGGAATATGAAAATGAAGGAAATTTTGCCTTCACTACTCATACTAAGAAGAATAACTTTGGTGGTCCAAGGAACAAAGGAAGATCAAGGGCCCAAAAAAAGAAAGGCAAGTGTTACACTTGTCACAAGCCAGGTCACTATGCTAGAGAATTCCCTTTCAAGAAGGATTCTCCTAATGATGATGACAACAACAACAACCGGAGGAATGGCAATCAAAGGAAAAACAGGTTCAAGGGGAAGAGGAAGGCTCCCTTTGGTGAAAATGAGCAACCTTTCAAAAGGTCGAGAAATTTTAGGTATGAGGAATCAAATTTTTTTTATAAAATAAATGAATTCATTCTTGTATCTGCCCTCTTTGTTACATCTCCACCTGACACTATGGATGTTTGGTTGATAGATAGTGGTGCCTCAAGGCACATCGCTGGGTTCAAGGAAGCACTTTCTGACATGGTTGAGAAGGATACTAATCTGGAAATTATCCTTGGAGATAATGCCACATATCCCATGAAAGGGACAGGGACTGTGACCCTCCACTTGTCTCAAGGTCAATTCCTCTGTTTGCAAGATGTACTATACGTACCTGATTTGAAGAAGAACCTTGTGTCTATATCGGCCATGGAAGACAAAAGTTTCAATGTGGCATTAATTGATGGGAAGGTGCGCATTTGGAAGAATAGCTTCAAGGAAGCTATCACGATTGGGTTTAGAGTTGATACACTCTACCAGGTTGGAGGAAGTCCACTGGGAGCGATGACGTCTGAGACTATCCGATAGACCGAACTATGGCACCAGAGGTTTGGAAACCTTCACTACAAAGCCCTTCCCGAAGCAAGGAAGGTGGTGACAGGGATGCCTTAGTTCACAAATAATCATGAATGTGTATGTCAGGGTTGTGCTGAAGGAAAGCATACAAGGAGAATTTCCCCTCAATTGTCACAAAGACATCTAATGTCTTGCAATTGATACATTCTAATTTGTCTGGTATGTTGCCCATGACATCCTTGGGAGGATGTTCTTATTATATGACATTCATAGATGACTTCTCTCGCAAAACCTAGATATACTTCTTGAAAAGGAAGGATGAGGCTTTCATGTGGTTTTGTACCTTCAAAGCCTTGGTGGAAAATTCAACAGGGAAGAAGATCAAGATATTGACGACTGATAATGGCACTGAATATGAGACGAACGAGTTCAAGAACTTTTGTAGAGAAGCTGGCATCAAGAGGGAGACCACAATTATCTATATTCCTGAGCAGAATGGCATTTATAAATGTAAAAATAGGACCATTGTGGAAGCTTCCTGTGCCATGCTATGCGACCAAGGTCTACCGAAGTTTCTGTGGGGAGAAGTAGCAAACACTGTTGTGTACATACAAAATCGATGCCAGCATTCCACTCTGGACTCCAAAACTCCCAAAGAGGTTTTATCTGGTAAGAAACGTGATGTCTCACATTTTAGAGTTTTTGGATGTCCTGTTTATTTTCATGTACCGAAGGAGAAGAGGAGCAAGGTGGATGCTTCTGGGAAGAAGGGAATGTTTGTGGGCTAAAGCAAAACTTCAAAGGCCTATAGAGTCTATGTGCATGGTCAAAGGGAAGTGGAGATATTCCACAATGTTACCTTTGACGAAGATGCTTCCCTGAGGAAAGTAGTCAATCTTCCAAGATCTGAGGAAGATCATGAAGCAAGGCCCAGAAACCAAGAAGAACCGAAGGATGAGATGATGCCCAATGTTGAAGGACCAATGTACCCTATTGATCCACCTCCTTCAATGAAAAAGAGACCATCATGGGTCAGGTACACTCTCGAGGATGCCAAGGGAGATATGGCCCCGAGGGGGACATTCCAAGAAAGCAAGAAGCCGAATAGATACCAAGGGTATCTAGTAGCCATGAGTATTATTGTACAATCTGAGCCTAGATCTTTTGAGGAAGCCATAAAGCATCAAGTCTGGAAGGATGCTATGCACAAATAATATGAGTCCATTATGAAGAATGATGTCTGGGATGTGGTTCCAAGACAAGAGGACAAAGCAGTTGTCACCTCGAAATGGCTCTACAAGATCAAGCATGGATCTGATGGAAGTGCTGAAAAGTTCAAGGCAAGATTCGTTGCCCGTGGCTTCTCTAAAAAGGAAGGCATAGACTATGATGATATATTTGCACCTGTGGCCTGATATACCACCATATGATCTATCATATCCCTTGCTGCTACGCAAGGATGGAGTCTTCATCAGATGGATGTAAAGACCGCATTTCTGCATGGTGCGATAAAGGAAGAGGTGTATGTGGAGCAACCTCTGGGGTTCGAAGCCTAGGATCAGGACACCCATGTTTGCAGGTTGAAGAAAGCCCTCTATGGGTTGAACCAATCACCCAGAGCTTGGTACAAGAGGATAGATAGCTACCTGATGAAGCTGGGCTTCACTCATATTAATGTTTATCCAAACCTTTACTTCAAGGTTGATAGAGACAAGCCTATCATCTGGTGTTGTATGTGGATGACCTCTTACTGACAAGTGTTGACCCTCTTATTCATCAGTGCAAGAGGGAGCTCGTTGCTGAGTTCAAGATGAAGGACCTACGACTGATGCACTACTTCCTAGGCCTGGAGGTCCTGCAGAGACCTAGCGAGATTTTCCTTTCTCAAGGAAAATATATTGTGAAGCTTCTGGAAAGATTTGGAATGGTGGACTGTAAGTCTGTGTCAACACCGATGGAGCTCAATTTTAAGAAGTTGAGTGGCAACGTTGCTGGGCCTGTGCTAGCAAATCTTACTGAGTATCGTCAACTCATAGGGGCCCTGATGTTCTTGGTGAACACCTGTCCAGACGTATGTTTTGCAGTGAACACTTTGAGTCAACATATGGTTGAGCCTCATCACATTCACTGGGTTGGTGCCAAGAATCTATTGAGATATCTTCGTGGCACGATAAACCATGGGCTGAGATACACTGCCAGGAGCGTGACACTCCATGGATATACTATTGCCAATTCAGTTGGCAGTGTGGTGGATCGTAAGAGCACATCGGGATGTTGCTTCACACTTGGTTCTGCTTCAATATCATGGATGAGCAGGAAGCATAAGTCGGTGGCTTTGAGCACCGCAGAGGCCGAATACATTGCAACGAGTATGGCCTGTTGTGAAGCAGTTTGGTTACGAAATATCTTCAGTGAGCTATTTGGGCATGTGCTAGATACCATTGTGATACTCTGTGATAACCAGAGTGGGATTCAGTTGTCCGAGAATCTCGTGTTCCACAATCGATCCAATCATATTGATATAAGGTACCACTTTATCCAGGATATGGTACAGCGAGGCACTCTAAGGCTTGATCATATAGGAACTGATGAGCAGGTCGCGGATATTCTCACAAAGCCCTTGGGAAAGGTCAAGTTCCAAACCTTCTGTGATAATCTGGGTATTGTGGAACGAACCTATGTTGAGGGTCCTGTTAGACGATGAGCTCTTGGAGCTCTAGGGGGCTTTGGGGATAGCTTCTTGGAGCTATAAACAACCACAGGGCTAGGCTTATCTAACCTTGTTGGTGTGCTTTTGCCCCATCATTATGATTATTGAGGTGTTTCACCCCTCATGATCTATGCCCCATATGCATCCTACCCATTTGAGTCCCAGACTCATGGGAAGTACCTCTCATTTGGCCAGTGAGGTGGGAAAAGCTAGCGACTAGTAGAAAATACTGATGGACACATCAGAGATTGTTGTACTCTCTATCTAGGATGGCATGGTCCAACCACTTGATCTGGGATCAAGTATAGTAAGGTTTCAGACCTCCTACTAACTTCGGGTCAGATAAACCAACTTCGCGTTGGTATGTGACTCTTTTGAGTCCTATAGAGGTTTTGGACCTTTGGGTTGAATCTGTCAGTCGGGGATGATGTCTTTGTGACAGACCCACCTTTTTTCTGAATTAAAGAAGCCAACAAAGCAAGTTACGGTGGGATGACGCACGATGTTTGGATTTCACAGGTGAATGGAGTTCTCCCTAGTTGAGAGGGAGTGTTAATTTTGGACAACTAGGTCCAAACTCCATGTTGTGATTCTCAGATGAAGATGCCAATATTTTAATTAGACTCCTCTTTCGGAGAGGTGCAAGATCAATCTAAAGATCATCTTGATCTGATGAGCAGAACATTTATTTTGAATTTATTCAAAATATGTGCAGGTCGGCTTGAAGGTTTGGAGCCCCAGCAGTTGTGTCACACACCCTCATTGATGGATATAAATTGGTCAATGTTGGAGGACATTTTCACTCATCACATACTCACACATTTCTCTCTCAACATCTAATTGGTTCGATCACCTTAGAGGCTCTTCTCTTCACATGTGGGAAATTTCAGCAAGGAGAAAATTTTGTTTTCGGCCTAGGGTTTCTACTGCAGCATTGACCAGCGTTGAATTTGGTCAATGCATGGTAAAATTGACCTGAAACTCTCCCAATATTTCGATTTCGTCAATTCGTATTTTTTAGCACAATTCTCGAGGCTAGATGTTGAATTTGACTTAGCTTCGTTGACCTTGATGTTGTCGATGTTTGCATTGATTGTTGACTGACAGCGTTGACTTTTGGGGTTGACTGATCTCGCTGTCCTAGAGGGTTGTGTGGCACTTCTGGTTGGTTGGCCGTATTTGAAAATTTGCTGGTTGAAGCATCCTATTGACCGTCGTAATGCAGCAACACACTTATATACTTTGGCTTGTCTTTTGTCGATCTACTTGTATGTTCTATCAACATTTTACTTTCTTGTTTATGTGATTGCTGACTGGTATTGGGATAAAAAGTAAAGTTTCATTACGCATAGAACATCTACAAAAATTTACAAGATTAGAGAAAAATGTTGGGAGGCATATATTTTGACACCACCACTGCTTCTCAAGGAACATACCCCATCCAGATGTTCACCAGGTATGTCCTTACAAAATTATTCTTAACTTGGATATCAATCCATCCTCAAATAATATCAGTCATCATGACTACTCTTATCTTGGATTCTTGATCCTCAAAGAGTATCGGTCCTCGGGACTACTCATAGCTTGGATACCATTCCTCAAGGAGTATCGGTCCTAGATGCTTATCCATCCCACTATTATCCCTACCAGTGCCTTTACTAGGCTTACGACTATTAGTCATGGCCATAGTGCATGAGACACAGATAATACGGTGTCCACCATCACTCCCTCTCAACCATAGAGGTAATCTTCACTCCCTTTAAAATAGGGAGAAACAACCACAATACTCATCAAAGCATCGACTACATGTTATTCTATGGAGATTTTTTTTGTAGTTTCTTGACTCATGTTTGCATCACATCATAACGAGCTTCAAAATTCCTAGATTTTTGTCAATCTACTCGTAGCTTTAACATGTTATCAAATACCTTATGGAGCCAAACTTCTTCGCGGTTGATTGCACAAGCCTTCACATCGTCTTCTTTCATAACAAAAATTTTCTTTCATGCATTTTTCAAAAAATTATATTAGCTTTTTATTAACATCAGTGTTATCAATCAATGTGTTCCTGGATCAATCTATTTCTAGTATAATGATATCAAAACCCTTCAAATTCCTACCAAAGGATATTGTCATTGATATGTCACCTTCTCGCTTTCAATCATAAACTTATTTAGGTTATTTTTCAATCTTCAATTAATATTGTATCCATCCAATATCTTACACAGTGAATTTCTGCCTTTGGCTCCCTCTGAAGTCGATATTACTTCCTTCTAGCTTCACATCATATTAGCTCCCAAACATCAGTAGTACCTCTAGTAGCGTTAGTACCAGTCAATTAAACCAATAATATTTCCCTCTTTCCAACGAAGGTAGGTGATATTCTTTCCATCCAATTGAATTTTCCTTCTTGATTCTTAATCTTTAAGCTTTTCCATGTTCTCTCAACTCTTCCATCTGTTGATCAAGCTTAGATCTTGAATTGATCTGCAACCTTGATTAGAAAACTATGAAAGAAAAAAAAAGGAAAAGTACAAAGGTAAAATAACAATAGTGGTAATCAAGGAAATGTAGGGTACTTATCTTTTTGAAGAGGTTTATCTCCCTCTTAATCTTGGACCTATTCATCAAGAACTAGGATTTTATTTTTACAGTTGAAAACGTTAGTTAGAGTTTCCATTCCTAGGGTTTTCTAATCCAAATCTTAGCTAAGGTTTACGAACCCTAGATCCTTCATTGTCACCGAGACTTGTTATTCAAGAATTGAAAAAATTCTACAAGTACGCTGCAAAACCCTAATGATACTATTGACATGTATTTTATTTATTTCATTTCTTGCTCACAACACCTAGTCTTCATATGTAATGAAATACTATCAACAATATCTTATATGTCATGATTTCTAAGATATATTTGTGCATACCCTTTTTCTATCTTTCAAGTGATCATAACCATGACATACTGAACTTAATATAAAAAAAATAGATAATAAAATGCACACATAAATTATACATACCTCTGCAACCTTACTTTCTCTTTGCAAGGATCTGGTCCTTTGACTTGTCTTAGATTTTCAAGAGTCAATTTTCTTCAATAAAGGTGCAGCAACCCTTTAAACCATAGAAATTCCATCAATATGCTTGCTTTGTAAGTTGGATCCTTTCAAACAGGTCGACTTCATTGATTTCATTCATTCTTTTATTATATATAGGAAGGAGATTTGGGTAATGTGACTGCTTCATGTATTGGTGTCATAGTGATACTAGCTTCAAATCACAGTTCATCCATAGAACTCCAATGTCTTGGTCTTAAAACTAGGATACGAACTAAGGATATGAATTCTAGAGGGCTTCGATCTTCGAGAGAGTTGTCTTATGTATTTTTCTGGACACTAATTTTCAAATTTTTATCCTATAGATACCTCGTTTATGCTAATTTTTCATAAAGCATCATTGTTCTTTACTTTGATAGTTATATTTCTTCAATAACATGTTAAGTTCACCCCAAATAATTATACCATTGTACATATCTATATTATTAACCATCATAATATGAAACTATTCAGAAAGAACAATACCACCACCATCATCATCATCATCTAAGTAGCGAAAAGTAAAATATCAAAGGAAGAGCAGCATGAACACATAGAGACACCAGGATTGGTCCGAGACCAGGGCAAAACCCACTACGTGTGTATAAATTATATAGAAACTCTATATCAATAGATTCAATCCAATCATGTAATGTACTAAAACAAGATACCAAATCCTTCTACTATATTTGTGGAATATAAAACACGATTTCTCAATCAAATGCAAGTAAGAGAAAGAAGTCAATCAATCACACAACACAATATGTTCTTGGGGAAAGAAACTACTCAAAACCACGCTATCATATATTGTATAAATTCAGGGAATCATGAAACAATACAATGCTTTCTCACATGGAGAAAATCATGCACTCTCCTGACTGCCTCACTCTGATCATGCTCAAAACTGGCTTGTAATGCTCAGGAAATTTTGACAAACACTTAATCAATTCTCAGCCTATGCTAATCTCAGCCTTGCTCACACAATACCTAGGGAAATAAGCCCCTATTAAATAGGAAATCTGGTCTTCCTTGAGTGCGCAAACCATCAAGGCCTTCTCATGACTTTATAATTGCACCCGAGAAATTTGCTAATAATAACACTGATAGTTATGTTCCCTTTAACCTTTGTCTCAACTAGGTCCTCCTTAGAACTGACATGCATGTAGCTATTAATAGCGAATCATCAGTTATCTGATTGATGACTACTTGTGAATTAAATCTAATTTAATTCACTAGGCCTCTCACTAATTCATCACTCAGTTAGAACTAGTTAAACTGATTTTAACTCAATTAATTTGAGTTAACTAATTATACTCACACCACACTAGTGCTACAACTGAAACTAGACCCCCAAAATATTAGGATCACTCTGCATGCCTCATCTTAGACCCTCAACTCAAAATTCTTGAGCTAACTCAGTCTTCATGACTTAGTTAACTGATACAAGTTGTTATCAGATGAAATTACAATTTATTGTCAAATTTATTTAAGGGAAAAATAAATTAGACACCCACATTCCTCACTAGTGTGTAACTGAATTCCTCACCAATGTGTGACTGGAATCCCACACCAATGTGTGTGCATTTTTTTTCCTTTCTCATTTCCAATTTCACTGTTTCTTGTTGCAAATTTCAACACTCCTTCTCAACAAGAAAGGAATTCAATCTATCCTGATCTGGTTCCTTTGGAATGTTCTGCATGCAACACTTCTCTAGTGTTTTTTACACCTGCAACTTCTGAAACTAAATAGCATCCGAAAAATTGAATCAGTATGATGCATCTATCATCAGAGTCTCTGACTGTTACTAGTTACTGCATTGTCTACTGAAATCTTTGCGTTGTTGCTGGAATCTGCATCCATGCCCTTTGCACTGCTGCAAACTCTGATCTGCGCTCCAGTATCTAACATTTGTCAGTCTAATTTATTTCTTCCTGGAATCTTACTGCATCAATCTAACCGATCCTTCCCGCTACTGTTGTATTGTGGGCTCCTTGTAGCCAGGTTTGATCCATGAGACACACCATCTCAATGGACGCTGCCCAAATTTATTCTTGGAATTATATCTACACATTGCCCCACCTCTCACCTGGAGGTATAGCTGCATGTACTCCCTCTACCAATAAGGCTCGAAATGTCCCCTTCCTAGAGGTCTCGGCTTGAGTGGACTCTTCCACTCGGTCTCCTCTATTATTCTCCAATTATGGCTACTCCACAACCGTTTGAGATTGATTCTGAGGCTGCATGTTGAGAGGCTCCCTCTCGACCACCAAGTCACTAAACTTTGCTTTTCTCCTCAAATCTTTGCATGCATCTTGTACCTCAAGTGCATGCAGGTTCTTGACTTGCACACATTGTAATTGTCTCGCCATCACAAAATTCTCTAAAAAAATAGTTGATTTTAAATCAACAATATCTCCCTTATCCGAGCTCCGATTCGACCAATTTTTTTTTCAATTTGGGTATTTTTTTGCAAGGAATCCAAATATGCTATTTGATTTTTGAAATTTTGCACCAAAATTTTTAGATATTCTCTGCAAACTTGCCGCCCAAAAAAATCTTTCTCTGATACCATGTAGAAATTATATAGAAACCTCGATATCAATGGATTCAATCCGACCATGTAATGTAATAAAAAAAGATACTAAATCCTTCTACTATATTTGCGAAATATAAAACACGAATGCAAGTAAGAGAAAGAAGTAAATCAATCACACAAGACAATATGTTCTTGGGGAAATCAACTTCTCAAAACCATACTATCATATATTGTATAAAGTCAAGGAATCATGAAACAATACAATGCTTTCTCACACGGAGAAAATCATGCACTCTCCTGACTATCTCACTCTGATCCTACTCAAAACTGGGTTGTAATGCTTAGGAAAAATTGACAAACACTTAGCCAATTCTCAGTCTTTGCTAAGCCCAGCCTTGCTCACGCAATCCGTAGGGAAATAATCCCCTATTAAATAGGAAATTCATCCTTCCTTGATTGCGCAATCCATCAAGGCCTTCTGATGAATTTATAATTGCACCTGGGAAATTTGCTAATAATACAACTGATAGTTATGTTCCCTTTAACCTCTATCTCAAATGTGTCTTCCTCAGAACTGACATGCATGCAGCGATTAATAGTGAATCATCAGTTATCTGATTGATCACTACTTGTGAATTAAATTTAATTTATTTCACTAGACCTCTCACTAATTCATCACTCAGTTAGAATTAGTTAAATTGATTTTAACTCAATTAATTTGAGTTAACTGATTACACTCACACCACACTAGTGCTACAACTGCAACTGGACCCCCAAAATATTAGGATCACTCTACATGTCTCATATTTTACCCTCAACTCGAAATTCTTGAACTAACTCAGTCTTTATGACTTAGTTAATAGATACAAGTTGTTATAAGATGAAATTACAATTTATTGTCTGATTTATTTAAGGGGAAAATAAATTAGACACACACATTCCTCACTAGTGTGTAACTGAATTCATCACCAATTTGTGACTAGAATCCCACCCAAGTGTGTGCACATTTTTTTTCCTTTTTGGTTTCCAACTTCATTGTTTCTTGTTGCACATTTCAACACCTTGAAGAATATTCTTAGATCTTCATCAAATGATTCAACAACAAGAGTACAATGATCTAATAGATACATATATTTACGATGCAGAAAACAACTGGCATACACACAATAAAACATAACCATACTTCTGCTTGAAGGAGCATGAATCTAAAAACTGAAATGCACTGACACTAGTTGTAGCAAACTGATGAATACGTCTGATATTAAATGAGGATTATAAGTACATCTTGCAGCGGAAACAAATAAATCTGATCTGCAAATCAGGATATCTATAATACCAAAACACGGATCTGATAGAACACTAAGTGATCTCAACTCTGAAGTCCTAGATCTGAATCCAGGAGATTGTCAATTATTGTTCTGACGCAACTGTGACTGAACGATTGATGTATAGAAGCACTGTGCAAGAAACTAACTGTGAATCAAATCTGATCTACCCAGAAAATCTCTAGGTCACGGCCTTAACACGCTCTTCCTGTGGCTCTGCTTTAGATTAGCCCAATCTAACCTCAACAGCTTGGTCGTGCCCTTAAAAAGTTGTGCCAGCAGCTCTGGGGTCCTTGGTCGCGGGCATAACACGCCCATCCTACGGCTCTTCTCAGCTAGGCCACTACCTAAAATCTTCCTGGCCACGATTCTTCTTCAGATCACCCAGATCTGATGCGAGATCATGTCTGTGATCCCGACCCTTTTCGTAAAATCCTCTTGGCATACATGTGTGAGCCAAAAACTTAAAATACAAACCAAAATGAAAATAGCGTGGAGGAGATCTCATGAGCGAATGTGTGTAAATGAACTTGGGGTTGCTTCTATTTATAACTTTGTGAGGGACCGATTGGGGATTTGACCAAATCAACATGTGGTTAGGCTGACCCATAAAATAATAAAATAATTCATAACTTAACTTTCGTTTAACTGATTGGGACGATCTATAGGTCGATTTTGATCCTCTCGAAAAGAGGACTATAGTTAAATCTTAATCATTTGATTTTTCCAATGCGGAATTTTACACTAGTTGAAAAACTTAATACTCCCTCTCAACTAGGAAGAATTCTACTTTGCAATATCTGCTTGTAGTTCTCCACATCAAGATGTCATCACGACTCAACTCAATCTGCTGATATTTGTTCATCGATCAGTATGCCATTCAGTTATATTCATGCATCATCACGTATCGTCACTTAACATCTCTGTCATGTAGTTGTCATGATGTGAACCTTTTATACATCATCAATGTACTCTTCATGCTTATTTATGCTTATCTCTTGATTTTTCCTTCTTTTATGCTGAACATTCTCAGATCTAGAAGAAAAATTTGTCACCAAAGGGGAGCTTAGGCTACCACCCTTCATCCATCAGGCTATCATCCTAGAATCTTTGCCATCGAGCTACTACCCAGAATATCATCAACAGAGAGCATATCATTAGGGAGAAAATCTAGACCTATAACCACATCGGGGAGCGCATCTCGACTCAGAATATCATGGGGGATCTATACCACTACAACCACACATCTAGCAATAGGATACCCATCCACGTAGGGAAGATCATCCAGACCCTAGTATCACATCAGAGAGCTTACTCTAACCTGGAACCGCATAATGTTATCTCACCCATCCTATTGCCTACTGATCTTCCCTTCGATGACCCTGAATACTCATGTGGTAGAACACCTGCATCATAATCCATTTGGGTTATATACCCCAAGTACAATCTCAACTCATTTTGAAAACGAGGAGTGGTATTTCCGATAAGCCCTTCTTGTGGGTGTGATGGCGACTGGGGTATACTCTGCATCGACCAAATAGGGGAGCAGCATTCTTCGAACCTATGAATATAGGGGAGCATCATTATCAACCCTGGGTAACAGATAGGCAAGTGTCATATTGTCCATAGATCCCTCAACCCTAAGATCCCTCTAGCTCAATTCCTCATTCTGGGAGCTCAAACAGAGAGGAAGAGTTGGCTCATTGTCCTCGATCAGCGTTGCTCTCATATGGTATCTGTTGATTCCTATTTCTGCGAGACATCAAATCAAGTTTTATGTTAGAACATACATAATCATGTAAATCACAACAAGATACCATAATCATCCTCCCTCTCATGGGGATGTCAATCATACATGGATACTATAATCACCTTCCCTCTCATGGAAGTGTCAGTCACAAGCCTAAGCTTGTCTTGAATAGTTGCACCATCTCAATAAATGGAGAAATTATAGTCCCAACTATACATATTTTGGATTCTTTGTCATCATATTATATCCATGTCTTATCTAGATCATTCTCAGTCAGCTCTCTAAGGAGCTTCTACAACATGCCTCATAGCTAGCCTTGCTAGCAACATTTTATCTTACCTCATTCATGCTATGAACCTCTCGTCCAAGATATCATGGCAAATCTCATACAAAGGCAACATACAAATGTGCTCATCAATACTAATCCCAAACATCATTCATGCAGCTACATATCATGGGAGAAATATCTCAACCTTTAAGAGTATAACAAATAAAATATGGTTGGTGGAAATTCTAAGTGAAGCAGCTCAATCATGAATTCAATCATGTTCTATACACATCATATATGGATGTATTTTCAAAATGGAACATCAATGCTTAAACCAACTAGCATATGCCATGTCACGTTTAATCAACATTTGAACTTTAAATCAGAGTGTCCAAGGTTTTACATTACACAAAGACATTTCAACAGTCTTTCCATATGAAATTTATTTCCCAAATTCCAGAAATCAATTCATCATGCCATGATACATCATTGCGATATTCAGAAACCATCTCCCTCTTGATTAGATTTTCATAGGCTCGTCACCTATCAAGGATAGACTATCAGTATGTATAATGAAAGCCATAGTGAAAATCAAGGCCATACCTTGAAACTCATTATCCTGACTTCACCATATAACAGTCAAATATAAACAAATCTAAATCGAGGAGCTTGCATCATGCAATGCTCTATACAAGCATAATGCCTTACCATGCCAACATATCTAGCCTTACTCAAATCAATGTTGTGTCAACAAAATCATCTCATCAAATGTAGAAGTCAGTCAAAATAAAGACATTGATTTAACAGTATCAATTATTTCAACCAAAGACAGGTAGACCACATATCAAGTCTTGACTTCATTTACTATCAACCCATCAAGTCAATATGTCATTACAAGCCATTTATGTCACTAGATGCAAGTGCATACACATCAAGGTTAATTCATGCATGTGAATACTAAGTCACAACACCCATTGTGTTAGGAACAAGGAGGCCAATACAGAACCATACGCCTATATACTCTCATACGACACGGTAGGTCACTAAGCCCACATAGAATTGTCATCTGGGAAAATCAACTATCGCTAAACCAAATCATGTCAAATCCAAATGTGTCATCATGGTAAAATCTATAATTCTAGAAATATCTCAATCATTAAGTACCATGTCAAAAGTACCAAACCCAGTTTATCAATATCAATCAGCCAAAACATGTACCACAATCCTCAATCATAATGACATATCCATATGAATGTCTCGGTCACCTATAAATTCAAGTTCGGTTCAAATATACGAACTTTCCCTGCTGACAGATCTTATAGGCATCTACAATACATCCACAGAACTGACTTATTCCAAGTGACCATCTGATTTCATGCTTAATTCCAACAATTCCATCAATCATTTTACAATGGAAAGACAAATCATAGATCCATGGATTCAGAGTATAAACCGAATTCATTGTACATAACTTCAATTCTCTGTCTATCAGACATAGTCACATCTATGAGCCTTCCTTTGTGTGAATGAGGCTCGGACCTCTTTTGTAGATAAGCAATGTCAAACACTCATAAATAAAATAGAAACATGATTAAGAATATTTTAGGTGGGTGACTCTCCCTCTGAATGATAATCCACTTCATTCATGTCATCAACCTGTCTTTACAAGGATCATGCAACAGTAGATATGTTAGATCATAAACACATATCTATCATGATCATCACACTATAGAATTTGGTGGAAATTCCGACGGCCAATTCGTCGCTATTCCGACACATAGTCGTTGCAAGAGCGACAGTTCGGGAGCGGACAAACCGTGGTTTGTCATGCCGTCGCCGTTCCGACGCAAGTAAAAAGTGTCGCACTATCGACACTTCTTCCGTCGTTCCGAACAAGCGTCACTCTTCCGACGTCTCACAAACCGTCGCGCCTCCGACGTTTGTAAACTGTCGCACTTCCGGTGAAATGTGGTTCGACGTTTGGAACGTCGCTTTTCCGACACTTATAAACCGTCGCAATTCTGACGTAGCGTGGTCCGACGTTTTGGACGTCGCTCTTCCGACGCTTATAAACCGTTGCAGTTCCGACTAAACGTGGTCCGACGTTTTGGCGTCGCTCTTCCGACGCTTGTAAACTGTCGCAATTCCGACTAAACGTGGTCCGACATTTTGGACGTCACTCTTCCGACGTCTGGAAGATGTCGTAATTCCGACGATATGTGGTCCGACGTTTGGAACGTCGCTCTTCCGACGTTTTCATACTGTCTCTCTTCCGACGTTTCTGGGTTGTCGCAGTTCCGACGTCTACAAGGCGTCGGTAGACCGACGGAGGGTTCAATTTTTAAAAAAAAAATTAAAATTTTAAAAGACGAGAAACGCTGTTTTGAAGATATTATATGAAATAAAACAGTCCATGAAAGTGAAATAGCAGTATGTAGAATAGTAAAGCAACAGATAGAGTACCGACGTCCATTGTTCCAAATACAAATTAAAGTACCCAAAACCCTACAACAGTGAAGTAAAGCAGTCCATGAAAGTGAAATAGCAGTATGTAGAATAGTAAAGCAACAGATAGAGTACCGACGTCCATTGTTCCAAATACAAATTAAAGTACCCAAAACCCTACAACAGTGAAGTAAAACAATCCATGAAAGTGAAATAGCAGTATGTAGAATAGTAAAGCAACAGATAGAGTACCGACATCCATTGTTCCAAATACAAATTAAAGTACCCAAAACCCTACAACAGTGAAGTAAAACATTCCATGAAAGTGAAATAGCAGTATGTAGAATAGTAAAGCAACAGATAGAGTACCGACGTCCATTGTTCCAAATACAAATTAAAGTACCCAAAACCTTGCAACAGAGAAAAACGCTAATCATAATCATGTGAGGAGTGTGATATGTCCAAAATATAAAAAGACCATCAGACCATATCAATAAACCAGCAACATAGACCGACATCGCTAGTTTTGAAGGCAGAGTGATAAACATTAATCATTTTTTTTTTCACAAGAGAAAAAACGTTGTTTTGAATATATTATATGAAGTAAAACAGTCCATGAAATCATTATATTTTCACATCTGAAGATTGGAACCCAAATATCCATCCAGAAAAGTGGAAGTCCCACCCCAGACAGTGATAGAAAAATACCCCATGTCACATACGGGGACTTGATATAAAACCCAGTAACGGTCCACATGGAGATTATCGACAATCTGAGAAAGCATCCAAATATGCCCGAGGCATCTATAAGAAAGTGAAATAGCAGTATGTATAATAGTAAAGCAACAGATAGAGTACCGACGTCCATTGTTCCAAATACAAATTAAAGTACCCAAAATCCTGCAACAGAGAAAAACGCTAATCATGTGAGGAGTGTTATATGTCCAAAATATAAAAATACCATCAGACCATATCAATAAACCAGCAACATAGACCAGCATCGCTAGTTTTGAAGGCAGAGTGATAAACATTAATCATTTCTTTTTTCACAAGAGAAAAAACGATGTTTTGAATATATTGTATGAAGTAAAATAGTCCATGAAGTCATTACATTTTCACATCTTAAGATTGGAACCCAAATATCCATCCAGAAAAGTGGAAGTCCCACCCCAGACAATGATAGAAAAATACCCCATGTCAAATACAACGACTTGATATAAAACCCAGTAACGGTCCACATGGAGATTATCGACAATCTGAGAAAGCATCCAAATATGCCCAAGGCATCTATAAGAAAGTGAAATAGCGGTATGTAGAATAGTAAAGCAACAGATAGAGTACGTACCGACGTCCATTGTTCCAAATACAAATTAAAGTACCCAAAATCCTTGAACAGAGAAAAACGCTAATCATGTGAGGAGTGTGATATGTCCAAAATATAAAAAGACCATCAGACCATATCAACAAACCAGCAACATAGACCAGCATCGCTAGTTTTGAAGGCAGAGTGATAAACATTAATCATTTTTTTTTCACAAGAGAAAAAACGTTGTTTTGAATATATTATATGATGTAAAATAGTCCATGAAGTCATTACATTTTCACATCTGAAGATTGGAACCCAAATATCCATCGAGAAAAGTGGAAGTCCCACCCCAGACAATGATAGAAAAATACCCCATGTCACATACAGGGACATGATATAAAATCCAGTAACGGTCCACATGGAGATTATCGACAATCTGAGAAAGCATTCAAATATGCCCGAGGCATCTATAAGAAAGTGAAATAGTAGTATGTAGAACGGTAAAGCAACAGATAGAGTACCGACGTCCATTGTTCCAAATACAAATTAAAGTACCCAAAATCCTTGAACAGATCAAGAAAAACGCTAATCATGTGAGAATTCAAAGTAAAGTTAATCTATTAACATTGCGAATAAAATTACACCGAAGTCAAAAACATTGCCTGGCCATACTCATAGCAAATTTGTCATCAAAAAATCAAAAAATTAAGAAGACTGCCCTCATACGGGGAAACCAGTCTTGAACGTTTAATTTACAGAATTCAAAAATATTACTTAAAGGTCCAGTACAGTAAAATAAACTAAAAGCAGCCCAATTAACTGGGCATGCTAAGCAAGAAAAACAAATCAACCAAACTAATCCTCCGCTGGTTCCTCCACGATTCGGCACCATCCTTCGGAAGGTCCAGGATCGCTAGGTGCTACCTCCACATGCATGCCATGGCTCCCCTCCTGAAGGCCCGAATACTGGCCGGCTTTTTCCGAGCTCAGACCCGCCGGACGGGTGCATTCTTCCTCCGTTTGGGCCTCCTCGCGGAAGACCACAGTGACTACAGCTGTTATTCGTGGGCGGTTGAGAGTACAATCAAAGGAAAATTGCATAGTGCGCGTCGTGGGAGAAGGTGAACTAGCGGTGGGGAAGCCAGGAGCAGGGGAATCCATACGGTGGCCAGATGCTACAAGTCGACCTTGCCCACTCCTAGTATTTGGATATCGACCTAAGTAATAATCACTGGACTGGCCGGAAGTCATCTCTGTTGAGGTGCTGGAGGGAGCGTGCCGGGATTGACCTCTAGTGCTCCCCCTGCGGCAACGCATCCTATAGCCATACGCGAGGCATGGGTGCAATCTCGAGGCGCGGTGGGCACAGGGAACGAAGAAACGAAATTCCAATTAACGAGAGGAAGGCAGACGGAGACGAAACGAGAGGAAACAAATATGCGGCAAAGTCTGGCGAAGTTCCTGTGGCCCACTTCTCCTTATCATATCGTGACAGTTACCAGGCAGTGTAATCCAGCAACCGGCTTGTCTGAAAAACCATGGCTAAACGCCATTTTGTATGTCGACCCGTCTGCAATGCAATCAAAGGACGCCCATCATAATGAATCTCTGATCATTAATAATGAGAGCCGAAGGTCGGATCAAATTGGAGCGTGCGGAATCGCTCAGAGGAGTGGAGGTCCGATCTTGAACAATGTTAAAAATTAATTAATGTAGATTCGATGTGAAAACTTAATTGAACAACGTTAAATGTTAATGCGATTGATATGAAATCGCCATATCCATGTCCCATCACCTTAAACGCCATCGAATGCACCCGCAGCCGGGAGCAGGGCAAGTTTTTATTGAGGACACGTGGCAAAAATTGATTGGAGCGGATCTTTGTTTGGGCCGCTCGCGCAGTGGAAATCCGGACCCGTAAAATATTAAGGCGAATTTGATAAGAAATTCGCGTCACAAAATTGGCCGACGTCAGCAGGCTATTTTGGAACGCGAATTTGGTTTGAATTATGGTTTATCGCTGTTTGAAGTCCGGCGGGCTCGACTTTTGAACAATTTTCTTATAAAATTTGTGTTGGTTTTCTTTGATAATACACATATTAAAATCCCGCTTAATAAAGAGACAAAATTGTTGTGCTTTCGGAACCTGACCCGAGGGTTGGACATGAGTTAACAAACAAAAGGATAGCGGAACCAGACATGCACCCGTCGTCAAGCCCTCTACCAAAACCACTAGCGGAATCACAAAAGCGGGTTGCCCATATCGCACCGCTTTTGCGGAGTAGGCGGTATTTCCTATTCGCGAGCGATTCCATAGGGAATGCGACATGTGGCGAAGTGACCCCGGAAAACAACCGTTTAACCCACGCCATCGCACGTTAAAGCCCGACGTTGGAAGCCGAGCGAAATTGCCAAGAGTCGTTGATTTGGAGAAGGGCCATCGGATGGTGGTCGCACGTTGAACTTGCCCGGAGGTTAACTAAGGTGTGCGGAGGATAGCCAGGTACAATATGATTGGTTATTGATATATATAGGTAGGGCCGGAGTATAATGAAATTGTTTAATTAAACGATTGGCGTATAATTAGCATAAGTATGGAGCGTGATTGTTGTAAGGCTGGGTGGTGAAATATAGAACCGAAAGTTCATTACAAGTTATTTATTTAAAAAGAAACGTGGAGTATAAATACAAAGTGTTGAAAGTTAAACATTGGTTATAAGGATTGGAGATAATATAAAGTCTGGAATATAAATTAAAGTCCAACCATTGTGGATAGTATTTATTTATCAAATTCTACGAATTTGATAAATAAACCCGAAGAAAGAAGAAGTCAATTAAGACTCAGGCTGGAGGAAAAGAACGGGGTACACCAAGGGGAAATGCTGACAGAGCGATTGTAGACACACCAGCTCTCCTTGGGGGTCCAATTTCAGTTTTGTTGCGTCACACGATGATCTCTCTTCTCTGGCATTTACTTGTATTGAATATCACTATTCTAGGAATAAGGAGTTATTTTCTCCAAAATAACCCTAGCCAAACATTGACAATGCATCAAGTATATCTTTCTATGCTTCATAAGTACATATGTTCTACTTCTAAATCATGTCTTGGAAGTGGTTGTTTTGCTGGAAATTATTGACCAGTTGGTTTCATACCAAAGTCTTTTTCACATTTTCAACATCCAATACATGAAAAAGATAATGGTTTAAAACAACATAAATATTTGAAATTTTGCAAGAATTGTCTGGCACACTTTGAATATGAATTTTGAAGTCAAGTGCATGATGCTGTATAGGATCAAGTTTCATTTTGAATACCAAATGTTTCACAAAAAAATTCTCAACATGCTACCCTGCAGTAAGGATTAAATGACAATATTGCATCAACTATTTCCATAATAAAAGTGCACCTCGGCCATAAGACTAAATAACTACAAATGTTGTAGATCTAACAAGACCACACAATCAAATGTATTCCACAAGGCCAATACTGTATGAAAATGAAAAGGAGTTTGCAACCAAAAATACCTTAGGCAACTAATTCAATTAGATACACCAAACCATCAGCAAAAAGGAAAACCAGCCTACTCAAAAAGCAAGTGTTTACCTCCTTTGACAAAATTTTGAGTTCCGAAACAAGGGCCTTTATTGTCTTGTCAATGCCCCTAGTAATTTGAATGGGGTTTGCACCTGCTGCAACAACCTAAAAAAAAAGGTTTCATTTCAAATTATTTTCCACAAATTTAAGATACAAGCATTGTCAGTTTTGTATTTCCTAACAAGCTCATAAATTTTGACAAAAGAACCAAATTTTTTTAATACCTGATAGCAATTTTTTCACTCAAAAACTATCTTAGACTCAATAAGCCCAACCCAAAACTAAAAACCAAACACCATAAGACCCTACAAAAATGAATAGATGATCTTAATCCAGTACTATCGACAAAAAGTTACCTTTACACCCTCACTTATTAAACCCTGTGCTATTGAATTTTAACTTCAACTACTGCAGCAGAAGGACGGATGCAACAACAACATTTTTTTTTGGAGGTTGCTTGCATGCCATCCAGAAATTTAATTCAGCATTTAAAATTCCTGCAAGTTTTTTTGTAGACGGCCGCAGCCATATTTCTGTACAGGATTGTATTTAAACACAACAACCAGCATTAACGCAATTCACCAACCAGAAATTAAACAAACAGAAATTTACCCGACAGCTTTGTAAATTCAAAAGGAGGACACGTGGAGCATTAATATTGGATCGCATGAAATTGAAGGGAATCTGAAAACCTGAAAACCGGACCCGAATTTTTTATAGGGCACATTGGATTGAGAATTCGAGTTAAAATTAGGCAGACGTCAGCATCCCATTTTGGAACGTGAATTTGGTTTGAAATTCAATCTATTTGACTTTTGAAGTCCGACGGAAAGGGTTCTTTAATGTTTTGATAGTTTAATATATACATATGTTATATATATATCATATGCGAAATGAAAGGTGGGCCATAGAATTTAGTTTTAATTTTATTTTTTTTAAAAGAGGGTTTATTATAATATGTTTTATATGTTCCGGCATATAAAATAAAAAGGTCGAAAAAGCTTGGTAGTTTTTTTTATAGACAGTACGTTAATTTTTTATTACATAGCAGTGTGTAAAAAGTGAAAAAATGAGTGTAACTTTTTAAGTGTGTATGCACAGCAGTGCGAAAGGGAAAAACACAGCAGAGTGTCTTAGAGACAGAGTATGTTTGTTTTGAACAGACAGTGAGTTGGTTTTATGCACTGCATTTTGTAGCAGTCATAATTTTGTAATCCCTCTTAGTGAGGAAGTAGTGTAATAGTTTTTTTTTGAGTTATTGAAGGGAATAGAAGTTTGTTTTCAAAGTATTGAAACTCTGTCTCCTGTCAAAGAAATTTTTATTTTCTCTGTGTTAGAGGAAGGGAGATTTATGGGTGGTTCTTATGAATCAACCAACCATTCATAACATGCTCATCAATCCAAACCATAAGTATTATGTGACAATATTCAAGCAGGCACTGAATCAGATTTCTGAAGCTATGTTAGAGAAACCCTAAACTCTCACTGAAAATAGGTGAAATGTGGCACCACTCAGAGATTGACATGTGCCAATTGGTACAAGTGGTAGACAATTGGTATGCTCAAACAACGAGGTGATGCAGGAATGACATGAGGGAGAAAATATCAGAAAAGCCCCAAATCTGGAGAACTAAAGCTCATCACCAACCTGAGATTGACAACTTTACAGGATGTAACCTATGAAATCGTAAATGGAGAAATCATAGTAACAATAAAGTAACCTATGTAACAATAAAGTCGGATTCATCCTGGGAGTGGTAATGGGAGAAATCATAGTGAACAACAGGAAACATGCATAGTTGCTTACAATCAAATAGATGAAAAACACATACAAAAAACCTAGATAATAATCGTGAACAAGCTTAATATTGAATTATGAACTGTAAAGGAACTTACAAAATGTGACATTACGAACCTGGTCAAGCGCACAAGCAAAAATATCCCGGACATGACCCTGGTTGACAAGTTGTATTGCTCATGATGCAAGAGGATTTGTACCTGCACTGCCAAGTCAATCAAAATCCATCATTATCTATACAATAAATACAAGTAATTGATGTAGTATTTTTTACTCTAAGATGCATTCTTATGATAATGTTAGAACATATGTTGAAAATGTCAAAACATACCTGAATAAGCTCCTCTTCGCTTCAAGAACAATTTATTGGAGTCGCATGAACTTGGAACAAGCCTCCCACGATCTGAAAGAGTAGCAACTAAGTCAACAGTGACTTTTTTGTTGCTACGCTGGATCGAAGGAGGTTTGCTCCAAGATTAAATCGCTCCAATAAATTATTCTCTACTAAACAGGGCCAACCACGTGAAGGTGGAAGCTCTTATGGCCCTCCCCCCCTCCCCCCCCCCCCCCTCACATCACTCTCAATTCCCCAATACCCAATCTATATTTCATTTTTTACTTTCATGAGCATAAAAAAAAATATTCAATAACTAATAAAAAACAATTCAACAAAAAGTACGCAAGGAAACATTGCAATTAATGCTTGACATAAAAATAGTATGATAAATGAGTTTTTTATATAACGCAAAAAAACGTTCCAAGTATGGTAACATTTGTCTTATAATAATACAATATTTTACGTTGTCAAATTTTATTTTTCTTCTTCCTATTTTTAAAGCTCCTAATTACATCATCAATATCATCGTGCTCTGCTCCTGTTTCGTGCCTTTCAACCCGCACTGCTGACCTAGTTGCGTATTCACGATGTCTGGGCTCATCCAGTGACGGGGCATCGCCTACAAAAACAGATAATATTAAATTTTGATTGTCAGTTTTTAAATATCATTGAACTAGTTCGGTAATATTAATAAAAAAATTTGCAATGAGATTATTTACCTGGTGCACCAGTTGTCGCCGCTGACCTAGTTGCGTTGTCACGATGTCTGGTCTCATCCAGTGACGGGGCATCGCCTCCAAAAATAGATAATATTAAATTTTAATTATCAGTTTTTAAATATCATTGAACTAGTTCGGTAATATTAATAAAAAAAATTGCAATGAGATTATTTACCTGGTGCACCAATTGTCGCCGTTGAGACTGTTGCCCTGTCTTCCTCTCTGGTGGTAAGATCCTCAAGGGAAACATTCTCTGTCATTTAAACAAAAACGTTATAAGGACAACCATCAAGGTATAATTAGAAAAAATTATAAGTGGAAATTAATTACCGTCACGGCCCTCACTGATAGCAGCATTGTCGGCCTGGTCCCCACTACAATGATCAGGTTGCACGAGAGGATCATCTACATCCGGCTCTAAAACTGGGTTATTTACCTCGTCGGTAGTGTTGCTCCCCTGATTTAAACAAAGTTGTTAGACATTAAATTTATGGACGAAAACAAAAATATTGAAAGGTTAATGTTTTACCTTATTAGGCATTGTAGATCTTGGGACCTGCCCCAAGCTTCTGCGACGTTCAACTACAGCTCGATAGCCAAAACGGAAAGCAATATTTTTATCTTCCTCTGTAGTTATTGTTCCAAAGTCATCACCCTACATTATATATGATTGTGTATTTTTAATCATATCTTATAGGATTACAAAAACGTTGGAAGGCGATACAATTAATTATAAGATGTTTAGCTACTTAATTACAATTCTTGCAGCTAATTTCAAGTAGCCACCCTGGCCGAGCTTGTGATGGCCCTTTTTCTCAATCCTAGCTTTGGTTGCCTTTGAGGTGTCAGGAAACCTAGCATCAAAAGATTGAAGTCAGATATAACGTAGCACACTTTTATTTTAGACATAAAGAAAATTAAAGCTATTGAATTAAAGTTGTAATTTACCTTGCGGGTCCAGTTGGCATTTTTCCTTCTTTCTTTGCCCTTTTCTCTTTTCCGTCATGGATGAGTGCTCTCTACTCACTCTCTGAAACTGCGAGAGAACGCTCATATCTAGGGTTAAATTGAAATTGCGTCCTATAGGTGTCCCTGGTATATTTCAAATATTTGCCGGCTACCTGAGCCACCGCTTTTCTGTCAAATGTGCCGACCCCAAAAAGGGCTTCTAGATAATCTAGAAGTTCTTTTTTCAGGTTGGAATTCTGGGAATTCCACCCCGTACGTATGGTTGGGCCAAAAATTACCAACGCATGGCTCTCCAGAATCCTGTAGAACTCATTGTTTCCTACACAGAATAAAACCAAAAGAAAAAGAAGATATTATCATTAATTTAAAAATAAAAATCATGATAAATATGTTTTAGATAAAGTACATGAAATAGTTAAAATATTAAAATTTAACTGGGAGTTGTACATGCTTTATAGGGACACCCTCATCGTTCACCAACAACGTGCCATTAATGGTCCCTGTGGAGCTGACACGTGTAGCTCCAGGAAACGCAATAATGTAGTTGGCCATATCGGCCTCATCATTGCCAACACGTTCAGCGGTTGGCTGGGTGTCTACTTGGGCAGGGTGTGTTTCTTGGCTAGCACCTAAAGGAGTAGAAGGTGTACGAGAGGGTTGTTGGGCAATCTCTGCCTCGTGTCCCACTACCACCAACACCGGTTCAAAGAGCGTAAACGTCAGAATCCAATGTAAAAATTAAAAATCAAACTATCACACCATCTGCGTAACAAAAAATATCTCACTTTTATTATTACCTGATATCTTTCTAGCTGGTTCATAAGATGTTTTATCCTCTCTTCTGTTTCAGGTGTTTGAGGCGCGTCTATCAAAGTATTAAATTCTGACCTTGCATGTCGTGCCTTTTTTTGCAACAAGAACACTGGAGATAGGATGAAGAAAGCTCTTCCTCAAAGAGGGAATCATCAGGCGTACCATGGCTAGGTGTCTGCATATTTGAACAAAATTAATATTATTTCAATTATGTAAATAACTAAAATACCTGAAGATAGAGCAATGCTGGCACTTTACATGTTCTTCCGCCGGCCTCTTTCCGCGATCATCCCGTCTCGGGGTTGTTCCTGTACTGCCCTGATCAGTCTGCCACATTGCAATAAAATTATAAATGTAAAAACTTGAAAACAATATCTAACTTGAAAACACAAAATGAAAACTGAAATAATTTCTAATAAGACATCGGAAGACAGAGTTAGAGTTTCAAATATGTCTTGCATTGAATTCAGTCCTGGAAACATGTCATTGCACATTAAGGCACCCAAACATTCAATCCACAAATGATATATTTAAGTAGGCTTCTCCTATTCTGGGAAAACACCATACCTATAATGCATTCACTTGCATGTATAAAGGGAAAGGAAAACATGTTTTCATACAACGGTGACAAATGCATCTTGGGGAAAGGTATCTTCACTTTTTATTTATGTTGTTCACCCACACCACTCTCGTGTTTTCACTAATCCTGTTTTGTCATTTTTGGATTCAAATTAAGTTAAGGCCTTAAGTATTTTTGACCTTTCGGTGTAGTTTTTATAAGTGGCATGTATGGATTTTCCATTAATTCTGCACTTTTTCTCTTCATGCGCATGTTTCCCTGGAAATCAAATGCATGATTTAGTCCTATACATTTAACAAGTTGTTGGATCAACTCCATAGGAAATATCATGTTTCCTATTCAATCAAAATTTATCTCAGTTAGGGTAGGTAGGAAGGTTTTCCTTTTGTATTAATAGGGCACTTCTAGCTTGCATTTTTATTATATCTTTCAAATTTAGTGTCGTTTCAATTAGGGCATGATTTTTTGCAACTTTCAAGGTGAGAATGAACAAAGACAAATTTTTGTGATGGATGACTGTATATGACTCCATGGCCAGAGGAAAAGGAACTAATCTACTTCTTCAAATATATATAGTTCTCATTCACCTCATACGAAGATGGTCCCTGATTTTGAGCCAAATGTTGCAGCAAAAAGTTCCCCTCCTCCATAATTTGATATTCAATGGAAATTTCTTAAATTGATGATGGGGCAAGATTATGGAACATTGGCACATACATATGTAATGGAATTCCAAGATCATGATATATGTTTGCATATGTTTATGGCAATGTTCCACCAAGTCCCCTAGAGGTGGGAGCGAGGGGACGAGGGAGCGCGGGAGTGGCCTATGCAAAAGCTCCCTACCAATTTTCAGGAAACGTGGGGGGACGTCGGGGTCATAAAAATTATAAAATTTAATATTTAAAATGTAACTATATTTTTGCAAGGAATGTATATACAGTTATCATACACTTGCATCATGAAAGATAAATCATAAATGATAAAATTACAAATCGATGAATGATGAATCATATAATTGAAACAAATTTAAAAGTTAAAATTTAAAACATACATCATACAATCATGCATGTAAGTTTGTAAGTTTGTAACTATATAATCATTAATGTAAATACTAACAATGTACAATGAAAATAAAGTTTAAGATATCATATGACATATTATATCAAGATTCAAAATAGAGTTTAAATTGAAGTTTACAACTCAAGTCTGAAACATAAAACTTAAACGCAAATAAGTTATGTCTGAAACATAAAACATAAAACATAACATATGAATATCAAATGATATCATCATACCGATAAATGAGCATAAATGCTCAAGTTAATGCCCCACTAGTCTCTGCATCCAACTTCTGCACGAATATATCAAGATCAACCATGTCACCATCTGAATCAGAATCACTTGGATTCTCAAATATGCTAAGTGGCACATCAACTTTTAACACGAACCCATAAACTAAAAGGGGCGGTGAGGGGACGTGAGGGGGCGTGAGGGAAACATCCCCTAGAAGTCCCCAAGACCCCGGAGCGCGAGGGGGCGAGGAATCTAGACCCCTAGGTGGGGGGGGCGAGACCCCGTGTAACACTGGTTTATGGAGGTGGTGGAGAAAAAAAGAGCTCAAATAGAGCTGAAATTTTTCACATAAAAAGGACTGTGGGCTTGACTAATGGTTCCATTTAAAAAATGATATCTAGACAAAGAATAAGTGTAGCATGCAAACATGCATTGAAAATCCATCTGAGTTTGCATTGTATTACTTATGATGGATTCAAATTTGGGTTTCAAAATGCCAAGTTATGGCATGATTTTGTCGAGAAACCCTTAGTTGGATTCTCATGTTGGTTTAATTTATATTTTAAGTTTGTTTTGCAATCTTTGGGTGATAGTAACTCATGAACTAGGTTACCAATGTGTAACAATCATATTTCAAGAATAAAGTTGTGATTTTTTTAAATTATTATTATTATCTATTAGCTACGAGTATTGACACCTAATGCCTGGAATTTTGACATCTTGATAGCATGGATAATTTTGAAAATGTTTCTAGTAATGTTAACATAATAACTATCATTACGTGTCTTCACTTTTTTCACCATAATAGACCTGTGATATGGACTCGTCACACAACTTCATATGCTATGTCCCAACAAGTTCAAACTGGTTGAACCTACCTCATAGTGTGGTTATTAAGGACGAGTTGCTTGATATATAACTCGATAGCATAGACCACGTTGCAGTTCTAAAAAGAATCCTCAAGTGTCAAAAAAACTTCACAATATGTTCTACTATAAAGCCTTTTGGGATACCTGAAATAATATATTTATCATTGATTACTTTTAAAGTATGACAAGATCCAGAGGGAAAGGAAATCAATGGAAGAGTGACCCACCAATGAGAACCTAGAATTTAGCATCAGATGAGTTAGAGTCTAGGAAATTGAAACCCTATAATTTTAATTAGTGATGAAGGACATCACATAGGTAATTATATTTTCACGTAGAATAATCTGTTAATTTAAATTTAAACTACATAATATGAAAGGCATACCATAAATTTTTCCACGTAAGTCCAAACAACCTATAAAAATGGAAAACCTTCTTTTTCCATGGGAAATAATTTACCTTTCCTTTTTCAAGGCAATCTAAATCACAAAAATATGAACTATACTGCACACATTCTTGGATAATGTGAAGGTGGAAAAGGAATACCCTACACAAGTGATGCACACATGTACATTTGAACACTAATATATTTTTGTAGTTGAAATGCAATGTTTGTTTTCATTTAAATGTAGGGTTTTTAAAGCAGGGAGAAATAATGGCTGCCAAATTAATAAGCATTTCTTTGGGAAAAATTTAAATCTTGTATTGGGTGATGAAGATAATAGAGGGTATTGAATCTTGATTCTTGACACCTAGAGAGAACCATACAACCTAACACAATCCAATAGAATTGACCAAAAAAACCCAAATAGAGTCAACCCTACTATAGGAGGAAGGGCCTGCAGTAAGAACTTACCATTTTGCAAGAGCCGAGGGAGAATGTTGTTCTGCAAGAGCTGAGGGCGAACGTTGAGGGCGAATGTTGTTCTGCAAGAGCTGAGGGCGAACGCTGAGGGCGAATGCTGAGGGAAAATGTTGTTCTGCAAGAGCTGAGGGCGAATGTTGTTCTGAAAGAGCTGAGGGCGAATCCAGGGCGAATGCTGTTCTGCAAGAGCTCAGGGCGAATGCTGAGGGCGAATGTTGTTCTGCAAGAGCTCAGGGCGAATGCTGAGGGCGAATGCTGTTCTGCAAGAGCTCAGGGCGAATGCTGAGGGCGAATGTTGTTCTGCAAGAGCGAAGGGCGAATGCGCGCGTGATATCAGACGTTAATGTAGCACACATGTACATTTGAACACTAATAGATTTTTTTAGTTGAAATGAAATGCTTGTTTTCATTTAAATGTAGGTTTTTTAAAGCAGGGAGAAATAATGGCTGCCAAATTAATAAGTGTTTCTTTGGGAAAAATTTAAATCTTGTATTGGGTGATGAAGATAATAGAGGGTATTAAATCTTGATTCTTGACATCTAGAGAGAACCCTACAGCCTAACACAATCTAATGGAATTGACCAAAAAAACCCAAATAGAGTCAACCCTACTATAGGAGGAAGGGCCTGCAGTAAGAACTTACCATTTTGCAAGAGTTGAGGGCGAATGCTGTTCTGCAAGAGCTGAGGGCGAACGCTGAGGGCGAATGCTGAGGGCAAATGTTGTTCTGCAAGAGCTGAGCGCGAATGCTGAGGGCAAATGCTGTTCTGCAAGAGCAGAGGGCGAATGCGCGCGTGATATCAAACGTTAATGTAGCTATTGCGACAAATACGAAACAATAAAATCATTTTTATGTAGCGTGCATATAAGTTTCGAATTTTTATGTAGTGCCCATATAAGTTTGGTATTTTTATGTAGCGCGAAAATAACTGTCGCTATACCGACGGCGGAAAAGGCGTCGCTATTAAGACGGTGCCTCCAAACGTCGCAATGGCGACACCTAGACATTGTGTCGCAGTTGCGACGTTTAGAGTCGTCTCAATAGCGACGCTTTGGGCCATGGTGTCGCAATTACGACGTCTTCCTTTAAACGTCGCAATTGCGACACTTGTTCAAGTGTCGGTATTGCGACACTTTTCTATAGACGTCGGTATAGCGACGGTTTCGGGCGGGATGGAAAAAATTTGGGAAAATTTCCGACATTTGGTCAAAAGCGTCGGAAACAGGTGTCGAAATTTCCGCCAAATGTAGTAGTGTCAACATCATGTCATAAATCTTTCATCGAGGATTGGACTTGAAAGATCAGGGCGACAGGCTGATGTGACAACACAATTTTAAGATCTCAATAACAATACATCAAGTTAGAGCATTTAATTTCACCGCATGCTATAACCGCAAATAGTCAAAGATATGAACCATCAATCTCATAGATATGCCTCTATCATCACGATTGCCAATACCATGCATATCATAGTCAATATGATCAAGCTAGATTATCCAACATACCAATAAATTGAAATCACTCTTTTTCCATGATATTTCATCATGCTTATCACAGGCATTATCAATACCATATAAATGAGGTAACCTTCTATAAGATATCCAACATATCATATGCATATCAAGAGTTAAGAATACAATCCACTAGAATCAGAATCAGGATCTCAAAAACAATATATGTTAGCAAATCATCAATCTATGCCACTATATCCCAGATCAACAATCACATCAAGTGCTCTTACAAAATCAAGCATATCATCATGATCAAAACATTCAATACCTGGTGTACCATTTCATAATAGGAAACATAAATCCCAATCACTCTTATATGAATGCATGAGCCATCTAATAAGGAAGCACTCTCAATATATCATAGTGCTTACCTAGCCATCCAATGTTTTAGTTGAATCATAACATTGAAATAATATACCATGCATGCCTTGTGGTATTACCTGTGCAACTTCACATAGGAAGCTTGTAGAGCTCAAGTGCTTATTTACCTTTTCCGGATCTAGCCATATTTCCATTTTCCAGATCTAGCCATATTTACTTGCATTTCAAAATATCCTCAAGAGGGATCCACTCATCACATCTCATCACAGAGGTTAGAAATATCCAGGTGCTCAAATATACATTCAAGAAGTAACAGCTAGAAACAATAATCATAGAAATCATATCCATAAGTGTAAACAAGAGAAAGTTTATAAGTCAAGGAATACTTATCTTCAATGAGGGATGATCCTCTTTCTATCGAACCAACCTTCAAGAGCCATCCAATGACCACAAAACAATGATGCCTTCAATCATAAAATTTATCAATACACAGTTCAGTTTTCAAATCGATCCAAGTACTTGAGAATCTTCACAAAGGCCATGTGATGGTTTCATATACCAAATCTCAATATTTTACCATAAACCATGGTTTCTATCAAACCTTATCCACTAACTGCCTAGGGTTTTCTTAATACCCTAGAATTATTTTAGGTCTCTACCATCCTCTGCTTGCTTCCATAAAAGTGTCTCCTTGGGGTGATCTCCAGGCTTTTCTTCAACCAGCTCTCATACCATTTTAATTTTTCATAAAGCAACATTGTCCTTTACTTTGTTAGTTACATTTCTTCAATAAAATGTTAATTTCACCCCAAATAATTATACCATTGTACATATCTATATTATTAACGACTAGAATATGAAACTATGTAGAAAGAACAATACCATCATCATCATCATCATCTAAGCAGCAGAAATTAAAAGATCAAAGGAAGAGAAGCATGAACACATAGAGACACCAGGATTGGTCCGAGACCAGGGAAAAACTCACTACGAGGAAAACCCTTGCAAATTATTCTTCTTATATCTTCATCAAATGATTCAGCAACAAGAGTACAATGATCCATAGATACATATATTTACGATGCAAAAAAATACTAGCATACACACAATACAACATAACCATACTTCTGCTTGAAGGAGCTTGGATCTCATAACTGAATTGCACTAACACTGGTTGTAGCAAACTTATGAATACGGCTGATATTGAATGAGGACTGTAAATACATCTTGCAACGGAAAAAAACATATCTGATCTACATATTAGCAAATCTATAATACCAAAACACGGATTTGATAGAACACCAAGTGATCTCAACTCTAAAGTCCTATATCTATGTGACTGAACGATTGATGTCTAGAAGCACTGTGCAAGAAACTAATTGTGAATAAAATCTAATCTGCCTAGAAAATATCTAGGTCATGGCCTTAACATGCTTTTCTAACAGCTCAGGGGTCCTTGGCCACTACCAAGACACTCTGTACCCACGACTCTACTTCAAATCAGCATGATTTGACCTCAAAAGCTTGGTTGTGCCCTTAACAAGTTGTGTCAGTGGCTCTGGGGTCCTTGGTCACGGGCATAACACACCCAACTCATGAATTTTTCTCAGTTAGGCCGCTACCTTAGCTCTTCCTTCCCGTAGTTTTGCTTCATATCACCCATATATTATGTGAGATCATGTCTATGATCCCGACCCTTTGTGTGAGCTTCTCCTGACGTACTTGTACGAGCGATAAACATAAAATATGAACCAAAACCTAAATAGCATGGAGGAGATCTCATGAGTGAATGTGTGTAAATGAACTTGGGTTCGCTTCTATTTATAACTTTGTGAGGGACCGCTTGGGGCTTTGACCAAATCAACATGCAGTTAAGTCGACCCATAAAATAATAAAATAATTCATAAATTACCTTTTGTTTAATCGATTGGGACAATCTATAGGTATATTTTGATCCTCTCGAAAAGAAGAATATAATTAAATTATTATCTTAATCATCTGAGTTGTCCAATGTGGAATTTGACCCTAGTTGCAAAAATTAACAGTTTAATATGGTAGAAATGGTCTCGTAATGAACTCAAGTATATTGTCATAAATGTCACAGAAAGATGTTGCTTCATCATTAGTACATTTACATGTTTTAGAGATTATCCATATGTTTTGGTTCCTTTATCTACAACACACTTTTATTGTAATGTCCCCATTTTCAGTTTCCTCTATAGTACAACTAGGATGGATTTTCATGGTACATTATGGTGAGGTCACAGGGGAAAGACTATGTCATCAAGAGTTTCAAAGGGGTTTTTAAGAGTTTTAAAGGGATCCAATGGAATTCGCTTGACATTTTCGATCATCCACACAACTTTCCTTTTGTTTTGTTGCATTCTGATAACTTTCATAAAACGAGGTTATTATTGGGCCTGACTTAACTAATTATGCTTGAGGTGTCGTTCTGAGAGGATTATTTGATGGAACACCTTAGTGTAATAGCTCGTTGGAACTGGAATTAGAAGATATACATGATAGTATGATGAGATGATACCTCCAATGGTCAGATAAATCATGGTGAGTGATTTACCAAAAGGAGGGGAAAATAATTAATTGAAGGAAAAATACCAAAAGTGACTTAAGTGAAATAAAATAAAATTAGAAGTCACTTAGATGGATTCAAAAGGGGAGCTTCTAGAATAATATTAAAATAATCAAAATAAGATACTTCTACAGGCTTGGAGATCTATCTATGGAGTCTTTAAAAGGAGTAGGAGATCAATTGGAGGAAATCTTGGTTTTGAGTATTTTTCTTTTGTGTGGATTGGAGAATTTAGTTCTCTTCCTTAGTAGCCCCAAGGCCGAAACCCTCGGGTGATTCAGTGAGAGTGGACTATAACTTATCTCTCCCCTTGGTGAATTCAATCATAATTCACAGGTGCGATCATCAAATCAATTTATTTGGAGGCTAGTTGCAACATTATGGTCGATATTTTGAGGCCATCACCTCAGCCATTTCCAGTTTCTTGTAACAACATATTCTATATTAATAAAATAAGGTTGACATTCTCTGCATGTTTGTCTTGTTTGTTCTTCAATTGCAAAATATATTTTTCCATTTTTTTCCATTGATTTTATGGTTCGATTTGCATACTAATTGTTTTCCAAATTGACGATGTGAGTTTTTGAAGTAATATCCATCAAATTTCTAATTTGGTATATTACATTTGTCCTTTGCATAATTCTTTAATGAAGGTGTCACAAAGTTCGAATACCACCAAAGAATGATGATAGTAATTTAGATCATAAATAGGCATAATATTTGGACCTCTTTGAACATATGTTACATACTTCGGATCAAAATAGGTTATGTCGCAGAGTATCATCCTCAAAATGATATAACTCAGAGTATGTACGTATGCAACGAAATTTGCATATTCCTCATATATCTTCATATAATAGGAATCGTTCTTAGTTGAGCATATAGATTAATTATAGTTTATTTTCCATCCTTAATATTCCTTCTTTGTCTTCAGATAAGTAACTTGTATCCTAAGCTTCGAAGCAACAAAGAAGATTCAAATGTCATCATAATTCTATCCCTAGGAATACCTCGTTTTACAGAGACAATAGTCTGCCTTTATTACATAGAGATGATAGTCTTTTTACAGCTCATATTACATAAAGATAATGGTTTTTCTGAAGCTCACATCCATAGAAGAGTTTCCTTATAGAAGGGTCGGACCTCAGAAATATAATACATGATGGATTGTACATTTCTGTGGTGTAGATTTTTAGAATCAGAGCCCAGAATCTCCATAGTTCTCATTTTTCAGTCTATGTTTCGATTCTAAAGCAAGACCCATCATCAGGACAATTCTGCAAAAAAGAGAGACAAATTGTGTTAAATAAATAGTGGAAAAATGACAAGAAAGAGGGCTGACTAGATATCAACTAAGTGCTTTAGTTTCTAATTTATTTTCATTTATATTTTTAATTTATTTTTATTTTTATTTAGTTGAGTTTTAGTTATTTTGTTTTTAAACTATCATAATCATTATTATGATACTTTAAGTTATAATGCTAATAATGTTTAATGTTTCTTAATATTAATTAATATTCCTATTTATAAAGCCTTATGTTTATCTCATTTTAGGATATTTATTTTATTTTGTTAATTATTTCTAATTGTCAAAAAGCACTGTTTTAGTAAAATCAAAGTGTAGTAATTTTATTCTTATCCTAATTTTCTAAGGAGGGATCCTAGTAGAATGATTTAAAGGTCATATCTAATGGTTTGATTCTTATTAATTTTATAAGACCCTATGCAGATTATAATGTCTACTATTTTAATTATTTATCCTTAAAAAGTTCTAAGTTTTTGTATAATTTTAGCTTATGAATTATACTAATAGTTTTTGTTTTTTAATATTATCAAAGTATAGTATTTTATTTGTTATCCTAATATTATGTAAAAGGCCTAAGATGATTATACTAATAGATTAAGGATTTGATTCTATTAATATTATAAGATCCTATGGAGATTATGATGTTTACTATTTCATTAAATATAAATCATTGTTAAAAGACCTAATTTTTTTATCCTATTTTTGTAGGTTTTAACCCTGAACAGAAATTATCTACACATGAATCTTATAACATAAAATAAACAATAGCAAAAGCATAAAACAAAAAACAGATAAACACAGAGATTTTCCCTTGGATCCCAAATTGGGACGACCAGCTTGATATTTCATTATATTCCTTTTAGTGTTACAACACATATATATACATGCCGAAGCATACATAAACCCCAATCCATTAACCCTGGATTAGAACATAACCGTAGTTCCCTTGACCGGATCTACAAAATACCAGGGGTCGAAAACCATCATACCCCAAAACCATGTGCAAACTCATGCACAAAACATGGGTGGGTCCGCATATGAGTGGGACCGCATACCAAAAAAAATTTCGTCGGGGCGCTGCCGCCCCCCCTGCTGTGCCCGGCGCAACGTACAGTGCGTGGGGCTAGTCGTGGAAAGAATATAACACATACCCAACAAATTTTAGCTAATGATTTAGATTAATTGTTTTGTTTTGTTTTAAAGATGTGCAGCTTTATTAGAGATGTTTTAGAGTTTTAGTATCCCCTTATACTAATCTTATGATTATACGGTCCTATGTACTTTATATTATAATAATGATGACGGAGGAGATATTAAAATAGGAAAGGAAAAGGTCAATTGATTATAACCCATAGATAAGGGTTGTAACCAATTGATCCAAAAACTAAGTTTTGCCGAAGGTAGGGGTTTAATTAAGGTTTAAGGTATTGATAGGAGATTCATAGGGGTGTTTTTAATAATTACACAAATTAAGTTTTAAAGAAGGGTAGTATGGTAAGGCTAAGGAGTAGGGTAAGGGTTAGATGTGAACAGGCGGGTAGAGGGAAGGGGAAAGGGTACGAGGTAGAGATATTGTATTTATCACAAAATTTCTCCATCTTTTTGGATTTGAATGCATCCACCTTATCCGTGATTATCTTCTGAGGAAAACCAAATCTGGACAAGATATTAGATTCCAAAAATTGAATGATAACCAAATCAGTTGCTTGTCTGGTTGGGATTGCCTCAATCCACTTAGTAAAATAATATGTAGCCATTAGAATCCACTTGTGTTGGGTGGATGATAAAGGATTGATCTCACCTATGAAATCAAGACCCCATTGTTGAAATGGTACCTGGACTAATATGGGTTGCCAAGGCAGCGGGAGAAACTTCCTCTTTCCTTGGAAAATTTGACATTCATGACAGCTCATCACAATCTTGTACACATCAGCAAAAAGAGTGGGCCAATAGAAACCAGCCCTCAAAAATTTGTTCATTATGGTCTTCCAATACAAATGACTGCCACAATCACCCTTGTGGGAATCACTCATCATTTCCTTTGCTTCACTTTTGATAAGGCATTTCAGCAAGACACCTCCCAGTTCTTTCCAATATAAGACATTGTCTAAAGTAAAATACTTCAAAGATTTTAATTTCAATGATCTACCTATGCTTTTAGACACACCTACAAGAGGATTTAAATGTTGTAGAACAAAAACTATATCAGCATACCAAGGTGATGGGATAAAAATTTGAGATACATGTTGTCATCGAATCATCAACTTCTTCGTCAGAAAGTGCAGAAATCAGATTTATATCCCGTGCATGTAGATTTTATTTTGCCATTAGCTTTGCCAAACCCTGCCCCTTGATCAGCTTTGTCGGCTTGATTTGCAAATCATACTCAAGCATGGCTGCAATCCATTTCCCTCGCCTCCCTTATGGATTTGTTTGCATCAGCACATCTTTTACCGCTGCATTTAGAACATAGGCTAGGATGTGAGAATGTAAGATGCATACCCGGAAGTCCTTCAGCGCTTTCACCAAGGCCAAATCTTGCTTCTCAATTATGTTATATCTTAGCGCTACATCTCTTATGGTCCGGCTAAAAAAGGCAATTGGCTCCTCCATCTTGGAATCTTTTTTCTGCATTAGTATGACAGCCAACGAGTACTCAGAAGTGAATGAAAAGATTATGAAATCTAAAGTATAATCAGGGTTTACCAATGTGGGAGCACATGTTAAAGAAAATTTTACTGAATTAAATGACTTCTTCACATGTTTTGATACCTCATTGTCCTTCTTCAGAATATATTTCATATCTCTAAGGTGCTCTGCGAGATTGGGGATGAATTTCCTCAAAAAGTTTATCTTTCCATTGAAAGACTGAATCTCCTTCTTGTGTCGAGGGAAATCTAATTGTTGAATTGCTTCAATCCTGGAGGGATCAATATGAATGCAATATTTTGAAATAATGTGCCCAAGAAATTTACCTTCCTCCATGGAAAATAAACTTTTCTTACGATTCAATGAGATGTAAAATTTTCCGCATTTCTGAAATACTATCCTCAAATGGTGCAAGTGCTCATCATCTGACTGTGAAAAGACCGTAACATAATCAAGTTAAATTACAAGAAACACATCTTTATCATTCGAGAAAGCAATGTCCATAGCCCGCTGAAAAAATCCCCTGCATTCTTGAGCCCAAATGGTATTTTGGAATACATGAAGGTACCCCATGGCGTGGTGAATGTTGTCTTCTCTTGATCATATTCGTGCACCAAGATTTGGTTGTATCCTGGATATCCGTCAAGAAGTGACATCCTTGAAGCTTCAGCAACCCTCTGCAAGATGTGGTCCATCTTTGGAAAATGATAATTGTCCTTTAATGACACCTTCTTGAGATTTCTGAAATCTATGCAGAGACAAATATCTCCTATCTTCTTTCTTACCGGCACAAGATTAGACATCCAATCTGAAAATCGAATAGTAACTATGATACCAACCATGTAAATCCTATTTACCTATTTTTTGATAAATGGCACCAAATTGGGATTGATTCTCCTGAACTTTTGGCGGAAAGGATTTTGATCCGACTTGATTGGGATGGTGTGATGGATGATATCTTTATTGTACACATTTAGATCTGAATATTCCCAAGAAAAAACATCAAAAAATTCTTTCAAGAGAGTTGTATATTTACCTTTCAACTCAGGGGACAAGGATCTTGATAGCTTGACCATCTTAGGGTTATCTGTTGTACCAATGTTCACATCCTTGACGCTTGTTTCTGTGGGGACCATCATTGGCTTTATTTCCACATCATCATGATCAAACAACTCTTCCAAAGACACTAAACCTTGTGGAATGTTATTGTCCTTCAACTGCAGCACCTCAACTTCAGTAGCCTCAATCACCTGATTATCTTCATTGTACACTTCATCAATGTGTGAGTTAGCAAACTCCTCTTCCATCTACAAAAAATTATTAATATGTTTGTCATCCCAAAATACATTCCAAAATCTGATATTGTTTGGGACATCTGGGTGATGCTTCACATGAATTTCAAACTTTTTATTAGAATGAATGGGAATCTTAAAATTATTAGATGTTGTGGAAAGTGAATCAGCCATGAAATTTTGACTTCTAGGAATCAAAGACAATGTATATTCTGGAAAAGTTTTCAAAACATCAAGAACATCATGATGATAAGCTCTCATCCTAGGATGTTTGGACTGGTACTCCCCTTTTACTTGCTTTATCACCAACTCAGAGTCTCCATATACTGTGATTCTTTTCGTTCCTAGCCTTTTCAAAATTCGGAGACCGGTGATCAAGGCCTCATATTCTGCTTCGTTGTTGGAGAAATCAAAGGCTAGCTTATAAGAATATAATCTAGAATTTCTTGGGACTTTTTTTGACTAGTGTACAGGGCTACGGATCCAAATTTAGATGCCATCTCCATCTTTTCCCAAAGCACCATCAAAATCCATGGTCCAAAGACCTTCCTCGTCATCGAGAAACTGATATTCTGTGGGTTGAACTTTTTCTTCTTTCTGATCAACTGTCTCAATCTGATCTTTACCTTTCTTTGATTCAACTAATCTCTCTTGTGACTCTTTTGTCTTTTTCTCTAAAGTGCTTGGCTGCAAGCTTTTGGAATTCTGATTTCCGTTTTCTTCTTTCAAGACTGCTTGTACACTATTTGTTAACTCTGAAATTTCTTCACCTTCTACAAGATGAATATCTAAATCATCAGTACCACTATCATTATACAATATAAAGGACTATAAATCGGTATGTACAGAGTGAATCAAGTGATTCTTAGGCTTATCCTTGCCAGTGATGATGTACATCATTTTCACCTCTCAGTATAGCTTCCTTAGCTAGCCAAATGCCGAATTGTTGCATATAAAAAATCAAGTTGTAGAGTACCCCTCAATTTGGCTCCCCAAGACCATGAAAGTAGCATTCCATACCTTGGAGGTATGTCAGCAACTACAACATCCATCAACACATTTTTGGCGGAAAATTGATCCAAAGAAACAACTAAGTCTTTGATAAGACCGAGGCAATGAACTCTTCTAGAATCAATGGAATAGAGGTCATGATACGGTCAGGTTATGTCCAGCCCCAACTTATCCATGATAGCCTTCGGCATTAAATTATGTGAGGCCCTGGAATCCAACATGGCATTATGAAGAATATAATCATGGAATCTCAAGCTAAGATAAAAGGGAGGGACTTCACTATCTTCAAGATTTCCATCTACGGCTGCACCAAAAAGAAGTTCGGGATGGTCATCAATGACATTGACCATGTCTGACATGTAGTCTACTTTCAACATCTTCGCAATCTAAGATTTATATCCATCATTCTTAACAAGCTTAGTGAGAGGAGAATCCTGCTTTTCAGGCTACTCTTTTGTTGGAGAATCCTTCCTTTGCGCTTCTTTATCCTTCTTCGGTGTCCTTGTAGATGCCTCATTTTTCTTGCTCTGATTTATGGCAGCAGGCTCCTTCTCCTTGTTTTTGACTAGTTTGGGGAGTTTGTTTGGGTTGAGTATATTTTTGTTGAGTTGTCATATTTTGAGTACGAGTGATAGGAACATCTTGGTTTCTCAAAGTGTATTGTCTCTGTTGTGAGTTGAGAGCATTTAGATACCCCCTTTGATAGTCATCGGATTGGACTACCAACCCATCATCATTTGCAAGCACAAGTTCATGATCATCTGGCACATAAGTTTCTTTGATATACTCATCATCCTCTGTAAGATAAGTAGGTCCCTGATCTTTTGAAAAGAGAAGATTCTCTTCAACAATATCATCATCATCTTCCAGTGCTTGGGCATAGTTTTGTTGTAATGGAGTCTAGATTTGTTGTTGGGCTTGCTGATATGGAGCTCTCTGTTCTCTCTGCTTTATCCTAAATTGTGGTTGTTGTTGTTGTCCTTGGAAGTTAGGATTTCGAACATGATTATCTTGTTGCCTTTCTGAAATTTTCATTCTATCTACCATCTTCTCTATGGTTCTTATCAAACTGTCTAGCTTTGCTTCGAATGAACTTGATGGCTCTTCTTGTATTGTAACTCTCTTTTACACTTTACTCTTTGACTTCTTGATCAAAATATTAGCTTCAACGCTGAATTCATTTTTCTCCATCTCCTCCAATGAGGTAGGATTACTTTCTCTAAGTTGATATGCCATGTCCGGGTCAAAGGCATCTGGATAGTGCAACAAGGCCAAATTAGATGGTAGTTTGATATTGGTGGGAATGGAGTTGTATACCTTATTGAAGTGGGTGGTATAATCTTGGACCGACTCATTAGGCTATCTCTTCAGTGAATTATACTCGGCCAATATCTGAAGTGAATTTTTCTTTTCCTCCCACTTGGCAAGGAAAATATCTTCTCCTTCGTTATGTATATGCCCAGAAATATTTTTCATAGAAACTTTCTATATGGAAAGATATGTCACTAAAACTTTCATCGTTGAAACTTGTATTATCATAGGAACTTGCAAAAAAACTTTGCATTGAAGTGGGTGTTAGACTCCACAATGTCCTAATGATGAGAAAGGATATCGACGGAGGTAACCTCAAACCAAGCTTTTAGTTTGGTAGCCAGCCCTACCAAAACAAAGAGGGCTCTCTCTATGGAAATCACAACCAAGGGTTTGACTGGATGAAGAGTGGATTTTAGGCTAGTTAGTTCAGCTCTAGGGTTTTGAAAAATTGATGGATTTAATGTTTGATTAGGGATGAAACATGGTAGTTAAGTCAATGTATCAAAGGATTACAACTGCAAATATATAAAGGAGAAAGGTAGCAATGTTGTAGTAATGGGATTAGGGTTTTGTCGGTGTAGTGCAGGGTTTGAAAGAGTGGAGAAGATCTTAATGAGCATGCATCATGAATTCATTAAAACTGAAGGAAATAAACATAAAATGATATTCCCAAACAAAATAGAGCTTATGAAGAATTTTTCTTATCAAACCTTTAGGAAGATCACTGAAGAAAGCAAGGCATGGAAAGAGAACATGTATATCATTTATAAAAGACTATAACAGAGAAAATGCAACATAAAAAACTCACTGCACATGAATTCCTAGATAATAGTTGCAACTGGTCCTTTAAATTTCTGAATAAAAGTTGAAGCACAAGCCGCAATAGTCTCAAACCTCTGATTTCCAACCATAAAAATGACTTAGAAATGCATACATATAGACAAAAATGTTGAAATATGACAACAAATGTAAATAATGTAATTTTGGGCAAATTTACTTATTACCTATTAGTTGGTTGTATAACGAAATGAAGTTAGAATAACGAAATAGCCCAGGTTAAATTGGATGGCCCAATTAGATGGTCGAGAGGCTTGTAAGAGGGGGAGAATCATTATTGATTAATAGAGATTCCACTCCCTTGACCCGTGGAGGTTTCCTTGACACCCTATCAAGGTTTTACCACGTAAATTTTTGTTTACCTATGTGTGTTTCAGTTTGTCATTCAATTATATATTTCTATTTCTTTCTTCAATATTGTTTCCCAGAACAACAAATGGTATCAGAGCTCTAGAAGACAGAGAGATCCGCACAATAGATTTGTTGTAGCTGTGATCCTACACGTTACGAACCGCCAGAGATCAAGGGTCTGTCATCAAGATATTCGCTGGAGAATTACATGCCCACATGCCCAATACGAGGGCTATCCACAGTCCAAAATTTGTTCCCAATTTCGAGCGTTGTCCAGGCTACAGGATAAAATAATAATAATAATAATACATAAATAAATAAATAATAAAAAAACAAAAAAAAATTAGAGGGTCTACGTTGGATTCCACGCTTAGGTGTCCAGAGAGGCGTTGTTGAAATTAGCTTTCCTGCTGCACATTGCTGCCAAAAAATAAACCCTGTATGTCTTCCTGATGCAAAGTAAGAAAGTCTGTCGTCAAGGGAGAAGGGGCACATTAAAAGTGTTGTCACTGTCCGCTGCGAAGGAAGGAAGATTCCACCACCAGAAGGGAAGACAGTACTGCTCGAGTATGCTGAATAAAAAAAAATTGGTTTAATAATTTTTTTTTTAAGAAATTTCTTTAAAGAAAATGCAGACTGATAAGAAAACATATTTTTTTTCTTTAAAGAGGGTGATCGAAGAAAGTTGACGGATTATAGTGGTTTTCTGGAGATTAAAGCTTTCTAGAGAATTTTTTTGTGGAAATTAAATTTTGGACTTTTCTTGTTGGAAATTAAATTCTGGAAATTGGGTTTGAAGGAAAATTTTGAAATATTTTTTTTTGCAATCTCACAATTTGTTTTAATTTAAAACTCTAGTTGAAGAAGGGAAACAAGGGAAAAGGAAAGAAGGGGAAAGATTTTTTTTTTTTTTTTTAACCCTAGTTGGAAAGAATGGAAAACAAAAAACCATAATAGAAAGAAATGGAAAAAATGACAAATGCGAAGTTCGAGGTGGAGAAGTTCACCGGGAAGAACAATTTCGCATTGTGGAAAATGAAAGTTAGGGACTTGCTGGTGCAACAAGGGTTGCACAAAGAATTAGACGAGGTAAAGAAAAAACTGCAAGCATGACAAATTTAGACTGGGAGGACTTGGATGCCTGAGCCCTCAGTACCATTAGGTTATGTTTGGCAAATGAAGTTCTCTTTAATACTGTTGAAGAGAGTACAACTGAAGGGTTGTGGGAAAAATTGGAAACTATATTAATCAATAATGATTCTCCTCATCTTACAAGCCTCACGGGACATCCAATTTAACCTGGGCTATTTCGTTATTCTAACTTCATTTCGTTATACAACCAACTAACAACTAATAAGTAAATTTGCCCAAAATTACATTATTAACATTTGTTGTCATATTTCAACAAACTCCACCTTAACAACAATTTTCCTAATCCTTTGCCCATGCTCATTCATCATCTCTTCTGCAAGCCAAGAGAAGCAAGACACCATCTCAGCTTCTCTACTGTAACTATGGAAAACAATGTAAACAAAGGTTCAAGACTGGTAATCATAATACTAAACAAATTTTAGACTACATTCATTCTAATATGTGGGGACCATCTCCTACTGTGTCTTATGGAGGTGCATTATATTTCTTAACATTTATTGATGATTTCTCCCGAAAAGTTTGGGTCTATATGTTGAAAAAGAAAGTTGATGTATTTAATGTTTTTAAACAATTTAAAGCTATGGTGGAAAAGAAAACAGGCAAATCAATTAAATGTTTAAGAACTAACAATGGCGGTGAATTTACTTCTTTAGAATTTGAACAATTTTGTAAGGATGAAGGGATTGTTAGACATAAAACTGTTGTTTATACTCCTTAGCAAAATGGCATTGATGAACGTATGAATCAGACTCTTATGGAAAGAGCCAGAAGCATGATCCGCAATGCTAACCTACCAAAGTAGTTGTGGGCAGAAGAAGTATCTACTGCTTGTTATTTAGTTAATAGATCACCTTCGGTTGCAATAAACTGTAAAATTCTTGAAGAAGTTTAGTCGGGTCAGTCTTGTGATTATTCACATTTGAATATTTTTTATTGTGATACCTATGCTTTTATTCCTAGAAATCAGCGTTCAAAGTTAGATCCAAAATCGAAATGTTGTGTCTTTGTTGGGTATGATTATGCAATGAAAGGATATAGGTTGTGGGATCCTTCTTCACGAAAGATAGTCATTAGTAGAGATGTAACATTTGATGAATCTTCTCTTCTAAAATCAGATGTTGGAAAAGTTGAATAGGAACAGGTATCGCCAAATCAGAAAATTCAATTGGATACTAAAATTTTTCCAGAAAGTCGAAAGGAAGGAGAGACTTCTAATGAAAAAGGTGAAGAAGCAAAGGAAACTGGAGAAATTCCAGAACCAATTCAGCAACCAGTCACTCTAAGAAGGTCTATGAGGGAAAGAAAAACACCTAAAAGGTATGAATATTATGCTTCATCTTTTGCATTGATTACTGAATATGGGGAACCTTCTTGTTATCAAGAAGCAGTAGATGATGCAGATAGTAAGATATGGAAAAAGGCTATGGAAGAAGAAATGGATTCCTTAGCCAAGAACAATACCTGGGATCTTGTAGAACTTGCTGAAGGGAGAAGCATTGTTGGGTGCAAATGGGTCTTCAAGTTAAAAATAAAAGTTGATGGAAGTATTGAGAGGTATAAGGCAAGGCTGGTTGCAAAAGGATATTCTCAGGTTGAAGGTATTGATTTTCATGAGATTTTTTCACCAGTCGTTAAACTTGCTTCTATTTGTATTGTGTTAGCACTAACTGCATTACTTGACCTTGAGTTAGAACAGTTATATGTTAAAACAACCTTTCTTCATGGTGATTTGAATGAAGAGATATATATGGATCAGCGAGAAGGTTTTGTACAAGGTCGTAGCAGAAGATTAGTTTGCAAGCTAAGGAAATCATTGTATGGCCTGAGGCAATCACCCAGGCAATGGTACAAGAAGTTTGATTCCTTCATGGTGAGCCAAAATTTTATCAGAAGTGAGTATGATCATTGTGTATACTTCAAAAGTTTTAATGGCATATTCATTATCTTGGTGTTGTATGTTGATGATATGCTTATTGCAAGCAAAATCATGGAAGAAATCAATAGTTTAAAGGCTCAGCTTTCTAGGACGTTTGATATGAAGGATCTTGGAGCAGCAAAACATATCTTGGGCATGGAGATACACAGAGACAGGAATAATGATAAGATTTGGTTATCATAACAGAAGTATGTGGAGAGAGTACTTGAAAAGTTTGGTATGAACAATGTGAAACCTGTTAATGTTCCATTACCTTCCCATTTTAAGCTTTCTTTGGATTTAAGTCCTAGAACTAATGAAGAAAAGAAGTATATGTCTCGTGTACCATATGCAAATGTGGTAGGAAACTTAATGTATGTGATGGTATATACAAGACCTGACATTTCACATGCAGTTGGAGTTGTCAGCAGGTTCATGGAAAATCCAGGGGAAGAACATTGGCGAGCAGTGAAATGGGTACTTCGGTATTTGAGAGGCACAAGTGACCATTGCATCAGCTTTGATGGTCGTGAAGGTTCAGTCTGTGGATATGTGGATGTTGATTATGCAGGTGATCTGGACAAAAGGAGGTCTACTACAAGTTATGTTTTTACTATTGCAAGTGGATTAATTAGCTGGATGTCAAAGCTTCAAGGGACAGTTGCTTTGTCCACTACTAAAGCAGAGTATATAGCTACTTAAAATTCCTATAAAGAGGAAATCTAGTTAAAAGGTCTGCTTGATGAGATTGGAAGGACGCAGGAGAAAGTGAATGTGTTTTGTGACAGTCAAAGCGTTATTCATTTGGCTACAAATCCAGCCTATCACAGCAAGACCAAGCACATCGATGTAAGGTATCACTTTGTGAGACATGTAATCAAAGGCGACAAAGTAGTTCTCAAGAAGGTCTGTACACAGGAAAATCATGCAGATATATTCATGAAGCCAGTTACAGTAGAGAAGTTGAGATGGTGTCTCACTTCTCTTGGCTTGTAGAAGAGATGATGAATGGGCATGGGCAAGGGATAAGGAAATTTTTTGTCAAGGTGGAGTTTATTGAAATATGACAACGAATGTAAATAATGTAATTTTGGGAAAATTTACTTATTATCTATTAATGGTTGTATAATGAAATGAATTTAGAATAACGAAATAGCCCAGGTTAAATTGGATGGCCTGAGAGGCTTGTAAGATGAGGAGAATCATTATTGATTAATAGAGTTTCCAATCCCTTGCCCTGTGGAGGTTTCCTTGACACCCTTTCAAGGTTTTACCACGTAAATTCTTATTTACCTATGTGTGTTTCAGTTTGTCATTCAGTTATATATTTCTATTTCTTTCTTCAATATTGTTTCTGAGAACAAAAACAACAAAACCATTTCCCCTCTCTCAGGGGTCGAATCCTTGAGTGGAGGAACTGATCACATAATCTTCTCACCTAAAACCTAAAGACTACGAAGGTTAACAAGACTCTCCCCAAGTTAGAAAAATTGATACCTTTGACCCCATAAATGACATTTACAAGCATGTATCCACCTCATTTTTACTCTAACCAGCATAGTTACACGTGTTTACATCATCAAAACATCGAAAGTGACAAAATTACATCAGTGGAAGTCGATTATGGACCAAGCCAATAGATAAAAGTGACTTTCAAGAAAAAATGTAGCGAAATCAAGCAAAAACGCAGCGTGCCAGGAGAAAACGCATCAAAATTGGAAGAAGTTACCTTTGGAGACCTTCTTGAGGTCCAAATGATGATCTGAAAAATATTGGAGAAAGATCTTCTTGTTGGCTACATGATAGAGTCCTCAAGCACTGAAAAATACTGCTCCTATCCCCTAAAAAATTCATTATCCCATAGGTACTCTAGAAACGCAGCGAGTTGTTCAAAACCAGGGCAAAAAGGTGGTTTTTGAGTGGTTTTTAAGCCTTTTCATCTGCCAGAACTTGATGAAACTCAGCTCCCATGTGCTAGAAGTGATTTAGAACTCATTATAAATCCAAAAATGAAACTTTTTTGTCATTTAGAGGCCACCATCAAAAGGGCAACGTGGGGCACACTACATTTTTGACCTAGTGACTGTGTCAAAAAGTACAAAAAACTAGAATTCTTCAAAATTTTCCAAATTTTCTCCAAAATTTCCCAAAATTTCTCCAGAATTACTCCATGAAGCACTGATATGAATTGTTATGCTATGAGGGATGCATCATCTAGCAAATCCAACTTTCCCTTCTCCTTTTACTCCATTAGGGTTTCTTTGAGTTTTGCTTCCAATTGCATGATTTTTGCTTGAGACACTTGATTTCTATTGTAATAGTGCATGACCATGTGTCTCTGAATGTTATTGTTCTTATTAGCCCTCTTCATTAGCTTTTCCAAATGACCATTGTCTCTATCAAGCCAATACTCCCTGTCTTGCTCATTGTCTGCTAGTATGACCTCATCCACTGTCATTTATGTCTTTGGTGGAAATGCCTCTCTTTGTTGCTGAAGTACCCTTTTTAGGCCTCTACTTCTTGGCCTCTTCCTTCTAACATGCTATTCATGCTCATCTGAATCATCTATATCAACTATTTCTTTTCGCTTTACATCCTCTTTTCTAGCATTAACTTTATGCCTATTAAAAATTAGATGATTTACCTTCAATTGCATGTTCTCCTTTAGTTCTCTGATCTCAGCATCTTTATCCATGATAACCTACTCTGCTGATCTGTGCTCTTCATCCACCTCCAATTCTTTCATGTCAGTGTCAAAATGGATAGGCTCCTCATCATGCAAATGTGCCTCATGCTATGGGGATGATCTCTTTTCTGTTGATGCAGGCTTGGCCCCTTCCCCAATGTTTGGAGCAAACACAAGCCTCCTACCTCTCTGATATGTTTTTGTCACCTAAGACCTAAGTGTCTTCTTCACTGGAATTCTTCTAGAAGAGCCAATCTCCCTTTCCATGGATGGTTTTGATGGTGTGGTTGATGATGTTCCTTGGCTAGTAGGCTGACTAGTAGGAGGCAAAAAGACAGGGGGCTCAATTAATGTCTCTCAAGTGATGATCTTTTCTTCAAGCTGGTGCAAGACAATGATTTTGATGAGGGAATGGTGAAAAAGGCTATCTTGGTGATCACTTTCTTTATGTTGCACTTTCTGTGCCATTTTGGTCAAGCTCTTGTAGAGGTAGTACGGTAGTTTGAGAGGTTTTACCCCTGTGAAGTGCATGAGAAACCTGACATGGTACTTGTAAAATCTAAGAAATTTGCCCTCACATGTAAAATACTTCATAATGGCCCTCATAAATGGAGCAAACTTGTCAAGTAGCTGACCAAAAGGAAACACTTTCTTAATGGCATCTTTGTAGTGACCTTTGATGAAGGGTAATTGTAGTTATGCACATCCAAATCTAGGCTATTTAACCACTTTTCCCCATTTTTTGGTATCCTTGTAGTTGTAGTTATGGCCTCAGTTGAGATTGTGAATCTCACCCCTGCAATTATGACCTTATCTCTCCTAAGGTTAGTGGCAAACAAGCTTGTCAACTTGGCATGGTATTTGACTCTTTGAATTTGCTCACAAAACCTTAAACTCCCTACATTCTGAAAACATTGCTTGGAAAGTGAAGATGACATCATCTCATGAGTGTTGATTCGTTCAAACCTTGACACTTGACCTCCCTTGTTATAATTTTTCCTTTCTCCCTCCATGTTGATTGTTTGCAAGGCAAAAACCCTAGTGGGAAAAAAAGGGGTAGTGAGTGAGGTGAAGGGATGAAGGGGTTAGGGAAGTGGAATGAGGGTAGGAAAATTTATGGAAGTAGGTAGGGGTTCTAGGGAGCTTTGGGAAGTGGAGGGGGGTGAAATAAGTCTAGGAATTGACCTAGGGAATTTTTACACAGTGCAAGCCCTAGAAAACTACCCAAAATGCAACATGGAGCTAGGGTTTGGTTGTTGGAACTTGGGAAATGGGATTAGGGGAGTGTAAGGGTTGTGGGAAGTGTGAGGGAGGATAAAATTCATGTGGGATAGGTATTTTAGCTTGCAAGCTTAAAAAATGAGGTTTCACCCACCAAAACACAACGTGGGGACAAATGGACATTTTTCACCATAAAAACAAGGAAACAAATACTTAGAGGAGGTATCAAGTCCCTTAACTTACTTGTACATTGATGATGAAAACTTCAATTTCCCTATAGAACCTTTGGAAGAAAGATGTTTTACTGTTGGAGTGAAAACGCAACATAGAGGTGAAAACACAGTGTGATGCTTGAAAGTGCAACGTGGCAGTTTGGAATCACTTCTTTGGAGTATCATTTAATGCTAAGATTGCCTTTTCTAGTGAGTGAGAGCTCTTTTCCAATGGAATGAATGAGAGAAATGATTTTGATGGTCTTTTAAAGCTTGTGGTATTATTTTTCTTCATTGTGGTGTGGTGGCCCACTAAGTGCTTTTCACTTTTTCTTTGAAAACTATGCATATTTGAAACATTTAGAACTTATTACATCATAATTGAAATAAATTACACTTGAAACAAACTTTAGTGAGTAAATTCCCTATCACTACTCCATTTGCCGGATTTATTAATGAAATGACAAATTTGGGTGACTTAAACCCTATTGACCTAATGGTGACACTGAGTCGAATGAGGACCATGGTGACATGATTGAGATGAAAATTATGACTTTTTAATGATGAATCATCCAACTGAGAGATGGAAATGACCAGCACAAAAAAATTATATAATAATAATAATAATAATAATTTAATGGAGTAGTAATAAACCTAGACACCACTAGCGAGTCACCAAATTTTTATTTGAAGACCTACTGAAACCATAAAAATTTGACTCAACACCCTAAAAAAAACATTGTAAGAGCACATTTGATCACTAGCGAAAGGCAGAACTGATTGGCACTAACATTGGCTCCAACTGGGGATGGAAGCTCCTTGGAGGTGTCAAGAACATCGTAGACCAAGTAGCCTAATCAATTGGGCATGGAGTCAAAATCGAAAGACTAAAATCGAAACAAAAAAACAACTGACAAACTGAACAGACTCTGATTGAAACAAAAACTTACTGCACTTAGAAATTAGCAGCCAATCACAGAAACTTTATGGCCTTCACTTCAGGCTCTAAGCTTTGATGATCAACTCCTTCAAACTTTGGTAGAAAAGGTAAAATGATGTCTACAATGGTAGTGAGAAATTTTAGAAATCTGATCAAAATAGGTAGTGCTTGAGTAGCCTACCATTGACTGGTCCTCCTCCGCAATCTTGCCCATTCATTTCCTCCAACAAGAAATCATGCTTTCCTCTTGAAGTTGAAATCTGTATGGTCCTTTCCATAAATTCTAGAACTTATCGTGCTTTACTTATCTTCATTTTGAGCATCCCAGCAGAGGACCACATCACCAATGTTGAAGTCATTTGCCTTTGTCTTGCGATCATACACTTTCTTGATTCTTTCTTGAAGCTCGAAGTGTTTTGAAACACCTCCTCCCTGGTTTGTTGCAAATGGATCATTTGGTTTATCCGCCCTTGCACATCATTCGGTTCGTTGCCAATTTCCCGCAATATCTTCATGACTGGAACAACGAGAGAAGTAGGAATATTGTATCAACCCCATACACTAACTCAAAGGCAACATGCCTATGGACTTCTTATTACTTAATTTGTCTGCCTACAAGGCATTAATGAGTTTCTTATGCCAATTTTTCTTTTTTACCTCCAACATCTTCTTGATAATATTGATCAAAGACTTATTTGAAGATTCGGCCAAACCATTACCTTATGGGTAGTATGCAGTCGAATGACCCAATGTGATATTGTACTTTTCACAAAATTCCACCATATTTTTGGATTTGAATGCATCTGCATTATCCGTGATGATCTTCTGAGGACAATCAAATCTGGACAAGATATTAGATTCCAACAATTGAATGATAACCAAATCAGTTGCTTGTCTGGTTTGGATTGCCTCAATCCACTTCGTAAAATAATATGTAGTCGTTAGAATCCACTTGTGTTGGGTGGATGATGAAGGATTGATCTCACCTATGAAATCAAGACCCCATTGTTGAAATGGTACTTGGACTAATATGGGTTGCAAAGGCAGCTGGAGAAACTTCCTCTTTCCTTGGAAAATTTGACATTCGTGACAGCTCATCACAGTCTTGTACACATCAGCAAATAGAGTGAGCCAATAGAAACTAGCCCTCAAAACTTTGTTCATTGTGGTCTTCCAATACAAATGATCGCCACAATCACCCTTGTGGAAATCACTCATCACTTCCTTTGCTTCACTTTCAATAAGACATTTCAGCAAGACACCTCTCGGTTATTTCCAATATAAGACACTCTCTAAAATACAATACTTCAAAGCTTTTAATTTCAATGATCTACCTATGCTTTTAGATACACCTGCTGGAGGATTTAAATGTTGCAGAACATAAACTGTATTAGCATACCAAGGTGATGAGATAAAAATTTGAGATACATGTTTCATCGAATCATCAACTTCTTCATCAGAAAGTGTAGAAATCAGATTTATATCCCGTGCATGTAGATTTGATTCTACCATCAACTTTGCCAAACCCTGCCCCTTGATCAAATTTTTTGGCTTGATATGAAAATAATACTCAAGCGTGGTTGCAATCCATTTCCCTCATCTCTGTTATGGATCTGTTTGCATCAACACATCTTTTACCACTGCATTTAGAACATAGGCTAGGATGTGAGAATGTAAGATGTATACCCGGAAGTACTTCAGTGCTTCACCAAGGCCAAATATTGCTTCTCAATTATGTTATATCTTAGCGTTGCATCTCTTATGGTCCGAATGAAAAAGGCAATTGTCTCCTCCATCTTGGAATCTTTTTTTTGAATTAGTACGACAGCCAACAAGTGCTCAGAAGCGAATGAAAAGATTATGAAATCTAAAGTATAATCAGGGTTAATCAATGTGGGAGCACATGTTAAAGAAAATTTCACTGAATTAAATGACTTCTTCACATGTTTTGACCATATTACCTCGTTGTCCTTCTTCACAATACATGTCATATCTCTAAGGTGCTTAGCGAGATTGGGGATGAATCTCCTCAAAAATTTTATCTTTCCATTGAAAGACTGAATCTCCTTCTTGTTCTGAGGGAAGTCTGATTGTTGAATTGTTTCGATCCTAGAGGGATCAATGCGAATGCCATATTTTGAAATAATGTGCCTAAGCAATTTACCTTCCTCTATGGAAAATAAACTTTTCTTACGGTTCAGTGAGATGTCAAATTTTCTGCATTTCCCAAATACTATCCTCAAATGGTGCAAGTGCTCATCATCTGACTGTAAAAAGACTGTAACATCATCAAGTTAAATTACAAGAAACACATCTTTATCATTTGAGAAAGCGATGTCCATAGCCTGTTGAAAATATCCCCTACATTCTTGAGCCCAAATGGTATTTTGGTGTACATGAAGGTACCCCATGGTGTGGTGAATGTTGTCTTCTCTTGATCATATTCGTGCACCAAGATTTGGTTGTATCCTGGATATCCGTCAAGAAGTGACATCCTTTAAGCTTCAACAACCCTCTGCAAGATGTGGTCCATCTTTGGCAAATGATAATTGTCCTTTAATGACACCTTGTTGAGATTTCTGAAATCTATGCAGAGACGAATATCTCCTATCTTCTTTCTTACCGGCACAAGATTAGACATCCAATCTGAAAATTGAATAGGAACTATGATACCAGCCTTGTAAAGTCTATTTACCTATTTTTTGATAAATGGCACCAACTTGGGATTGATTCTCCTGAGCTTCTGGCGGAAAGGCTTTTAATCCGACTTGATTTGGATGGTGTGATGGATGATATATTTATTGTACACATTTAGATCTGAATATTCCCAAGTGAAAACATCAAAAAATTCTTTCAAGAGAGTTGTATATTTACCATTCAACTCAGGGGACAAGGATTTTGATAGCTTGACCATCTCAGGGTTATCTGTTGTACCAATGTTCACATCTTTGATGCATGTTTCTGTGGGGACCATCATTGGATTTATTTCCTCATCATCATGATCAAACAACTCTTCCAAAGACACTAAACCTCATGGAATGTTCTTGTCCTTCAACTGCAGCACCTCAACTTCAGCAGCCTCAATTACCTGATCATCTTCATTGTACACTTCATCAATGTGTGAGTTAGCAAACTCCTCTTCCATTTGCAAAAATTTATTAATATGTTTGTCATCCCAAAATACTTTCCAAAATCTGAGATTGTCTGGGACATACGGGTGATGCTTCACATGAATTTCAAACTTTTTAGTAGAATAAATGGGAATATTAAAATTACTAGATGTTGTGGCAAGTGAATCAGCCATGAAATTTTGACTTCTAGGAATCAAAGACAATGTATATTCTGGAAAAGTTTTCAAAACATCGAGAACATCATGATGATAATCTCTCATCCTATGATGTTTGGCCTGGTACTCCCCTTTTACTTGCTTTATCACGAACTCAAAGTCGCCATATACTGTGATTCTTTTCGTGCCTAGCCTTTTCAAAATTCGGAGATCGGTGATCAAGGCCTCATATTCTACTTTGTTGTTAGAGAAATCAAAGGCTAGCTTGTAAGAACATAATCTAGCATTCTTTGGGAATTTTTTTCACTGATGTACAGGGCTACAGATCTAGATTCAGATGCCATCTCCATCTTTTCCCAAAGCACCATCAAAATACATGGTTCAAATACCTTCCTCATCATCGGGAAACTGAAATTCTGTGGGTTGAACTTTTTCTTCTTTCTGATCGGTTGTCTCAATCTGATCTTTACCTTTATTTGATTCAACTGATCTCTCTTGTGACTCTTCTGTCTTTTTCTCTGAAGTGCTTGGCTGCAAGCTTTCAGAATTCTGATTTCTATTTTCTTCTTTCAAGACTGCTTGTACACTATTTGTTAACTCTGAAATTTCTTCACCTTCTACAAGATGAATATCTAAATCATCAGTACCGCTATCATTATACAATATAAAGGACTCTAAATCGGTATGTATAGAGTGAATCTGGTGATTCTTAGGCTTATCCTTACTAGTGATGATGTACTTCATTTTCAGCTCTCGGTATAGCTTCCTTAGCTAGCTAAATACCGAAATTGTTGCATATAAAAAATCAAGTTGTAGAGTACCACTCAATTTGGCTTCCCAAGACCATGAAAGCAGCATTCCATACCTTGGAGGTATGTCAGCAACTACAACATCCATCAACACATTTTTGGCGGGAATTTAATCCAAAGAAACAACTAAGTCTTTGATAAGACCAAGGCAATGAACTCTACCAGAATCAAAGGAATAGAGGTCATGATATGGTCGGGTTATGTCCAGCCCCAACTTATCCATGATAGCCTTCAGCATTAAATTATGTGAGGCCCCGGAATCCAACATGGCAATATGAAGAATATAATCATCGACTCTCAAGCTAAGATAAAAGGGAGGGACTTCACTATCTTCAAGATTTCCATCTACAGCTGCAGCAAAAAGAAGTTCGGGATGGTCATCAATGACATTGACCATGTCTGACATGTGGTCTACTTTCAACATCTTCGCAATCTAAGATTTATATCCATCATTCTTAACAAGCTTAGTGAGAGGAATAAACACCTTTAACTTATAAATTTCACTCTCTAAGCTAAACAAGTTAGATTGTTTCTCTACCTCTTTCACAATAGTATCCCACTTTTCAGGCTACTCTTTTGTTGGAGAATCCTTCCTCTGCACTTCTTTATCCTTCTTTGATGTACTTATAGATGCCTCATTTTTCTTGCTCTGATTTATGGCAACATGCTCCTTCTCCTTATTTTGGCTAGTTTGGGGAGTTTGATTGGGCTAAGTATATTTTTGTTGAGTTGTCCTATTTTGAGTAAGAGTGATAGGAACATCTTGGTTTCTCAAAGTGTATTGTCTCTGTTGTGAGTTGAGAGCATTTAGATACCCCCTTTGATAGTCATCGGATTGGACTGCCAACCCATCATCATTTGCAAGCACAAGTTCATGATCGTCTGGCACATAAGTTTCTTCGATATACTCATCATCCTCTGTAAGATAAATAGGTCCCTGATCTTTTGAAAAGAGAAGATTCTCTTCAACAATATCATCATCATATTCCAGTGCTTGGGCATAGTTCTGTTGTAATGGAATATGGATTTGTTGTTGAGCTTGTTGATATGGAGCTCTCTGTTCTCTCTGCTTTATCCTAAATTGTGATTGTTGTTGTTGTCCTCGGAAGTTAGGCTTTTGAACTTGATTATATTGTTTCCTTTCTGAAATTGACATTCTATCTACCATCTTCTATACGGTTCTTATCAAACTGTCTAGCTTTGCTTCGGATGAACTTTATGGATTTTCTTTTATTGTAACTCTCTTTTACACTTTACTCTTTGACTTCGTGATCAGAATATTAGCTTCAATTTTGAATGCATTTTTCTGCATCTCCTCCAATGAGGTAGGATTCCTTTCTCTAAGTTGATATGCCATGTCCAAGTCAAAGGCATCTGGATAGTGCAACAAGGCCAAATCAAGTGGCAGTTTGATATTGGTGGGAATGGAGTTGTATGCCTTATTGAAGTGGGTGGTATAGTCTTGGACCGACTCATTAGGTTGTCTCTTCAGTGAATTATCCTCGGCCAATATCTGAAGTGAATTTTTCTTTTCCTCCCACTTGGCGAGGTAAATATCTGTCAACTGCTGTGAATTCTGCATTGAACCAACTATCGAGGCTCTGAACCATTTCTTTACTTCTCCTGAGAAAATCTGAGCAAGGATTCACATCTTGGCATCATCGTTGTCTTCTTCTTCTAAATCTATGAACTTTGTGATCTTATCAATGTGTTACCTCGATGTAACATCAGTGGTTCCATCAAAGAGAGGAAGTATGTGTACATAATTCTGCAATAAATCAGTGAGTTGACCCGGTAGAACCAATGGAGTAAATCTAGCCATGGTTGTTCTAGGAGGTAAGCTTGTAGGTACAACAGGAAGTGTTGGTATTGAAGGTGTTTGTGTAGGAGGGAGAGTAGATGATGTAGAAGCAACGGTATGGATGGATGAAACTAAAAGAGGATCAACGGACAAGAGATCCTACTGATATTGTATGAAAGCTTTCTCGGAGGTATATTGGAGATGGTTTGCTAGTTTTTGAAGCTCATCAAATTGACTCCAAACCTTCCTATCAAAATCTGACTCTGAATTGGATTCTACGGATGATATATTATTTTCAAGCTTTAGAGAATCAAATACAACTTTAGATAGTGATGTTACTTCAAACAATCTTAAAGGATCAAATACAATTTCAGACAAGGATGTTTCTGATTTGGATCTAAACATTGACAACTAAAATTTCAGATTGAAAGGAATATCTTCATGCGAAAATAATTTGGTAGGCAAAGATGTAGACCTTAACAAAGTAGATGAACTCTATTGAATCTTTGAATGTTGAGGTCTTTGTTTTCTGATGAGTCTCTTCAGATCTTCAATGGGAGAAGCTAGATGTGGATCAGGATTCGATCGTGTGTGCCTTTTCAGAGCCAGTGTATTTATGCTTCTACACTTTGGCTCTCTGCAACTTGAATCAGCCTTCATGAAAACAGGAGCCTATCACCCACAAGCCTAGAATTCGATGAAAATTATGGTACACCCATTGAATATGTGTCACTTCGCTCCCCGGCAACGGTGCCAAAAATGTTAGCCTCCACAATGTCCCAAGGCTGAGAAAGGATATCGACAGAGGTAACTTCAAACTAAGATTTTAGTTTGGTAGCTATCCCTACCAAACCAGAGAGGGCTCTCTCTATGGAAATCATAGCCAAGGGTTTGACTAGATGAAGAGCGGATTGTAGGCTAGTTAGGTCAGCTCTAGGGTTTTGAAATTTGATGGATTTAATGTTGGATCAGGGATGAAACTTGGTAGCTAGGTTAATGTATCAAATTAGCATTACAGTTGCAAATATATAAAGGAGAAAGGTAGCAATGTTTTAGTGATGGGATTAGGGTTTTGTCAATGTAGTGTAGGGTTTGAAAGAGTGGAGAAGATCTTAATGAGTGTGCATCATGAATTCATTAAAATTGAAGCAAATAAACATAAAATGATATTCCGAAACAAAACAGTGCTTATGAGGAATTATGCTTATCAAAATTTTAGGAAAATCACTGAAGAAAGAAAGGAATGGAAAGAGAACATGTATATCATTTATAAAAGATTATAACAGATAAAATACAACATCAAAAACTCACTGCACATGAATTCCTAGATAATTGTTGCAATTGGTCCTTTGAATTTCTGAATAAAAGCTGAAACGCAAGCTACAATAGTCTCAAACCTCTGATGTCCAAACATCAAAATGACTAAGAAATGAATACATATAGACAAAAAACCATTTCCCATCTCTTAGGGGTCGAATCCCTGAGTGGAGGAACTGATCACATGATCTTCTCACCTAAAACCTAAAGACTAGGGAGGTTAACAAGACTCTCCCCAAGTTAGAAAAATCGATACCTTTGACCATCAATGACATTTACAAGCATGTATCCACATCATTTTTACTCTAACCAGCGTAATTACACATGTTTACATCATCAAAAAATCAAAAGTGATCAATCACATCTGTGGAGGTCGAATCTGGACCAAGTCAACAAAGAAAAGTGACTTTCACGCAAAAACGCAACGTGTGAAAAGAAAACATAGCGAAATTGGGAGAAGTGAATTATGGAGGCCTTCCCGAGGTCCAAATGTTGATCTGAAAGATGCTGGAGAAATATCTTCCTGTTGGATACATGATAGATTCCTCAAGCACTAAAAAGGACTACTTCTAGCCCCTCAAAAATTCATTCTCCCATAGGTACTCCAGAAACGCAGCGAGTTGTTCAAAAAGAGGGCATAAAGGTGATTTTTTAGTGGTTTTTGGGCCTTTTCACCTTCTAGAACTTGTTGAAAAACTGCTCCCAGAGGCTAGAAGTGATGTAGAACTCATTATAAATCCAAAATGTAAACTTTTTGTCATTTAGAGGCCCCCATCAAAATTGCGGCGTGGGGCATGTTAGCCACCTATAAAATTTGTCATAGCAAAAGGTGGCTAAAACTTTTTGGAGCCTTCAAGGAACAAATTTTATTGCTAAAAAGTGTTGGCCCTTGAAGATTCTTGAAGGCCTCATACCTCTGTTCCAAATCTTCACTACTGTTCCTATTTTATACTCAGAATTTCTGTTGTTTCCATGAGTGAAAAAACTGCTGCAAAATCATCATTTTTCCCTTCTTCCACTCAAAACTAATCTTCATTTTTCTCCCCTTTTTCTCCACAAAACTCCTCTATTTTTCATGATCCCTCTTCTTCTCTTCATGAAAATCATTTTTTACAAGGTTAAGAACTCACTTTTAGCCTTACCGAAACCCCCAAATACATTGAAAACTTTGAAAAATTCATAGAAAACAAGTTTTATTACTAAGGAATTAAGCCCCCTTGGGCTAAGTTTTAAACCACTTCCCCTCCATGTGCCCCAGCGCTAGAACCAAGCGCTAGACATCCAGGCTCTTATCGCATCGGAAAAACACAGCGAGCACAAGTCTTTTTGTTATAAATAAACTCCGATGCGATTGGCCCTTTGTTCCATAACCCTTGATCATATTGTTTCTCCATACAAACCGTGGGCCCGCCTTTGGCGCTTAAAAACATTGAAAAAATCCATGCCCGATCCATTTTTTCCTTTGTAGATACAAAAAACCTTGTTTTCCAAAGTTTTGATCTAATGTGCCAAAGTCACGTGTTAAATGAAAATGGTTAGATTAAAAAGACCCAATCGCGCAATCGCATCGGAGAAATTCACAATGGGTTGATTGAAAGACCCGCATCAAAAATTCTGATGTGATTGGGTCCCATATATATAGCCATGGGTCTATTTGCATTCCATACATCCGAAGGCCACGCAATCGGGTGCCAGACCATATCATAAAATATATAGCCCGCCCCGAAAATATTAAGACTTTGGATTATTTTTGGTTTTTCATATATCATAAGGGTTTTTCCGCCGATTTGTTCTAAAACCAATCTCCGTCGTTGATCATAAGCCGATCCAACGGCCCGCGCAAAATCGCATCGCAAGTTTCATTCGATGCAATTGTTTGTTCCCCCGATCGACCAGTCCCCCGATTCATTCTCCACCGTTGATCTCATCCTTAGATCAACGATCCGCACTACATCGCATCGCAAATTTTCATCGGGCATATTTGTTTGTTCGCCCCGATCACCGATCTCCCGATTTAATATCCGTCGTCGATCTCTGTGGGTCTAGTCGCATCCGACAGCTCATGTTTTTCCCAAAACCCATTTGATCTTTAATTCATTCCTCCCTCCACCTAAGGTTTTTTAACCTGTTTTTCTTTGTATTTTCTCTATTTCTCCATTATGCGTCCCGGATCGCTCCTAACTGTCGATCTCTGCAGATCGACGAATCCGACTCATATCTCCTTCCGCTCTCATTTTTAACCTCTTCTACGAAGATCTCCACCGTTGAATGTTGCCATCCAATGGCCATGCTCTTCCCTCCGCCTTCTGAAGCAGTTTTTCCCAAATAACGCAAGATTTTATAATTATTGTTTGTATTTTGCAGGGATTGATGATTTTCCATTATATTAAAGAGAAAGGCCGAAGGCCCGGAATGACGATTCCCGTGCCCTCGATTCATAAAGGGAAACCATTCGTGGGGCTCTACTCCATGTCTCGTTAATGCTTCATAAGGCATTGATGGGCCCATACGAGCCCTGCGCAGCCTGCACATCATCAAGACATTGTGATTTTAAATCACAACTAAAAGAGTATCAGTGTCAAAGACAGAACGCAGCAGAACAGAAGATTGAAGACAAATTTGCGGGGATCACAGCTAAAAATGGTTATCAAAAGCCTAATCCCCAAAATTAAAACACAGTCAAAAGAAAAACATAAGTTTTTGATCAGACAGAAAGGCCTCCACCACCACATCTGAGGCAAATTGATTCCTCCTAGCAACCACAGTGCCACCTATAACCATAAGCATACAAGCAAAGGCCGAAGTTATTGATCAAACAAAGATATTTGCCTCAGCGCAGCCAGAGAGTTAATTCTGCGAGAGAATTTAATGCACAAAATAGCGACAGAGTTACTTTAATATAAAACAGAGCCTCAAAGGTCAACGAAAGCTCCCACCGAGCTTAATATTAAATGTAAATCCATTAATACAGTGAGAACACCTGTAAACTTCTTCATCGAGCCCCTCAAAGGCCGAGAAGTCATTAATCTGTATTAATTATCTTGGGAGATCTTTTATCAGACCTCACCTCCTCATTCTTCTATAAATACCTCTGTAGAAGATGAGAAATTGTTGGTTGTTGGTTGATCACTAGTTGTAATACTGAAACTCTCTGAAATAGTACATAGTCTGTTGAAGTTGAAGAAGAAATTGAATTCTTGGAAGCCCTGATGATGTTGTTGCATGCTTGTTACTGAGAAGGCTCTATCATTGGATCCATGAGCTTGGCTATTGGTGAAGTATTATGAATTGTTTAATGTTTTCTCCTGTTTTCATTCTGTTCCATAATTTCTTACTACAGTAGGTTGAAAGTTTTAGGCTAAGAAATGACTCTTGGAAGCACCTTAGACCTGTTCATCCTTCACTGTTTCATGTTTTCTTCTGCTGAAGTATTTTAGAGTCTTTAATCTCTCTCTTTAGTCTTCATGCTTGTTTATTTCCTTAATAGTTCAAATATTTGGTTTCAGCATGATTTATGGTTCTCCTTGCTTGTCTGCTATCACTTGAAGGCTGTTATTGAAGTCTCCCTTTGAATTACCATTGTTTTAAGTTAGTCAAAGAGGTCTGTTTTGATCTTTCCCTTTTTCATTGCTTGAACAGTTGTTTGGAAGGTCTTTATAGTTGTGATCATAGATGTATTTAGGTGTTCCCTCTTCTATGATCGTAATTATCAGTGAAGCTTTTATGTTTTCTAAGTCATTTGAAATAAAATCTTTGAGGAAATAGGGTGTTCCCCGAATCTTAGGTTTCATTTCAAAAGTTGGTTTGAAATCATTGTTTGCTTAAAGGTGTGATTTGTAGAATTCATGGTTAGCCCTGTCTATCAAAAAGCTCTTTATTGTTCAACCAATGTTTTCAAATTCCCTTTGTTGAGAATTAAACTTCTCTTTCCAAATCATTGATGTCCATCTCATTTCCAAAACCAAAGGATCCTGCGGCCAAGTTAGATTTTCCCTCTGATATCCCATATCCATTGATAAGTTTGTCATGACCTCTTTTTGACTCCATTGCCCAATGAACCAAATGTTTCTCCATTCTATATATCTCTCCTAGACCTTTCATGTTCTGTTGTATCAATCCAACCAACCAAACAAACAAACACCTGCACTTAATAACTAGTCTAAAATCCATATTCTAAGCACACAAGATAAACCTTTGCAAACAAACATTCGAGAGATCCCTCTCTGAGAACAGGAGGACTAGATCCTAGGACTCTAAAGATTGGTTCTGATGTTGCCTTGTCTTTTGATTTTCCAAACTATCAAAACACGGGACACCAACATAATGGCGATCACGGTGGGACACTTCTGAGTTAGCAACAATCTAAGTACCCTTCAGGACTCCAGAAATCCCTTATTTTCAAGAATATACAGTGATTATTAGCCACCTCATCGCCACCAACATAATGGGGATCAAGGTGGGACATACTGAGAATACAGTGGTTTGAAAACCCTTCTTCAAACTTTTTTAGGCCCAGTATAACATAAGTAACTTTCTTCAAGCACTACTTAACAAATGGTAATCATGATAGGACTTAATTGAATCAATGACAAACTAAGTAACCCTTAGGATTCCCGTTAGCCCTTATCAAACCTTGAAGGAACCAATAACCAAGCCATAACAATAAACTTTGTTTGTTTTAACACCTTAGCTAAGTGTGAAATCAGACTTAGAACACTCCCTTGACCTATAAGACCGAAATAACTCAGAAAAACCCCAAAAAACATTTCAGTTTGGCTTCAAAATAAACATGGTGGTGGACCAAAAAACCTTTTACCTCCAAAAGAGCTAAAAATTTCCACCTGGTGACTCCACAATCCTAAAAACAGACCTTAAGAATCCACTGGGAAGACCCCAAGTCTTTATAGCATCATACAAACTCAGTTAGAAGGCTTTAATATTAAAGTTTCCTTCTTTTGAAAAGATCAGTTAGCCTCTTAAAGATTGTCATATTTGGTTAAACTTTTCTTTTAGCTGGGTCTGAAAAACATAGCATAGTGGCTCCTAGAAAGATTCATACTAGAGCCTACCCTGACCCAAACCCACCGGAAGTAGTTGACAACCCTGAAAGTATACTTAGGGAGTCTCCTAAGATTAAAATTTCAACTGTTTTCAGATCACCCTTGAGAGCTAATTCAGTCCCTGAAAATCTTGCAGCTCTACACCAATCACAAGTCGACTTAAGAAATCCTTTTAGAACTAGGTCGCTTGATGATATAATTCGGATAGACTCTGAGTCTTCACTTTCATCCCCAGAACAAAGTGAACAACCTGGTCATAGAGAAACCACACCACCTGATTTACATTTCCTTCTCAATTTAGGTGTCTCTCATCCAAGATCATCTCAACAATCTATCCCCAGTACATCCACATCTGTCCATCCAACATCCACTGTCCAAACTACTTCATTACATCCAATTTTCCCTTTCGTAAATCCACCCTTATTCCCAGCCATGGCAACATGGTATGCCCCATTAGTGTTACCACAACCTCTACTTCCCTTACCAAATGATTACCAATCCAAAATCCCTCACTTTATTGGAAAAGAGTCCACAACAGCTCTACACCATGTAGATAGGATGGAAGATGCATTTGATTACATGGAGATAGAAGAAGAAACTGTGAAGATGAGAATCTTCGCCCAAAGTTTAGGAGGAGATGTAAAGAAATGGTTTAAAAACTTACCTCCTAACAGCATAAACGATCTCCCTACCTTGCATCAAACATTCATCAACAAATGGGAACTCAAAAAGAATCCTCTCCAAATACTAGTAGAGTATAGCAGCCTCAAGAGTAATCCAGGGGAGAGTGTTCATGATTACTCTACTAGGTTCAACATTGTTTACAATGCTCTCCCACCTCACATGAAACCTCCTCAAGGCATGGCCTTGGTAAGGTATCCTGAAGGCTTTGATGCTGAAATGACTTATGAGTTAAGGGGGATGGATTACTTAACCTTAGAAGACATGCAAAAAGGAGCCTTGAGTGTAGAAGCAGACATAATCGAGAAAAGAAATAGGTTGAGATTAGAGAAGAGGGTAACTTATAAAGATGATCTACTACCCTCAAATTCAACTTCTGATACAAAAATTGACAACCTAGTGAAGGTAATGGAGAGGATGCTTGAAAAGATCAATTTAAATGAGAGACTGCCACCAAGAGAACCTCAAAACAATCAAAACAGAAATAGAAATCAGAATTATAGGAGAGAAAACAATCAAGACAAGCAAAAGAAAAGCGACCAACAGATTAGACCTCCCTTCCAACAGAACTATGTAGATCAATATGAGGAAGATAGGGAGTTGGAAAGGTTGGAAGAATCTCATGTAAACTTGATTGGATCAGATAGTGGGGATGATGTTTTCCTCACTGAGGAAGAACAAAGTTTCTTTTCTGATCAAAGTACAAACAGCTATGAAGATTTTAATGACTATAGATTGGGGTTTGAAAATGCAATCATGGAGGTGCATAAACAATATGATCTTAGGAGCAAGGGGAATGTAGACAACTTAAAAGATAAGAACACTAGCGCTGCTGTCAAGAAAAACGCAAACAACTAGCCCAAAAATACAGCAGAGAAAACCAACATTTTGGCCAAGAAACCAGACATGAACAAAGACAAAAGTGTCCAGCCAAACGTTGAACACAGTACCCCTAGCACTTCAGCTGGTGGTCCTAATAAAACTGTCCCAATTACCAGTCCAAACAAGGTTCAGCAAATCAAAATTGTTGAAAAGAATGCAATTGAAAAACAGATGTAAATATCAACAAGTCAATTATTCCTTTCAGCCTTGAGGGAGAGATTGCTAAGATAAAAATTGCCATTCCCCTAGCTGAACTAGTGACCCAATAAATGTACAAAAACCAAGTTTTGAAAGCTTTGAAATTATGAAGTGATACTGACACCTTGAACTTGACAGATGACAAACCTGAGTTGTTGTTTGGTCTAGAAGTTGAAGGAAAATACCAAGAAGGGGTTGTCCCTCCCTTCTATGTTAGCTTGAACATACACGAGAAAATTTTACACAACGCCATGTTAGATTCAGGAGCTTCACACAATCTAATGCCCAAGGTGGTAATGGAAAGCTTAGGCTAAAAGATTACTAAACCATACAAAGATTTGTATTCCTTTGACTCAAGCAGAGTCAAATGTTTGGGTTTAATCAAAGATTTATGTGTTAATCTAGCTCAAATTCCTGCTAAGAGTCTAGTAATGGATATAGTTGTAGTTGACATTCCCCCTAAGTATGGCATGCTCTTATCAAGATCTTGGGTAGCCAAACTTCAGGGAAGCCTTCAAATGGACATGTCTTATGCAACCATCCATGTTTTTAACCAAAATAGAAGATTATACAGGGAATCTCACATGAAGTACATGGTGAGCAACATAGACAAACCAAAGATGAAATTACTCAACAAGATAAAGAGAACATAGACCCAATTGATTCACCAGAAAAATCAAATCTTCCCTCGAATCAACTTCAAAACATTGACAATCAACAGCCACAAGAAAATGAAAATGAGGCAAATATACTTTGGACAATAAAATTCGATGGATCCTGTAATAAAACAAGCGCAGGGGCAGGTGTTTGGATTCAAAATACGAATCAAAGTTTTTCATACAAATTGGATTTCCCATGCACTAACAATATCGCTAAGTATGAAGCCCTTCTCCTAGGCTTACAATTGCTTAACAATTAGAAGCCCAGAAGATATCGATCTTAGGAGATTCTGAACTTATCATAAAACAAATCAAAGGAGAATACTCAGCTAGAAATCCAAGGCTTAGGGAATATCGGAATGCTGCCCTTGATCTATTAAAAACCTTTGAAAAATATGAACTCATTTTCATCCCTAGAGCACTGAATCATCTAGCAAATGAACTCGCCTTCAATGCCAGCAACTGCCAAATACCGGAGATAAATGAACAACTCCATGTAAAGGTAAAACACAGGCCCACCTTGCTTGATAATGAAGATCACTGGCAAGTGTTTGAATCTGACAAACACATAGATGATTTCTTGAAGTCAGAAAATGATTTCAGCATACCGATATCAGAAACCAGCCATAAAGAACACTGTTTGTATATTGAACAAATCCCAGAAGTTGAAATGACATATTCTGCTGATATAAATCATTATGAGAATCCTTTTGAAGCAGAGATAACTGACAACGTAGACTAAGAAGACTTGGAAGTTTTACAATAAAAAATGATCAAATTCCAAGAGGTCTCACACCTTTAGAACACCTTTTCGATTTTAACAATGTAGCCAAAGAACCGAGAATGGAGCCTATGGAAACCAACGTAGAAGAGCATAACATAGGCAGTCTAGCAGAACCCAAGATGATCAAACTATCCAGCACTCTCCCAGCTCGCATAAAATTGAAATACATAGAGCTGTTCAAAGAGTTTAAAGATGTGTTTGCTTAGGCATACACAGATCTGAAGTCTTATGATACCAGCATCATTCAACACAAGATTCCCTTGAAGGAAAATCAAAAGCCATTCGAACAAAAACTAAGGAGAATAAACCATGTTTTATTACCCCTAGTTAATGCAGAAATTGAAAAGATGCACGATGTTGGGATCATAGTACCCATTAGATTTTCAGAGTGGGTATCAAACTTAGTTTCTATTAGAAAAAAGACTGGAGAAATCAGGCTCTGTATCGACTTCAGATATTTAAATAAAGCCTCTTTAAAATACAACTACCCCTTACCCAAGATGGACCATATACTTTAGAAGGTAGTTGGGTCAAGAAGGATTTCCCTCTTAGATGGGTTCTCGGGTTACAACCAGGTGTTAGTGCTCCCAAGTGATCAAATCAAAACTGCTTTTACCACACCTTGGGGCACCTTTATGTATATCAAAATGCCTTTCGGATTAATGAATGCAAGGGCCACTTTCCATAGGGCCATGGACATAGCCTTCTCTGAATATATTGGCTATTTCATAGTCATTTACCTTGATGACATAACCGTTTTCTCAAAAACCGATGAAGAACATTTGATTCACCTAAGAAAAGTTTTTGAGAAATGTAGGACATTTGGCTTATCATTGAATCCCAAGAAGACACTCTTTGGTCTCCAAGAAGGTAAACTTATTGGCCATATAATTTCGGAAGAGGGAATCAAAATAGACCCTACAAGGATAGATGGCATATTGCAGATTAGCCATCCAAGAAGCCTCAAAGAATTACAATCTTTCATTGGAAAGATAAATTTTCTGAGGAGGTTCATCCCCAACCTTGCTGAACTATTAAAAAACATTACAAACATGCTTAAGAAAGATGTGGGTGTAAACTGGACTTTACTAGCTAAACAATCATTCGAATTGGTCAAACAAGCTCTTACTCAAGCACCAGTCCTGATTAGTCCAGATTTTACCAAAGACTTTTATATCTTTTCTTTTGCATCCGAGCATACAATAGCTGCAGTTTTACTTCAAAAGAATGATTTGGGGCAAGAACAACCAATATCCTTCTTTAGTAGGGCCTTAAGAGATGCTCCTCTCAAATATAATATCATGGAGAAGCAAGCCTTGGCATTAGTGAAAGCTTTAAAAGACTTTAGGATCTACATTTTACACTCTCACATAATTGCTTTTGTCCCACATACTGTTGTCAAGGACATCCTAAGTCAAGACCCTGATGGTAAAAGGGGAAAATGGATTGCAACTATTCTTGAGTACGACTTAGAAATCAGGCCCACCAAACTAGTTAAAGGGCAAGGATTAGCAAAACTTATGGCTGATTCTAACTTCTAAGCACTAGACATGAATATGGTAGATGTGTTGGAAGAAATAGAAGAATCTACTGCTCCTTTTATTGAAGAAACATTTCTGAATTCTCCTTGGCATGCCGACATTATTTATGTGCTTCTATACTTAAATGCCCCTCCTTCTTTATCCAAAACTAAAGCTAGATTTTTGAAACAAAAGGCTTTGAGTTTTTGCATTTTGGATAGGGTATTATATTGGAAAAATGCTGTTGGAATTTTTCTTAGATGTTTACTTGAAGATGATGCAGGGAAAATCATGCATGAGGTGCATGACAGAGAATGTGGAGGACACCTCTACTGGAAGGCCACAGCAAAAAAAATTCTTAGATCGGGTTACTATTGGCCTACCCTTTTCCCAGACACTCAGAAGTTGGTCATGTCTTGCCATAAGTGTCAAATATTTGATGGCAAAAGAAAACTCCTTCCCTTACCCTTACATCCCATCAGAGTTGAGGCACCTTTTCAACAATGGGGTTTAGACTTCATTGGGGAAATCTACCCATCCTCCTCAGCTCAACATAAGTGGATCCTCACAGCCACTGACTTCTTTACCAAATGGATAGAAGCTATACCCTCCAAGAATGCTAATGACTCTATCATTATCCAGTTTCTTGAAATAAATATCCTATCCAGATTTGGTTGTCCCAGAAAAATCATAACAGACAATGTTGCTGCTTTTAAATCCAAGAAGATGGTTGATTTCTGTTACAAATACCGCATGACCTTGGGCCATTCCACTGCTTACTATCCCCAAGGAAATGGATTAGCTGAATCTTCCAACAAGAGCCTCATCAATATCATTAAAAAACTGTTGGAACAAAATCAGAAATCATGGCACAGTAAACTAGTTCATGCCTTATGGGCTGATAGGCTAACTACAAAGAAATCAATAAATATGTCCCCCTATCAGCTAGTTTATGGCATGGATGCGGTTTTTCCCACCTCATTGGGAGTTCCAGTCATGAAGCTCCTTCAAGAAGTGCAGATTGAAGAGAATGATATGCAGAGGAGAATCAATCAAACCATCCATTTACAGCAGGCCCGAGAAGAAGTTTATGAGAGAACACAGTTGGTCCAAGAGAATATGAAGAAGTTGTTTGATAAGAGGACTAAGGAAAACAATTTCCAAGTTGGAAATGTTGTTCTTAAGTGGGACTCAATAAGAGAAGAGAAGCGAAAACATGGAAAGTTTGAGAATTTGTGGAAAGGTCCATATATTATTCATGCTGAGAGGGGTCACAATGCATTTTTCCTGAAAGAATTGAATGGAGAAGATCTATATGGGGGTCCTGTCAATGGCAGGATACTAAAGAATTACTTCTGCCAAGAATCTTGAGTTTCAAAGGATTTTATTTTTCATTGTAAATATCATAGTCTAACCATTTCATTCAAAGTTAGAAAAATAAAAAATACAAAAACAATGAAAGAAATAAAAGAGGGCAGATTGTGAAAACAAGAAAGGTATAGCCCCATGCCAAAAAGAGAAACAAATTCTGAAAGTGTGCAAGCTCAAATGCCACTCCTGCAAAACACACTTCTAGTTAGTCAAACAGCCTAATCTTGACTAATTAGTTTTAAATTTTCCAGCTGATAGGATAGTAAAGTTGATCTGCAAAATTGTTTAATCTTGGCGTATCAGTAGATAGATTAGGATAGAAATTAAAGGTTCAAACATGCTCAAAATATGAACCTAAGTTCCCAAAGAGAATGACTCAAATCTGTTTCAAATTCTGAGTCAAAAAAGATGTAAATCTAGGTTCTAATAAGCTCAAAATCTGAACCAGTCAACAAAGAAAAACAACTCAAACAAAGGTCAAAACAGAGCTAAAGAAAAGATGAAGGAAGTGCTTTGAATTTTCAGATTTTAAGCCTTCCATTTTGTTTTAAATTTTCTGCAAAATAAATGTCTATGAGAAACTTGTCTTTTATGCCATGGACCAGCATCAAGTTAGACTGATCAATCCTGACTTGAATGCTTTTTAATTTCTGTTGTAGAATTTAGAGAATAAAATCTGTTAGACTGTTTAATCCTAACAGATTAGTAGATTAGGTAGAGAATCATATGGACTCAACTGTTTAAACTAAGTCCATGGAGAAATAAGAAGTAGAAATAGATTAAATTTCCTTATTTCAAAAGAATAAAATGTTGTGCAAAGAGTTTGTCAATCCAAGTGCAATATAATGAAGAAAAAATGTTGGATCAGTAGGATTGGGTAGGTAGAAAGCTTGTTGATGAAAGAACCATTGTTTTTCATGGCTGCAAACATGTTGCAGAGCAAAGAAGATCATTCAATCAAAGAAAGGCAACCCAATGGATGAGGCACTAATCAGCCTCCCAGAGAATACAAGTCTGAAGTTCTTGATGCCTTCAAGAAGGCACCATCCCCAAGTGGAGCCACTGTTAGCCACCTATAAAATTTGTCATAGCAAAAGGTGGCTAAAACTTTTTGGAGCCTTCAAGGAACAAATTTTATTGCTAAAAAGTGTTGGCCCTTGAAGATTCTTGAAGGCCTCATACATCTGTTCCAAATCTTCACTACTGTTCCTATTTTATACTCAGAATTTTTGTTGTTTCCATGAGTGAAAAAACTGCTGCAAAATCATCATTTTTCTCTTCCTCCACTCAAAACTAACCTTCATTTTGCTCTCATTTTTCTCCATAAAACCCCTCTATTTTTCATGATCCCTCTTCTTCCCTTCACGAAAATCATTTTTTACAAGGTTAAGAACTCACTTTTAGCCTTACCGAAACCCCCAAATACATTGAAAACTCTGAAAAATTCATAGAAAACAAGTTTTATTACTAAGGACTTAAGCCCCCTTGGGCTAAGTATTAAACCACTTCCCATCCACGTGCCCCAGCGCTAGAACCAAGCGCTAGACGTCCAGGCTTTTATCGCATCGGAAAAACACAACGAGCACAAGTCTTTTTGTTATAGATAAACTCCGATGCGATTGGCCCTCTATTCCATAACCCCCGATCATATTGTTTCTCCATACAAACCGTGGGCCCACCTTCGGCGCTTAAAAACATTGAAAAAATCCATGCCCGATCCATTTTTTCCTTTGTAGATACAAAAAACCCTGTTTTCCAAAGTTTTGATCTAATGTGCCAAAGTCATGTGTTAAATGAAAATGGTTGGATTAAAAAGACCCGATCGCGCAATCGCATCAGAGAAATTCACAATGGGTTCATTGAAAGACCCGCATCAAAAGTTCCGATGCGATTGGGTCCCATATATATAGCCCTGGGTCTATTTGTGTTCCATACATCCGAAGGTCCCGCAGTCGGGTGCCAGACCATACCATAAAATATATATCCCGCCCCGAAAATATTAAGACTTTGGATTATTTTTGGTTTTTCATACATCATAAGGGTTTTTCCGTCGGTTTGTTCTAAAACCAATCTTCGTCGTTGATCGTAAGCCGATCCAACGGCCCGCGCAAAATCGCATCGCAAGTTTCATTCAGTGCAATTGTTTGTTCCCTCGATCGGCTAGTCCCCCAATTCATTCTCCACCATTGATCTCATCCTTAGATTAACGGTCCGCGCTACATCGCATCGCAAATTTTCATCAGGCATATTTGTTTGTTCACCCCGATCACCGATCTCCCAATTTAATATCCGTCGTCGATCTCTGTGGGTCTAGTCACATCCGACGGCTCATGTTTTTCCCGAAACCCATTTGATCTTTAATTCATTCCTCCCTCTGCCTAAGGTTTTTTAACCTGTTTTTCTTTGTATTTTCGCTATTTCTCCATTATGCGTCCCGGATCGCTCCTAACCGTCGATCTCTGCAGATCGACGGATGCGACTCATATCTCCTTCCGCTCTCCTTTTTAACCTCTTCTACGCAGATCTCCACCGTTGAATGTTGCCATCCAACAGCCATGCTCTTCCCTCTGCCTTCTGAAGCAGTTTTTCCCAAATAACGTAGGATTTTATAATTATCGTTTGTATTTTGCAGGGATTTATGATTTTCCATTATATTAAAGAGAAAGGCCGAAGGCCTGGAATGACGATTCCCGTGCCCTCGATTCATAAAGGGAAACCATTCACAGGGCTCTACTCCATGTCTCGTTAATGCTTCATGAGGCATTGATGCCATACGAGCCCTGCGCAACCTGCACATCAACAAGACACTGTGATTTTAAATCACAACTAAAAGAGTATCAGTGTCGAAGACAGAACGCAGTAGAACAGAAGATTGAAGACAAATTTGCGGGGATCACGGCTAAAAATGGTTATCAAAAGCCTAATCCCCAAAATTAAAACACAGTTAAAAGAAAAACAAAAGTGTTTGATCAGACAGAAAGACCTCCACCACCACATCTGAGGCAAATTGATTCCTCCCAGCAACCACAGTGCCACCTGTAACCACAAGCAAACAAGCAGAGGCCGAAGTTATTGATCAAACGAAGATATTTACCTCAGCGCAGCCAGAGAGTTAATTCTGCCAAAGAATTTAATGCACAAAATAGCAGCATAGTTACTTTAATATAAAACAAAGCCTCAAAGGTCAACGAAAGCTCTCACCGAGCTTAATCTTAAATGTAAATCCATTAATACAGTGAGAACACCTGTAAACTTCTTCATTGAGCCCATCAAAGGCCGAGAAGTCATTAATCTGTATTAATTATCTTGGGAGATCTTTTATCAGACCTCATCTCCTCATTCTTCTATAAATACCTCTGTAGAAGATGAGAAATTGTTGGTTTTTGGTTGATCACTAGTTGTAATACTGAAACTCTCTGAAATAATACATAGTCTGTTGAAATTGAAGAAGAAATTGAAGTCTTGGAAGCCCTGATGATGTTGTTGCATGGTTGTTACTGAGAAGGCTCTTTCATTGGATCCATGAGCTTGGCTATTGGTGAAGTATTCTGAATTGTTTAATGTTTTCTCCTGTTTTCATTATGTTCCATAATTTCTTACTACAGTAGGCTTGTAGGTTTTAACCCTGAACATAAATTATCTACACACGAATCTTATAACAGAAAATAAACAATAGCGAGAGCATAAAACATAAAATAGATAAACACAGAGATTTTCCCCTGGATCCCAAATCGGGACGACCAGCTTGATTTTTCGTTATATTCCTTTTAGTGTTATAACACATATATATACATGCCGAAGCATACATAAACCCCAATCCATAAACCCTGGATTAGAACATAACCGTAGTTCCCTTGACCGGATCTACAAAAATACCAGGGGCGAAAACCATCGTACCCCAATACCATGTGCAAAACCATGCACAAAACCATGGACGCGGACTACCCGCTGGAAATTAAGGACCAAAAATTTGAAAGTTTTAGGCTAAGAAATGACTCTTGTAAGCACCTTAGACTTGTTCATCCTTCACTGTTTCATGTTTTCTTCTGCTGAAGTATTTTAGAGTCTTTAATCTCTCTCTTTAGTCTTCATGCTTGTTTATTTCCTTAATAGTTCAAATAGTTGGTTTCAGCATGATTTATGGTTCTCCCTACTTGTCTGCTATCACTTGAAGGTTGTTATTGAAGTCTGTCTTTGAAGTACCATTGTTTTAAGTTAGTCAAAGAGGTTTGTTTTGATCTTGCCCTTTGTCATTGCTTGAACAGTTGTTTGGAAGGTCTTTATAGTTGTGATCATAGATGTATTTAGGTGTTCCCTCTTCTATGATCGTAATTATCAGTGAATATTTTATATTTTCTAAGTCATTTGAAATAAAATATTTGAGGAAATAGGGTGTTCCCCAAATCTTAGGTTTCATTTCAAAAGTTGGTTTGAAATCATTGTTTGCTTAAAGGTGTGATTTGTAGAATTCATGGTTAGCCCTGTCTATCAAGAAACTCTTTATTGTTCAACCTATGTTTTCAAATTCCCTTTGTTGAGAATTAAACTTCTCTTTCCAAATCATTGATGTCCATCTCATTTCCAAAACCAAAGGATCCTGCGGCCAAGTTAGATTTTCCCTCTGATATCCCATATCCATTGATAAGTTTGTCATGACCTTTTTTTGACTCCATTGCCCAATGAACCAGATGTTTCTCCATTCTATATATCTCTCCTAGACCTTTCATGTTCTGTTGTATCAATCCAACCAACCAAACAAACAAACACCTGCACTTAATAACTAGTCTAAAATCCATATTCCAAGCACACAAGATAAACCTTTGCAAACAAACATTCAAGATATCCCTCTCTGAGAACAGGAGGACTAGATCCTGAGACTCTAAAGATTGGTTTTAATGTTGCCTTGTCTTTTGATTTGCCAAACTATCAAAACACGAGACACCAACAGGGCACGTTGCATTTTTTACCTAGTGACTGTGGCAAAAACTGCAAAAAACTAGAATTCTTCAAAATTTTCCAAATTTTCCCAATTTTTCTCCAGAATTACTCCATGAAGCATTGAGATGAATTTCCATGCTATGAGGGAAGAATCAGCTAGCAAATCCAACTTTCCCTTCTCCTTTTCCTCCATTAGGGTTTCTTTGACTTTTGCTTCCAATTGCTTGATTTTTTCTTGAGACAATTTCTATTGTAATAGTGCATGGCCATGTGTATCTAAATGTTATTGTTCTTATTAGCCCTCTTTAGGAGCTTTTCCAAATGACCATTGACTCTATCAAGTTGTTGGAGAGGTAAATCCCCTCTACGGACAGAGGCGATCCCACTAGCCCAAGATTGGGTCTAGCAACAAACAAAACACGCTACGATATCGATTCCTAGCTACAAAAGATGAAGCTACGATAGATAGCCTACCTCAAGTCCTATGTTGTTGCTGTTGAAGGAGAAGCGTTGCTTCCCGTTCCTAGCTTGACAGATCACAATCCTTTCGCTCACCGCGTCCGGACACTTGTACACATGCAGATAAGAAATGACAGCATACAACGTTATAATTTAAACATGTAACTATCAATCAGTCGAAAAAGATTGAACTAAATTGCATTACACAGATAAGCAATAAAACAGTGGAACCAATAACGTAGTCAAGCATATATTAAAATGTAAAATAAAGATTACAACCGAGTTCCAACGTCGCGTTCTTCCTTTGGCAGGGCTTCCAGCGGAGCGTGTCTCACAAAGCTTGTCAGGAATTTAGACAAGGCTCTCTCTTTTACGGGGTTCTCCTTGGCTCTGCTCTCAATAGTCGCTTAGCTATAGTTTTCTTCCAAAATGTTCAGCTAGCTAGCAAATGGAGGGGGCAGGCTTTTATAGAGGGAGAAGGAGAAGTGAGGTTACCTATAATCATGGGGGAGAGTCCTATCTCTTAGGAAGGTTCCATGAGAGGTGGAAAACCACTTCCTAATCAAGGATATCTGGTTCCAAACAGCCCAACCTCTTTTTGATGATTCATTCTGAAGTTGTTAGAATCAAACTTTCACCTTCTATTGTTAAAAAACATTCCTTAATAGGCTTGGCACAGGCACAACACAGGGACAGAGCACCAGCTGGCACACCCACTAGTGTGTATTTTCCCTATTAGCGCAAGTGATGAACTGGCTACCCGCGCCAATGCCAAAACATGGGTTTTTAGGGTTTTTCAGAGGAAATGTTCTTCAGGAAAATTCTTTCCCTTATGCAGAAGGATACCATCAAGGTGTTTTCAAGACATTTTACTATTCACAGGTCATGGGAATAGTCCTCCAATGTACGGGACGAGGGATTGCAGGGACGGTGACAAAATGTTGTGTAACAGATGCCCCCTAAAGCATGAGGTCCAAGAGAGAGGGAGGGGTGAAATTCTTTATGAGAACGTGTCCAACTGAAAACACTGCCGTCGGAAGACCTGCGAGTACAAATACAACTGAGATCTCTGATACATGATATGTGGTATCGGCTCAGCCATCCATAATAGAGTGTACAAAAACCGGGATCCAAGGTATGGACGTAGCCATCCAGTAAATAAGGATCAACAAGTAGACTCAGGTATGGTCGTAGCCATCCAATCAAAAGAGTCATGTAATAAATCATAATGATCCAAAAAGAACCCGCAGCCTGGATTTTTATCAGACAAAATCCAGGGTCTTGCGCTCCATCTCGACCCGAACAAAGTACAAGTTCGAGCATGCGAATATGTGAGCTGAAGTCGAACATGCAAGAACATCGTCTGATTACCAGCAAATAATGAAAGTCGTTAACAGACACGAGAGGAACCACCAATAATGATGATGGCTCTCAAGGTACAAGAGGTACAATCTATGGAATGTGAACAGTGAGCTGGCGTTGAACACCCATAGAATCATCCGATCGAAGGCCAATAATGAAAACCTTGCGTCGAATGCGAAGAACCTGCCATTGAGGCATGCAGGCTTTAAGGCACCTAAAGGGAGTCTCTAGATCAGCTTCCTGGGGAATGAGCTGAAGTCGACAGGAAGTGACCTTGATCGAAGGTGGACCATAATGTTTCCCACACCATCGACACTAGACAGAGGAACATGATATTTGTGAATCAAGACCAACAGAGAATCAAAGGGAGGTTGAAAACTGCAGAGGCCAACTTCTCTTGAACATATCGGCGGCATGATAGTGGATTTGGCAGTATTTGACATCAAGGGATCTGAGGTCATGGTGACATGGCAAAGAGCAGATAAGAGGTCAAAAGAGATTACCCAAACCCATGAAGGCAAGCAGATAACGAGATGAGATGTCCCCAACCCGACACGAATGCGGACAAGTGCCATGTTCAAGAGCGACATACTGCCGACATGACTATAATATTGGTTCCATTTTCCCCCACCATTTATGGCAAGTACCCCAATTATTTTTTGGAAACAAGCTTGAAGGGGATATCATGTGCTTGCGATAAAAGTTTGTCCTTCGGACAAATCCAACCTAGTACATTTTACGAGCCCTAGGAAGGAGGAACTCGAGTAATGTTATTACGACGAAGTCCGATGTCATCAGTTTTTAACGAGTCTGACAAAGGAAGAACTCGACGTCTTTTCATGTTTAGAGAGTTTGAAAAGACAACGGAAAAGAAAACTCTAGCCAATCCCTTTTTGTGAATAGTCCCTCAGACCGAAAAGGTAGAAAATGACATCTGAGAGAACCTCTTAGTTGTGATCGGCTAAGGTATTCCTTTTTCGTAAATAATCTATCCCAGCCCGAAAAAGGGGTAAACGTATACTGGGTAGATGTCATTTCGCAACCATTTAACGAGTTCAAAACAACAAGCTTCTCGACAATATTTTCATTTTTAGAGAGTCAGAAAAGAGTTGAAAGATGACTCCAGTAGTGACTTTTTCGTGTTTTTACTGAGTCCGAAAAAATATAAAATACAACTCGTGTCTTTGTCCCAATTGCGTGAAAACCTTTCGCTGCACAAAAAGCAAGTGTAAAACCCATTTTCTGACAAAAATATAATAAAATATCGGAAAAACAAGTCTTAAAACCTAATTTCGATTTGAAAAGTTATAAATATTACAAATAGTAAAAACTTATTCACTTTTCACCTTTTTATCTCTTTGCAGAGTGATAGTGAGCCATTTCCTTTGCGATCTTGAGGCGACGATTGTGAACAATCCAATGGACTAATCCGGATTCCGTCTTCTTCAGGTAAGAGCTGCTTCCATTAGCCATATTTTAAGTCATATTTCATAGCTTTTGGTTGTCATTTGGCATCCCTGAGGGGAGGAATTGCAAAATCAGGGCCTCCATGGTTGGCGCGGGTTTTAGGCACGGACCCGTGCTAGCCAACCCTTTTTCACACAGAGGTCGCGCCAAGTGGCGCAACTGTTATCAAAACAGCCGCGCCAACCGCACAACTCAACATTCCATTTAAATTTTAAAAAAATACAGCCAATGAATTGTTGTTTTAAGTACCCAAGGGATCTTACAATGTGTTTATGACCAAATTGATGCAGGTACAAAGAAAAAATAGTAATTGAATGGAAGGAAAGAGAGCACAGTGAAGAATATGAGCAGGCAATGGAGAATGAACAATGTATGAGTGCTCTCAAGAATTGTGGGCTCAAGAAATTCTTTATGACACTGTGTCTCCGGGTCCATCCCGAATTACTACAATATCTTAACAGTATCTGGGACGAGGATTAGGAGAAGTTCAGACTTCGAGATCAAGAACTTGAACTCAAGGTGTCAGACGTATATTTCATCACCAGACTGTCACGCAGAGGTGCAGTCCCTATTTTGACCGGTACATGGCCTTCTGGTGAAAACATGACAGTGGTCATGAACAGGGTGTGCCTAGGGACAAGAAAGGGAACAGGTAGCGGCAAAGTAGACATTCAGACTATCCCCGATCTAGCACTCAGAGTAGTGCTACACACCATTATGCGGGCTGCGGGGTCGCAGGCACTGCATGAAGCCACAAAGACGCAACTGCTGCTTGCTTAGGAGTGCATGAGCCCCAAGATTTTCAACTGGGTGGAGGCTGTAACAATGAATATCAAGCGGAAACTCACAAAATGAAAATAGAACAAATTGAAACAGTTTGGATATGGATCGATTTTGGTGTCATTCTTCCAGGAACGACTACCTATCTTTCAGCGCCAGGAGCCCATAGTCCCAGATCCACTGGAGCCACAGATGGCTCAGTGGGCGGCATTGATGCTGAGGGCAAGGGGGGCCAGCAGATGTCTTGGAGGCCTGAGTTCTTTGGGTGGCTCCGACGACAGCTCATCTTCGTGGAGGACTGGCCCTATGCTGGCACAGATTTTACTAGAGACCCGGACTTCCCACTCCCGGAGGGAGAGGACTGGGATGAAGAACTTGGTAAGACTCTTTTTAATTTTATGAGTTTTATGATTTTTTGGTATACGTGCATGTTCTAACTGCTAATCCTATATGTATGTAGATGTTGGCCCAGAGAGGCCAGCCGGAATGTCACCAATAGCGAGGAGGACCCCTCTCGCTTATGACCCTCAAGGTGAGGGGGGCGAGGGACACAAGTTTGTACAGAACCTAGAGGGGATTGCTTGTGGGGTTTCAGATTATGCTCGTTTAGCTCATGTTCCCTTAGCTTATCAGAGGCATACCGTAGGGGTGTCGAGTCGTCTCCACCGCTTATTGAGGCGATTGGTGCAGGCAGTGACGTGCTACCATGAGCACCATGCCGATTAGTCACCTAGGCTTTTTATTTGCATATTTTTGAGAGACATGTCATCTCCGGATGTAACTGAAACAAACATGTATATTTTTTGTTTTTATATGATGCACACGTTGCAAACACTCAACATATATATATACATCTATTTTCTACATGGATCTTACTTACATATGATGATGTTTTTACAAATTGCGTAAATGTCTATCTAATACTATGTTGGCTACTACATCTGTTAGTGTATTCATTCGTCTGGGTATATGCTGATATGTGATGTAATCAAAATTTATTTCGAGTAAACGAATACGTAGATGCAGTCTTAAAATGTATGGGTTTCTAACTAAATAATAACCATTGAGCTGTAAAACCACAAGCTGTGAATCCAGGTGTACAAGTAACGCGCGAATGCCGAGGTTAACAGCCTCGGTTAATAATTCCAAAACGGCACTATATTCTGCGACATTATTTGTAGCAAGCCCTAGACAAACACCTTGTAAATTAACCAACTCACCAGCAGGATCATAAATTACCCAAGCTGCCAAAGATAGGTTCCTAGTACTGCGGGAGGCACCATCTGCGAAACCGACATAAGGAGTAATAGACATTTGCACAATCAGGAAGACCCAATAAGCAGAAAAACACTTACAAAGCACACCACACCACACATGCACAAAAATGAAAAAATCACCTATGTACATTTACTATGCAATAATGATTCAAGCATAATATTTCTTCAGGTACAACCCATTTCTGGGTTGTTCCAAAGGAAGACCTTCATAATCGATCAGCTCATACGCCCCATTTGTCAATACACGTTTAACGATATAGGGCCCATGCCACATAGGTTGGAATTTTCCTGCCCCAAGCTTGTCATGGGCTTGATCATACAAGAGGACGAGGTCCCCTTCGATAAAAGAGAGTGGAGAAACCGTTTGATCAAAATGGGCTTTAACCTGCTTTTTTTTGTGCCTCGATAACCAAAGCAGCCAAGTGGCGAGTTTCGTCCAATCTCTCGAGATATAGGAGACGTTCTTCTTCCGGTGAAGTACCGGGTAGTAATTCCACAGCCAATTTTAGTGAAGGGATCTCACATTCAACTAGAAGAGTAGCTTCCAGACCATACACTAATTGAAATGGTGTGAATCCGGTCGCACTCTTCACTGATGTTTGGTAGGCCCAAAGAGCTGAAAACAACTGGAGATGCCAACTCGATTTGTGTATACCAATTGTTCGTTGAAGCATCGTGACAAGCACCTTGTTCACAGCTTCAACCTGGCCATTTGCCTGAGGGTAATATGGTGTTGAGCTGTCGTGATGCAAGCCCAACTTAGATGTCAGCTCTGCCATCATATAGTCCCGAAAATGAGATCCATGATCAGTGACGATGGCTTGAGGAACGCCGAAACGAGTGATCACATGGTTGAAAATGAACTATGCAGCTGTCTTACCGTCTGCAGCCAGTGTAGGCATTGCTTTGGCCCACTTGGTGAAGCAATCTATGGCAACGATGATATAAGCATGCCCCCCAGCCGAGTGAGGGTTACACGTCATAAAATCAATGCCCCATTTCGCAAAAGGGCCCACAGTAATGACAGGATGTAATGGGAGAGGCGGTGCACACATCTTGCGTTGGAAGATCTGGCACGCGTGACACTTCCGGACTACAACAATACAGTCTTTAAATATAGATGGCCAGAAATAGCCCGCATGAAGGATCTTCTGTGCGGTAGCATAACCGGACATGTGACAGTCATTCAAAACTTTCTCAGCCTCTTCTAATGTCAAATACCAGCGGAGTACGGAATCGACTCCAACATGATATAGGGTATCTCCGACAATGTGATATGGTTGCGATTGATGTCGAACACAGCGTCGAGCATCCTTCTTTAACTCGGACCGGAAGGTCGATGTCTGGAGGTACACAATGATATCACCATACCATGGATCGAGAGTGCTGATTAAGAAGAGAGTTTCGTCGGGGATATGATCCTCGGATTGAGACGGAACAGAGTCGGTAGGGAGAGAACAAATGAGATCAGCAAAAACCAGTGATTTCTTAGATTTGGCAGTAGTGAACTCCAAATCAAACTCTTGGAGGATCACAATCCACTTTGAGTACTTTCCCCCCAGCAATTGTCGAGACAAAATGTAAGTCATGGGGTTGCAGTCGGAAATCACGATTACTGTGCGTAACAGGATGTAATGGCGAAATCGCTGAATGGCCTGGACCGCAGCCAGCGCTAACTTCTCGACATGTGCATAACGTGTTTCAGTGTCGAGGAGGTTCCGAGACAGGTAATAAATCACGTGTTCGTTACCGTCATCGTCATCCTGCACCAGAACCATGGCAATTGTACTAAATGCGACAGCCAAATAGAGGGTAAAGTCGCGATGATAATTTGGAGGACGTATTAATGGAGCATTGACAAGCAACGTCTTAAGGTTATCGAAAGATTGCTGAGCAATCTCGTCCCAACAGAAAGGGACGTCCTGCTTTAGAAGCCGTGTAAACCCTTTGGCTACCTCCGCATAGTTCGGAATAAAACGACGTAAGAAATTCACTTTCACTTGAAGACTCTGAAGTTGTTGTAATGAGGATGGTGAGGGGAGATTAACAATATCCTCAACCTTAAGAGGGTCGAGGCGAATTCCGTCCTTAGAGACAATGAATCCTAAAATTCGACTAGAGTCAACGCAGAAGACGCACTTGTGAGGATTAAGCCTAATGTTGTAACGTCTACAGTGGATAAAAATCTGGCGAAGATGTTCCGGATGGTCTTCACGTAGTGTTGAATGAGCTGGAAGGTCATCCAGGTACGGCTGAACAACATTACGTATGTCGTGAAAAGCGTAAGACATGGCACGCTGGAAGGTAGCTCCAGCGTTTTTTAAGCCGAAAGGGAGTTTCTTATAGGCAAATGTTCCCCACGGACAAATGAAAGCGGTCTTATGTTGAATGGATGGGAGGATATTGATTTGATTATAACCTGAAAAGCCGTCCATAAGGGAAAAGATCTCACTCCCCGCACAATCGTCAATGATCTAATCGATAAAAGGGGTGGGATAGTTGTCCTTAGGGCAAGCTCGATTGATATCTCGATAGTCAACACAGACTCAAATTGTGCCCTACTTTTTATCCACAGGGACAATATTGGAAATCCACTCTGTCAGAGGGATCGGATATATGAAACCCGCTTTAAGAAGTTTCTCAACTTCAGCTTTTATAGCAGCAGCTTTCCTAGGATGCACTGGATGCAGACGCTGGCGCACAGGCTTCGCACCGGGATAGGTGGGAATTTCGTGCACGATGATGCTGGGATCAATTCCAAGCATCTCTTCGTAAGACCATGCGAAAACATCACGGAATTCATGGAAGAGACTAGTGTACACTTGAATCTCATCGGGAGTGTTGTACATGTTTTCTCATTCATTTAAATTTCGGCCACCGTTTCTGTTTAAATCCGTTTTCGATATATTTTGTGGTCAAAAACCTTCATGCCGCTCCTAAAACACTCTGTCCAAATAATTAAAACCCGCAGTTTAAATATATCGGGCCGAAGCCCTCAAGTTCTAAGCCCCTTCCCTTTGTTATTGTCATATGACCCGAGCCCTAGGACCGCAGGCCAAAAGAAAAGGGGGGCTTATCGTTGTGTTTCGGGCACGATATCTGTCGTCCAATTTAATTAAATCAACGGCGTGGCAATTAACTTATATGGCGGCCCCCACATATATACCCCCGCATGTAAAACCGGCAGTATATCCCCCGCACCACTCTCGTCGGCCAGGTGGTATTTCCCGCGGGGGCAGCGATCCCATACAGGTGGTGCCGCGTGTCCTCAGTACGAGCGGAAAACCGCTTCTCCCCCGCGCGTTAAAGATTGTCCCATCGTCGGGCAGCGGAATTCTTTGGAGCCGTTGGATCTATCGAGCCTGATCCGGCGGTGATTATTCTCCGAACTTGCCCACCCGTTATTTCGTCTCCGCCACGCTCTATGGCTCACCACCGTGTCACTCTCACCCACTTCCGCCTGTCGACCCCGCCACATCACCTCCCCATCTGTCTATCGTACTTCCACGTGTTCTCATTTCACACGTCCTTAGTTTTATTTTGCGCTATATATATATATATATGAATGATTGTTCATATGTTTTTATTCATATTTGTCACTATTTCTCCCTCCCGACCTGACTGTGTCATGAACAAAACTCACATTTCGTCTATCTGCCGAACCGCTATCGATTTTCTTCCACCACCCTATCTGTTTCTGCCTTCTATTCACGTTCGCACTGTCATCTTCATCACCACCTCCATCACTCCCACCTTTTTCTGAGTCAGTTTTCTCTGATATTTTGTGGATTTTGCAGGTTTCAAGGTAACTGGAAGATATTTTAATTCGTTGTCGCCATTACAGAGGTTAAGGGCCCATGAAAGACATTTTCCTGGGGTGAAATTTAATGAAGAAGCCAAGGGTAGGTGGAAGAGATGACCGCCATTAAAGAAAGCACATATATGGATCTACAGAACTCTCCAGAGAAATTCGCCCTGAATTAATAATACAGGATTCAAATCCAAAATCAAGGGCCGAGAGTACAGTACAGAAATGCAGAATATCTCAGGCCACTTACGGCGGCATATTTTCCCTCTGCTCCAAGCATCACTTTGTATATATTTTATTATTTTTGTCTTGTATATAAGTAGATTTTTATCTCCCAGCAGTTATTTCTTTAAAAATATTGTTAGGTATATTCATTTATAGTTAGTCATTCACAGATAAGGCGCGAATGTTTTCCGCCATTTTGTAAAAACTGAGTCATTAATTGTACCTCATATTCCCCCTCCTCCAGAAGTTTCTTTCTCTATAAATACTCAGAAATAAGACATTTCAGGGGTTCCAGATCTCTATCAGCAAACGGTGCAGCGAGAAGACTTCTGTATACATTTTGTAACATTTCTGTATGAAGTTTCAGAGCCCGTAGGGTCTCAGTGAGGAGGGGTTATAACTGTATTGAGGATTCTGGTCTTTGGTATCTCACAGTATGTAACTTTTCTTATGTGTTAATACATTATTTCTTTTCATGCAATTTGTCTTCTTGTATCATGTTCTAGAATGCGAGTGGCTCACTAGTTTGCAGTAAGGATTCATCTTAAGTGGTGCCCTTTCTGGAATTGGTCAAGCACTTTAAATAGGCCTAGTCATGATATGATGTTCCATGTTCACTACTTCCATATTTTCTGCTATATTAGTGACTTAAGGATTTGTAAATCGGTGCGCCCTTATGCCTGCTAATATCTTCTTATGATTCCTCACTGCACTCACTTCCTGATATCTGATTTCTGTGATATATTAGTTGAATCGGCCCTCTTTATAGTAAGCGGTCTCTTAACTGTCTGATGCTTTCATGCTGAAGTTTTACATGATGTTCCTACATTATTCTTATCTTTGTGTCAGCTTCTGAAAGAGATTGGTCCCATTCAAATTTAGTTTCCTTGTTTCAAACAAGAGATAGTAAGTGAGCTCCTTGGACTGACAACCCAAACTATAAAGAGCTCCTTGCTATATTAAGATGTCCTAGGCACTGGTCTATGGCAACTCTAGGCTGTCTCTAGGGGGGTGACAAAATCATCCACAACAGGGAGAACAAGTGACTCCCACATGGATGTTCTCGACAACCCCCAGTTTAACGGAGATGTCGATAGGCATCGTTTGGGTAATATTACTCAGATTTCCTTCCGAGAAAACTTCATGAGTCAATATTGGCATTTGGAGTGGCGGAGAGGGAACCTGAGATGCAAAACTCTCGAGACAATTAGACATTTCCCCCAGGCTAGGCATGAACGAGGAACGATGATGCCCATCACTCCATGGCAGAGCTTTGAGAGACATAGTCTCCACGATAGCTTCGTCAGACGAAAAAACTTCTCTCAAAGGATCAGGAGAATTTGCATCGCCGAGCCAAGGGGATTGAGAATAAACATCAAGAGCCATGCTCAAAGGAGCATTATCGGCAGGAGGAGGATCTGATGCAGCAATGATCTCACAATAATTGATTTCAACCGGGGTCAAGGGCATCGATTCTCCAAAAGAAGCAACCTGTTCAGGAGAAGGGATGATCCATGGGTCATTTGACCTAGAGATCATATTGACTTGAACGGTATTCGGTGTTGGAATGGGGAAAATACCCATGAGAACGGGGTCCTTAAAAAGACTTGGTCCTATACTGTCAGGAGGATTATGAATTTGATCCACGTACAGCACGTTGTTCTCGGAAAACGAGGTAAAGAAATACAACTGATCGACAGTAATAATCTTTCCCTCATGTGGAAACTTCAAAAGTTGAAATAGGGTGGACGGAACGCATAACATGGCGTGGGTCCAACTGCGACCGAGTAGAAGATTATAGTTGAGTTTTGCATCAACGAATTCTACTTCAACGTTGACAGTCTTTCCTTGTAATTTAATCAGTAAGCTCGCGAGAACACCCAAGGGTTTTGATTCCCTTCCATCGAATGCCTCAAGGGCATTGGGAGATGAAGTGAGGGTTGGAGAGCCAATGGCCTTCCAGCAAGCAGATGACATAACGTAGGTAGATGCACCTTCGTCCACAATGGCTCTGTGAATATTGAGGCCGTTAATGCCGACTTGTATAACAAGCGCAATCTGGTGTGGAAGTCGGGGGACGAAATTCTCTAGATCGAAGGTGAGAAGGCTAGAATCAGCAGGATCAATTCCGCCGATTGCAGATAACAAAGCTTTCCGTTGAGACAGACAACTCTGAAGTACTTCCAACGCAGACATCGTGGAAGGTGCTTGTGCCAAATCCTTAACAATGTTGTAATGCTGAGCAGCACAGGCGTTCGGATTATAGGAAGACTTTCGGAGAACACCTTTGGAAGGTGGTCGTACAACGGGTTGAGCACTGGGCCTTTCAATCTCAAGAGGACCAGAGGTAGGTGGGGGAGGAGGACCATCAACGACCTCGTTCCTAGCTGCCTGACGTGATGCATCATAATCCTTCGACCGAGTGGCTATAGAAACAGGTGCAGCACCATTCATCATGAAAGCCTGAGACCCAAACGGTGCAGATGGCAAAGGCTGCTCGACCATCTGGGTCTGCTGAGATGGAAAAGGTTCCTTAAGAACTGTCTGAGTTCCCTTAGAGCCCTTAAGAAGTTGACTAATCTCGGATCGTCTCGGACAATCTTTGGTGTAGTGGTCTTCATCACAAATCAGGCAAGGGTACTTTGGTTTTTGCTGTGAACCATCATCAGCACTTGGTTTAGACGATTCTGGTTTTGGGGCATTGGATTTGGCTTTGCCTTTGCCCTTCTTTTTTCCCTTGGAGGTCTTGTCCGAAGGATTGGCCTGAATGGCGTTGACCTCTACGGTTTTACCAGAATCTGGAGTAGGTGGAGGAGCAGAAGTATTGGAAGAATTTGATTTCTGCTTCCCATTGGAAGACTTGCGAGAAGTCTGAGAGACGGACCCAATAACACCGTCTACTGATGGGGTAGCTGGCGCTTTAGAGGTCCCTGGTCGCGGGGCATCAGTCAAGATGTCATATAACGTGTCGGACTGAGAGTACACTAAATCGAGGTACTGGGCACGAGAAATGGCTTGTTCCTCGGTTACACATGCCCCCATAGCAATGTCTTGTGCAATCTTATTGACAAAGGAGGTAGTGAACCAGTGAGTCAGAAGTTGATCAGGAATGTCAAACTTGAACAGACGACAACGACGTCTCCATTCGTGAATGTGATCTAAAATATGAGTGGCTTTGTCCTATTTCAAAGATGTCAGGAGATGCGTCCCGGCTTCGTAACGAACCGGTAACTGGAAATGCGTCAGGAATGCCATATCTAGAGTATTAAAATCTTGAAAAATACCACGGAAGAGCTCTATGTACCATTTAGCAGCAGCGCCAGTGAGAGTGCGCTGGAAAAGACAGACGAATCGAGTCATCCACCCAAGAATTTGAAGAACACCATAAATGGTATGTCATGACATGTGCTTGGGGGTCTTCTCCAGATTTTCCCTCAAACTTAGGACAATCACCAGGCACCTTCGTCGGAACCGGAGGCCAATATGGATTATGAAGAATCAGATCATTGGTCAATTTGGACACATCTGGTAACTCCAACGTGGCGAGAAAAGGTAATTAAGGGTTAAAAGGCATGCCAGGTCCCTGATAAAGACCTGTACCTGTACTCCATCCTGGTTGAGCAGAACTCTGCCCCCATTGGTTCTGTCCCAGAGGATTCTGACCATAGGGGGTGTAAGCCGGATAATTGGGTTGATATGGCGGCTGAAAACCAGGATACGAGGGTTGATAACCAGGATACTGATTCTGAGTATACATGGGTCCCGATTGAGCAGTGTACGGATTTTGTTGCGGAGTATAAGTATAGCCTGGCTGTTGAGGGTAATAACCATAACCTTGAGGCGGGTTGTAAACTGGTCGAGACTAACCTTGAGGATAATAGCCTCCTTGGGGTCAAACGAGCTGCTGGTAAGTGGGACCCTGCTGAGTCGAATAAGTCGGGCGCACAGGTGGATTCGGCTGTGGCATAGAATAGATCGGTGGCAGAGCAGGGTTAGTAGGTTGTGTAGGTTGTCCTGGTTGAACAGGTTGACCTGGCTGATGAGGGACACCAGGTTGCCCTGGCTGAGCCGGTTGGCCTGATGGAGGGAGTGGGCCATGTTGTGCCTGATAACCAGGTTGACCTGTGACAGGACCATAAGATGGCCAATTGGAAAATGAGGCTGTTGAGGTTGCACCAAAGGTTGAGACGAATGGGTTTGCCCCCCAGGACCGTATGACGGTCTAGGTGGATATACCAGTTGCCCTACCGGTCCTTGAGGTTGCCCTGGTTGGACCACAGGGTGACGTTGTAGAGGTTGACCTTGAGGATTGTAAGACTGCCCTTGCGGGCCGTAAAATAATCCTTGCTAGACTGAAGGTTGTCCCTGTAAGGGTTGTCCTTGCGGGTCGTATGCATACCCTGGCTGGGTCGAAGGTTGTCCCTGGAAGGGTTGTCCTTGTGGGCCAGAAGCATATCCTTGCTAAAACGAAGGTTGTCCCTGTAAGGGTTGTCCTTTTTGGTTATAAGGTTGCACAGGCAGGGTAGGTATGAAACCATTGATATACTGATAAGCCTCAGGAGCAGGGAAATAAATGGGGTTGTTGTGCTCATCATATTGAAATGGATATGAATAGATTGGGGTACCATCCGCTCCATAATGAGAAAAGTAAGGACGATTAAGATCCTGAGATGACTGATCAACCTGGGAGATCGGTGGCTGTAAAGACATCTGATACTCCTCGGGAGAAAGGTTCTCAGGAATGGCAGAAGCTATATAAACGTCTTCAGGAATTGACGAGGTCCTAGTTGACTAAGTGGTGACAACAGGCGTAGACACAGCCACGCAGACAGTAGGTCTAACAGGTGTTGATGTGACAAAAGGAGATGTCGTGAGAGGTGTTTGTGGCGACATCCCTAACGAGGGAATGATCGATTCCGTGGACGGAGTCGATATTCACATAGAGGTAATAGCGGCCATGACCTGACTTAAAGACCTATATCCAGCTGGGAGCGACGGACCAGGTGAAGACCAAACAGAAGGTTCGGGGATGTCTTCGGGAAAAATCTGGTAGTCTTCACCAGAAGTAGGAATTCCCTCACTAGGAATAGGACCGGATGAGTCCATATCTGACCCTGCCGTAAGATCTTCTAAAAGACGATGGGGACTAGGAGGTATGACAATAGCCAAAAATGGTGATCCCGATGTAAGAGGAGGGAAGTGTTCCCCAACTCCAAATCCAAACCAAGCATTAGACAAGGGCCAATTGAACTCAACTGGTCCTCCAAAGGGAAGTTCAGATATTACTGGTCCCCCGTCAGGAAACTCGGATACAACGGGCTGCTGATGCTCAGCAGAGGATTGAGAGACCTCTGATGAATCGTCTGTATAAGGACTACCAGTAGACGAAAATGATGGTTCCGCCACTGTGACTATAGAAAAAAAGAGGGAGAGATCAAAAACAAAGACACATGAACAAAAACCAAGGAAAACAAAAACAAGTTGAAAAAAATCAATCTCTAAATGGGCGTGTGATCGTAGGTGATTAATTTTTACCACATTGAAACTGGTAATTTTACTGTTTCATATTTTAAGAGTCTAGAAACAAGTAAACGTTGACTCTATCACTTTCAGTTTGGAAACAAGCGTGAAAGGACAAGTGCTTGATGATCTTTTCAAATTTAGGGAGTCAGTAAAGATCAAAATGACTACTCTAGTAATCTAGGTAAATGGGTGTACCAGATATCCGTGAACTTCCATATACACCTTGGTAAAAATGAAAGAGAAATAAACCAAGGACTTAACGTACGTGCAGGTAATCTCTCTGAATGATGTGTTCGGTGTATCACGGGTAAAAGGCGGTAGACTCGACTTCCTATGGATAAAGGATTTGCAACCTAATGGAGTCTCCCTTTATATACGCGACGGTACGGGGAGCACAAGTCTGTACAAGTGCTATCTAAATCCAGATGGCAAACAACAGCTACTAGGTTTAACGACGCCGGAACACGTCACTAGCCTAGACCACTAGATATTCCGTTAAGTTTCAATGCTGCCTTAGGTTAATTCAGTAAATTTTAAAGTTGATCTTCAATTTACGTTTCGATTTCAAGGCCCTATCGAATGTTGGATCTCATAAAACCTCTAGATGCAATCTACATGCCACAAAACATCATTTCGTTCAATGAATACCTATCTACGAGAGAGTTGAGAGCTTTCAAATGATAGCGAAATGAACACACAAAAACATCCACTACCAATTTCAATGCAAGCTAATGAAACTAGAAAACTTTTCTCTAGAATTATACAATGCTAGTAATGCGAAGAAGTTTTCAATTTTCACTATGCCAAGCCAAATGCAAAAGATTTTGTTTTTGTATTTTTCAATATATTAGAGCAAATGCACTAAATAAATGAAAAACTAATGGAAACATCAATTTGAGAATGATAAAGAGAGAGCTGAAACCAAACAAGTTCACTCAACTCAAACAAACACAATCAAGACTCAAACCAATGACGAAATCCCTCAAAGCAAAGAAGAATCTTGAAAGAGACTCAAACAAGCCGTGTGATCTAGGCTTGGAGCAACACAAAGCGAAACTGAACGAAAGATAGGACAATCACTCAATAAACACAATGACTCAATCTGATTCAACAAGATGAATGCAAAGAAGCAGAAACAAAGTTGACTGAGAAAGCAAAGACCCAAAACTCCCACGGGAGGCTCAGCACACTGAAGCACCTAGAAGCCCTAGGGCTAAAATGAAAAACTGACAGAAAAGGGCAAACAACCAGAGGACAAGGGCTAAACATAGTGAAAAATGACTTCAAAGCACTCAAACAATCAGAAAAAAACAACCCAGGACCAAAACTCAAGCTCGGAGAGTCCAGGAATAGGCAAACCCTAAAAACAAGCAAGGTTGGCGTGCATGTCTGGCAATAATCTGCGCCAAACAGGGGATGGCGTGGGTGCCTAACTAGCAACTAGCGCCAGCTGGTGCGACTGTAAGAAGGATAACTGCGCCAATCAAGTTTACCCTAGAAAATGATAAAAATGGACAAATAGAGGCTAGATTTGGTCTTCTGGGGGCTAAACAGGGGTTTGACACCAAGGAAGGTGAACCAGAAAAGCAGATTAATCAAACAAAAAGCCAAAAACAAAATGGAGGAAGGACTAACTCCCACTGATCCCCAGCGGAGTCGCCAATTTGTTGGAGAGGTAAATCCCCTCTGCAGACAGAGGCGATCCCACTAGCCCAAGAGTGGGTCTAGCAACAAACAAAATATGGTATGATATTGATTCCTAGCTACAAAAGACGAAGCTACGATAGATAGCCTACCTCAAGTCCTATGCTACTGTTGTCGAAGGAGAAGCATTACTTCCCGTTCCTAGCTTGACAGATCACAATCCTTTTGCTCACCGCGTCTGGACACCTATACACATGCGGAGGAGAAATGACAGCATACAACGTAATAATTCAAACATGTAACTATCAATCAGTCGGAAAAGATTGAACTAAATTGCATTACACAGATAAGAAATACAACAGTGGAACCAATAATGTAGTCGAGCATATATTAAAATGTAAAAGAAAGACTAAAACCGAGTTCCAATGTCGCATTCTTCCTTTGGCAGGGCTTCCAGCGGAGCGTGTCTCACAAAGCTTGTTGGGAATTTAGACAAGGCTCTCTCTCTTACGAGGTTCTCCTTGGCTTTTCTCTCAATAGTCGCTCAGCTATAGTTTTCTTCCCAAATGTTCAACTAGCTAGCAAATGGAGGGGGCAGGCTTTTATAGAGGGAGAAGGAGAGGTGAGGTTCCCTATAATCATGGGGGAGAGTCCTATCTCTTAGGAAGGTTCCATGAGAGGTGGAAAACCACTTCCTAATCAAGGAGATCCGAAGCCAAACAACCCAACCTCTTTTTGATGATTCGTTCTGAAGTTGTTAGAATCAAACTTTCGCCTTCTATTGTTAAAAAACATTCCTTAATAGGCTTGGCGCAGGCACAACACAGGGACAGAGCGCTAGCTGGCGCGCCCACTAGTGTGTATTTTCCCTATTGGCGCGAGTGATGAACTGGCTACCCACGCCAATGCCAAAACATGGGTTTTTAGGGTTTTTCAGAGGGAATGTTCTTCAGGAGAATTCTTGCCCTTATGCAAAAGGATACCATCAAGGTGTTTTCAGGACATTTTACTATTCACAGGTCACGAAAATAGTCCTCCAATGTACGAGACGAGGGATTACAGGGACGGTGACAAAATGTTGTGTAACACAAGCCAATACTCCCTGTCTTGCTCAATGTCTGCTAGCATGAGCTCATCCACTGTCATTTGTCTCTTTGGTGGAAATGCCTCTCTTTGTTGCTGAAGTGCCCTTTTTAGGCCTCTAGTTCTTGGCCACTTCCTTCTAACCTGTTCATCTGAATCATCTATATCAACTATTTCTTCCCTTTACATCCTCTTTGCTAGTATTAACATTATGCTTGTTCAAAATTAGTTGATTTACCTTCAATTACATGTTCTATTGCTCTAGGAATGAAATCAAGAAGTTTGCCTTGGACAAGCTATCCTTTAGTTCTTTGATATCAGCATATTTATTCATGATAACTTGATCTGTTGATATGTGCTCTTCGTCCATCTCCAAGTCTTCCATGTCAGTGTCAAAATGGATAGGCTCCTCATCATGCAAATGTGCCTCATGTTGTGGTGATGATTTCTTTTTTCTTGATGTAGGCTTGGCCCCTTCCACAATGTTTGGAGAAAACACAAGCCTCCTACCTCTCTGATATATTTTTGTCACCTCAACCCTAAGTGTCTTCTTCACTGGAATTCTGCTAAATGAGTCAATCTCCCTTTGCATGGATGGTGTTGATGGTGTAGCTGATTATGTACCTTGGCTAGTAGGCTAACTGGTAGGAGGAAAAAAGACATGGGACTAAATGAATGTCTCCCAAGTGTTGTTCTTTTCTTCAAGATGGTGCAAAACAATGATTTTGATGAGGGCATGGTGAAAAAGGCTGGCTTGATGATCACCTTCTCTATGCTGCACTTTCTCTGCCATTTTGGTCAAGCTCTTGTAGAGGTAATACAGTAGGTTGAGAGGTTTTACCCCTGTGAAGTGCATGAAAAACCTGACATGGTACCTGTACAATCTAGGAAATCTGCCCTCACATGTAAAGTACTTCATAATGGCCCTCATCAATGGAGAAAACTTGTCTAGTAGTTGACCAAAAGGAAACACTTTCTTGATGGCATCTTTGTAGTGACCTTTGATGAAGGGTAATTGTACTTTTGCATATCCAAATCTAGGCTCTTGAACCACTTTGCCCCACTGTTTGGTATCCCTGTAGCTATAGTTATGGCCTCAGTTGAGATTGTAAATCTCAGCCCTACAATTATGACCTTATCTCTCCTAAGGTTAGTGGCAAACAAGCTTGTCAACTTGGCATGGTGTTTGACTCTTTGAATTTTCTCACAAAACCTTAAACACCCTACATTCTGAAAACATTTCTTGTAAAGTGAAGATGACATCAGCTCATGAGTGTTGAGTGGTTCAAACCTTGACACTTTACCTCCCTTGTTATAAGTTTTCCTTTCTCCCTCCATGTTGAGTGTTTGCGAGGCAAAAACCCTAGTGGGAAAAAAAGGGGTAGTGAGTGAGGTGAAGGGATGAAGGGGTTAGGGAAGTGGAATGAGAGTAGGAAAATTTATGGAAGTACGTATGGGTTATAAGGAGCTTTGGGAAGTGGAGGGGGTTGAAATAAGTGTAGGAATTGACCTAGGGAATTTTTACACAGTCCAAGCCCTAGAAAACTACCCAAAATAAAGCGTGGAGCTACGGTTTGGTTGTTGGGACTTGGGAAATGAGAGTAGGGGAGTGTAAGGGTTGTGGGAAGTGTGTTTGAGTGTGAGGGAGGGTAAAATGCATGTGGGATAGGTATTTTAGCTTGCAAACTTAAAATTTTAGGTTTCACCCACCAAAACGCAACATGGGGACAAATGGAGGTTTTTCACCATAAAAACAAGGAAACAAATACTTAGAGGAGGTATCAAGGCCCTTAACTTACTTTTACATTGATGATGAAAACTTCAATTTCCCTGCAGAACCTTTGGAAGAAATATTTTTTATTGTTGGAGTGAAAACGCAGCGTAGAGGTGAAAACACAGCGTGATGCCTGAAAGCGCAGCGTGGCAGCTTAGAACGACTTCTTTGGAGTATCTTTTAATGCTAAGAGTGTTTAGATTGCCTTTGCTGGTGAGTGAGAGCTCTTTGCCAATGGAATGAATGAGAGAAATGATTTTGATGGTCTTTTATAGCTTGTGGAAGCCTTTTTCTTCATTGTCGAATGGTGGCACACCAAGTTCTTTTCACTTTTTCTTTTAAAACTATGCAGCTTCGAAAAATTTCAAACTTATTACATCATAATTGAAATAAATTACACTTGAAACAAACTTTATTGAGTAAATTCCCTATTACTACTCCTTCATTTGTTGGATTTATTAATGAAATGACAAATTTTGGTGACTTAAACCCTAATGACCTAATGGTGACACTGGGCTGAATGAGGACCATGGTGACATGACTGAGATGAAAATGATGAATTTGCAATGATGACTCGACCAACTGGGAGATAGCAATGACCAACACAAAAAAAAATGAATGTAGTAATAGACCTAGACACCACTAGCCAGTGACCAAAATTTTATTTGAAGACCTACTGAAACCATAAAAATTTGACTTGACACCCTAACAAAAACTTTGTAAGAGCACATGTGATCAATTGTGATAGGCAGAACTGACTGACACTAACAGTGAGGAAACTTGTGTTAGAGAACTATTGAAGATTCACTTCCTTTTGTGCCTCAGGTTCATGTCACAGAGTATACCATATCTTGGACAAATATTATTCTACATACCTTTGTATTATGTTCTTTGTATGGCTTCAAAACAATATGTCTCAGGATTCACATATAATTACATAGAGCCACAAAAATAAATTTGTATGTACCTTTTATACAAATGGATGTTATCTTATTGGGAGTATGAGGACGTCTTCAAGCTTCTAGGAATGTTATTGAGCTACTACAAAAATGATGATCTCCAGATCTTCTTCTTTAGCCTCTGCAAAAAGTGTCCTCAAATTTAGTTGGGTCTTTGTGAGTGAGATCATTGTTGTAGAGGCGTCTTTAAATATGCCAACATAGAGTAATCTTCAAATTGCCTTCCATTCACCTTAGCTTTGATACCATGTTGAGAAATCAATAGCCTTGTAGATTAGGGTTGATTACACTTACTTGATAATTACTTGTGAATTTGTTGGATTCTTTATTAAATTTTTATGTTCTCTTCTTTCATCAAGTTATTACCAAAAGTACAAAAACATGGAGCTCTCAAGAGACAAGAACACAAAGATATAGGCTCCAAGCCAGGGAAAAAACCCCACAAGGGGGAAAACCCAAGAAAATCCTATTCTTATAGAATCATATCAAAGTGAGATAGCCAAGATCCAAGACCAAGACAAAGACTACCACACAGACCCAAGTCGACCCTCCAATTCTTGTTCAAGTCAAAGTCAACAAAGTCAATGTTGGTCAAACACCTAAATTCTTGTCATCTCCTAAAAATTTGACTCCTGCTTTTTTGGTTCCTAAAATCTCAACCCTTGAAATTTTGGGCCTACAATACCTCAGAAAAATTCGCAGATTTATGGCAAAAAATTCTTCTTCTCTCCTTTGCCCTCCTCTCTCCTTTCACTTCACTGGTTTTTTCTTGTCTTGGCACAGAGATCGATGTACATGATGAGTGAATGAATAGTCTCCAAAGTGGTCGATTTTCCCTCTATATATACACATCCGGGAGGTCGAATAGGTGGCTCTTGGAGCCTAGAGCGAATTGTTCCCAAGGAGGGTCGACTTGGTCTTGTGGTGACACTTTTGACACTTTTGACTCAAAAATAAATATTTTTATTTTTCATGCAAGTCCAAATGGGACTTTGACTCATGACAAATTTATTTGACTCAATAAACCATAGAAGCATTAACTTACATGCTCTGACTAGAAAATAATAATAATAATAAATCATTTTTCTTCTTTTTGCTTTTACATGAAATGCATATTGATACAAGTACAAAGTTAATTATGAAGACCGAACCTAGTTACATTTCCAACATAATCCTTCAATGACAGTGACAAAGAAATGATATAAGATGGATGACAATGCCATATGGTTCGATATGACTATTAGTGTCAGAAGGAAGGCAAGTTGGAACAGAACGTTACTTGGAACATTACTTGAATGTCAAGACCTTTGCTTGAATGGAACGTTAGTTGGTCTTCGCATGCCAAAATTGCATCATTGACTGTGTAATTGGAAGATGTTAGAGATAGGGTTAACTAGAGGTACATTATGCTCATAACAAAGGAGAGGTATAGTTAGATAATTTCAAAGATCTACCAAGATAGAACATAAGTATGTGTAACCTACAACAAATGCTAGACTTGAAGCCTTGGGGTGCAACAATTGTGTGTGCAGATTTCAGAGTGAACATACTTGTGCAGAGAGTAGTGCCAACGATGCTAGAGGAGTAGTCCTTTCTAGAATTAATCAAGAAGATGGTGTACAAATCCCAAACTATACAATGTCTCAGTTGATAGAGTTGAAACGGCCATCTGAAGTTTAGGTGTTGAGTTTTTTTTTCTTTTTAGGATCATCTTTACAAGGCATGAGATATCCATGCTAGTAGTCGGACAAAGATAATATGTTATCAAGCTAAGTCTTAACAGTGTATAAATTTGTAGAAAAACTAAAATAAAGGCATAGTATTTGAACATAGATATATATGGCCTAGATTCTGGTCTCGAAGAGTGTTAAGGTTGTGAATATGTGAGTTTGATGTTAAACATAACAGGAATTTTTACTAGTACGGTTCCTTTCTGCCTTGCTCTAGATTATGCATGACTCTAAAGTATGAACAGATTATATTTGTAGCATGTTCAGGTTAAACCCCAATTTATTAATTGGAGTCATTCCCAAGGCCATTTCCAAGGCAAACAAAGAGAAGATGACTCATATTTTAAGACTTTCAATACACCTGCAATGATCTAACTGATGCATTGACCGAAAGAGATTACTCATCCATCAATTTTTTTTTGCATGAAATTGTAGCTCTTGAATACGAGTAGGAGCTTGAGACAACTAAGAAGAGTTCCTCCCTAGAAAAGAATTACAAGCTTTCTGATGGGAAAGTGATCACATTTGGCGCAGAACATTTCAGATTTCCCGAGATCTTGTTCTAGTATTCTCTAATTGGAAAGAAAGCCAAAATTTATCGATTCAAATAAACATTCTTATGAATGCTTTATTCAATATCTTAAACATTGAGCAGTTTAAAGTTAAATTCGGGACTATGAATGGACCAAATTGAATGGCCATTGTATATTGGTCCTCATTCTTGCTTGTCACATTTCTGATCAGTGAAAAAAATCAAAACCTTTGTGCTAACAGTGAATTTTGTGTTAATAGTGATAATCAAATGGTTCCTGTTACCACACAATCTAGCAGGGCCCTTGGAGGGGAACCTGTGGGACAGCTACTAGACCAACTAATAACATCGGGACAAAGACCCATTGCCACCTCAGTCAATGTCCCTTGCTCTTTATGGACTTTCACTAATGGGAGGAGTCTTGGTAGGATAGGAATCACTTGAAAAGGAAGTATCAATGATCTATGTGAAGTGATTCCACTAAGCCCATTCAAGGAGAGGCTCAATTAAGGTTTGATGAGAGAAAGCTCTCTAAGAAAGACCTAGGATGGAAATCAAGACCTAGGGCTCGAGATTTTTGCAATGGGGATAGGTATGTCTAAGATCAATACCTCCAAGATGAGATGGGACCTCTCAAGAACCTTTGTAAGATGGTTGGACACCTTAAATAGGCTTTCGCTATCCTTGAGAGCCCTAATTTAGGGCTTACGCCAGACCTAGGGTTTTTAGGATATACGGGGAGGAAAATCCTCAAAAGTGCTCACTAGGTCAAGGTAAGACAAAGGAAAGGTTCTCTTAGGATTTATTCCACCAAATATTAAGCTCACATGACCCTCTAGAAAGCCACCAATCCAATAGATTTCGAGCTAGGTTACCCTTCTAGTCCACACCTAGGGCATCAAGATTTATGAAGAATCCATTGTGGGAACTCAACCAAATTTTGATATCCTCTAGAGAAAACACTAAGGGAGAGTTATAACCAAGTGGATTCCAAAATATCCTTCTCTGATATAATTCGCAGGATACCCTAGCTAGACATCTAAAGGAGAGGGGTTGAAGAATTAGAAGAGAGAAAAAAAAATTGTGGGTAGAGGTTAAAGGTGACCATAAATGGATATGATTAGTGCCTAGACCATTGGGTGTTGTGAGTCATAGATGCTTTAAATTAGCCGATTTGGTCCTTAAGGAGGCCAAAAGTAGAAGCCCTAACTACCACTTTCAACAATTACCCTCTTTAAGTAATGTAAATGGAGTTTCATGGACAAATTACAATAATTCTCCACTACGAACATTAATTTCATATTATCAATGAGCAACACATACAAAATTTCCCAACATCACAATTTTGAACCATAATATATTAGGGCACAAATATTTACCATGAGAACAAATTCCATGCATTAGGCATTACATAAAGATATTCAAAAATAATAATCACTTACTAGACAATATGAAGTATATCCATCCATTAAACCATGAAAAAGAAGCTCCAAAATGATGTCAAACCAACTCCAAGTGTCAAAGTGAATCTATACACATCCAAAATAATCCCAAATTGCAGGTCTAAATTCTTCAAAGAATGTGAAAATCCCAAGTGATGGTACTCTCTCACAAAGGGAGAGATTTTTATTTATATGAGTCCATCCTGATTCGAATTAGCCTAATTAGCCCCAACAATTATAAAACAATGTGCAAATAACAAATCTTGGTGACAATCCCACCAAGTAGATAATAAAGTGATGAAGAAGTCAGAGATAAGTGAGCCAAAATGACGAAATCGTGATGTAGAAGGGTCGTTGGAGGGCCTCATTGGGTCCTCAAGGTGCCAAGATGAGAGAGAGTGCTCCATGAATGATGGACAAAGGGGCAGCCCCTTAATCTCTATGTAAATAACATATGGCGCTCCAAAGTGGCTCTAGGGCACAAGTACTGGCCTCGTGGTTCTCCTAATGAAATATAAGCTTGTAGATTGCTCCAAATGAGGGATTTGGAGATGGTGCATGTCCTCTCATGTCTCAAGAGTGAGACATGCCTCTTTTGGACCTCAGATCAGCTACCAAACCATGTGTACATTTTTAAGCCAGCTGAGGACAATATTGGTCCAAGTGCATCATCTCATGATTAATGTGGGGCAATGAACAAGATCTAATGGTATTAAAGTTTCCCATGAGATGAAATAATGCTTTGTCACAAGTCAGAAACCCATGGCTCTCAATGCATCACCTACAAGTGTTAATTCATTAGTACATCTAAGTGAACCAAGCTTATTAGCCAAGAGCACAAATGAGACTTCATAATGGGCTCCCCTTCCAAATTTGGGATTTTGAGCATGTAATAGTGTTACCTCCCTAGGTATAAGTGGCTAATAAACAACCCTATTGGGTGTTCCCAACCCCTAAAGGGAAATACATGTCCAAGATGCATCCTTTAGGTGATAGGGTGTTGATATTTTGAGGTGTTGGGGTAGCATCGGATTGGCTCCCAAACTTTGTGGAGGGTCTAGAGTACATGAGATCTCCAAGACCCAGAAAGTGATTTAAGAAATTCCATCCTGTTTAAGAGATAGTTTATTAATTAATATTTTTAATTAAGGACCCTAATCTAACTTAGGAAAATTAAAATATTAAAGTGAATTCAATCAAACATGTGATGAAAATGACTTAAGTCACACAGACCAAGCATCTTCTAATCTTAGTCGTCGATTCAATATTAGATCAAGGGCGTTGATGTTTCAACAAGAAAAGTATAAGAAGAGGGCTTGGGGTCAGTTCGAGAACACACATAGTGGCAGAGCACTGAAACTAAGCTGGAATTCTAGGGCATGGTTTGCTAAGAATTTCATAAGTGTTTTAGCTACAGCGAGGGGTAGTGTTGGCGAGAGGGATGGTTTGATCCCAGGCCAAGAGTGAAACAAGGGCAGAGAAACAGCAAACTTAGCAGCGCATAGGAAGCAGTGGCTACGCAAAGCAGCCATAGCCTAGTAGAGGCAGCGCAGAGGCAGCAGGAGGCCAGGAGAGCTGACGCAGTGCCATAGAAGGGTGTCGCAGTCCCAAGAGGACTGACGCTGGCCAACCAGGGCAGCGAAGGGGCAACGTAACCCAATCTGGGGTGACGCAAGCCCTTCTTGTGCAACGCAGGGGCTGACGCAGGCTAGAAGAGCTGACGCGAAGGACTTCAAAGCAGCGTTGGGGTTTCTGAAGACTGAAAAAGGGTTGAGTTCTGTAAATCTCGTTTGAGGGTCTGAATCAGTCAGTTTTTCTGTCTCCGGAACAGAGGTATATATGCAGTTTATTATTTATCTATTGGGTTAACCAGTTTGGTGCCCAGATTTGTTGTACTTATATTCTGCTTAATAATAAAAACCCTCCAGTAGCTAGATGACTGATTTTCCCGCATTGGGTTTTTTAGGGGACAGTTGTCCAGAAAATCCTTGTGTGTCACTTTGTCATTGTGCATGTTATTCATTTTAGATCTGTATGTGTAGGTTGTTAATGTATTTACTTTGATTTTAATGATGAATATTTCACATTAATAACTTAATGTAAGTAGGAGAAGTAAATCTGAAATTTAACAGTAGGGTTTCTGGTATCGTAGCGATTGCATATCTAGCCTAGATCTCCAGTAAGAAGGTTGAAGAATATTTACTGCAGAAAGCAGCAGCGGCGGCAGATAAACCAGAACGGAAAAAGCAACACAACAGCAGGAGGAAGCAGATCATAGCAGAGGCAAGGGTGATGTAGGTCCGCGTACTTACTGCGTAGAGGTAGTGCAGAGGTTGTGCTGAGACTATCTGCTCACGCAGAGGCCGGCTAGGGTGACGTAGTCCAAAAGCTAATTGTTGTTCAGAGTGTCGAAAGTTGAGCTGCAGACCTTTAGCAGTTGCTAGTGGGGTGAAAATTCTATCGGTGCATAATTTAGCCTAAGCTAAGTTGACGAAGAGCGGGAGGAGAACTTCTTCTCAGAAGATTTCCTACCAAAGAAGTCAGAAGATCGATCAAAGGATCGAAGAGAGTTGATTCATTTTGTTTGGCAGACTTCCAAGAGAGGGAGTCAGTTGTCATAGGGAGCATAGGGTGCTTGTCTCGCGAAGGACCCTAGATCCGAGTCTCTAGCATAGAGAGGAGGATTTGTTCCGACTAACTTCTGAGCAGATGGCACCCCATGGAATACGTGATCAGGATAGGTTGGACGACCTGTCCAACTTTGCAATCTGGAAGGCCAGAATCCTGGTAGTCATGGAGGAATACAGCTTGAGGGAGCATGCAGAGAAAGTCTTGGCCACACCAACCGATGCGAAACTCCTGGAGAAGCAAGAAGAAGCAGCGGCACATGCCAAGCGCTTCTTTATGGACGGAGTCAAAGATCATGTGGTTCCACACATAGCCGAGAAGGCAACGGCTAATGAGATGTGGATACCTCTAACCACACTATATGAAGGAAGATCCATCTAGAGGAAGATGCTTCTGGAGAACCAGCTGAGGTTATTCATGATGGCCAAGGGAGAGGACATTGACCCTTTTCTATCCAGACTCAAATTGATCCGGGATTAGCTGAATAGCATGGGGCTCAAGGTAGATGACGATGTCATGGTGAGGATTACTCTCAATGCAGTCACAGAGGACTGGGAAAATTTTGTTCAAAGTCTCTTGGGCAGAGCAGACCTTCCCAACTCGAACAACATGTGGGCTATCCTCCGACAAGAGTAAATCCATCAGATGACCAAAAGACAATACAACACTAGTTCGAGCAAAGTGAAGAAGGAAGAAAAGGAAGATGCAGCCTTGGCATCAAAGAGGCAGCAAGGGAGAAAGAAGCAATATCCATCGAAGATCAAGTGTTTCCAGTGCAGTGAACTAGGACATTTTGCCAACAATTGTCCTAAGAAGAAAAAGGTCAAGGAAGCTTCTAGCTCCAAGGTTGTTGTGGTGGACGATGGCTCTGAAGATGACATAGCCATGAGCGCTCAAGAACCACGAAAGTGGGGTGATATTGATCTGTATAGCAGCTACAGAGTGAAAAGGGCAGGATCCTTGAGTAGACCAACTCTTGGATCACATACGAGCTACGGGAGCCTTAAGACATTAGCGGGGCAAGTGGAGCAGTGGGTGCAGAGAATCACAGATGGAGTAGAGAGTAAGCGGGAAAACGCAGAAATGGAGGGCATAACAACAGTGCGTAGATTGTGAAGACAGAGATGGGGAATGAAGCGGGGAGGCACCATAGAGCTGCTCTTTGGTTTTAACAATAATTCTTGCAATCAACCTGCTAACTTATGCGCAAAGAAACAGACAAATGCATAAAAATACAGTGCAAAGGGAGACTGAAAAATGGTAATGCAACCCTACTTTTAATCTCAGAAACAGTGAATAGAAATTAGTTTTTAGGTTTGTGGAAAGGTTCTCCCTCCTCGAGCTCTATTGACAGAGATGAGAAGGCGGTCTTGATCCACATCTTTTTTGGTTTTTCTCCTCTATTCTATTACTCACAAGCAGATGAAACCTACAACAGCACACTGAAAGCAAAAATAAATAACAATTTGAAACATAAACGAAATTATCAGAAGCGGAACTAATGAAATGACAGAAAGCAAAGAACAAATACAACAAAGAGGCTGAGGCACATGGATTGGGCCCTAACCCACAATCCTAGCTCTGTGAAACTTAAATCAATAAAATGAAATCTATCTGCCCATTTCATAAAATAATAGCCTCATACATTTCTGAAAGTTTGATCACCGAGTAAAATAATAAAAAGCTCAATAGCTTGCAACAAAGTTCTGACCCTTCGTAGCTCTAGCTTTGCTCTATTTATTCTACAGGGTAGCTACCAACAACTCTCTAGAAAATAGTGATTGAGTCCACTTGACTCCAAGTAAACATAGATTGAGTGCACTCCTCTTTGAGGGCTTGGATGCCTTTGAAATTCGAATAGCTGGAGAGAATCCTTGGGGATCCTTTGGCTACCTTTGGAATTCAAATTGCTGGAGAGAATCTTTGGGGTCCTTTGGCTGCCTTTGAGAGTTAAGGAGGGTGGAAAATCCTCCTATAATTTCTCCTCATTGTCTCCTCCAAGTCTTTATGATAAAATCCTTATAAAAATGCTAATAATTCATGATTTTCTGCACTCAACCTCATATTAGGCACTTAGAGTATGTTGGCCTTAATCACCACCTATACTAGCATCATAAAACCAAATAATAATAAAAATGCAAGAAAAAGAGATCTAAGAAGGCAAAAAGGTGACCATTAACCCCTCCAAATATGTCTAATGATGGAGCTCATCATCACCCCCTTACCGAATGGTTGCTCATCCTCGGAGCAACTAATCCTCCTCCTGCATTTCCTTCAAGGCTTTAATAGCCCTCCCTGATTTCTTGAGGAAGAAGTGTGGGAGTTTCCCCAAGGGAGTAAAAACCATTATTCTTTTCTGCATTCTCACATTCTCTAACTTGTGCATCTGTGTCATTTTCATCATTCAGCCCCAACAACAAAGGGGGGTTGAGCTTTAGTCCCAACCATTGGATCTTTTTGGCCTACATTTCCCTCTTGTATAATGGTGCCATTTCCAATTCACCCCTCAGTCTTTCTGGAGTGTGGTACTCCCTGTTCTTGAGGCTGTGAGGGAGGTTGTTCCATCTCCGTTGGTTGGCCATAATGCACTCATCTTCTATCTGCCTAGAAACATCATCAAAGTGGCCTATTACTTGTCTTTAAGTCTGAAGGTAGCTTTCAACTAGTGCAGGGTTCCTTTCAATCTCTCGACGGTTAAGGATGACTCCTCTTAGGTTGAACAATTCTGGTCTGATATATAAGGGTTCTATGTTTCTTCTTCCCATGACCCTCCATATCTTTTTTTTTTCTAGTGTCCTCATTTGTCATCCAAGATGCTAGAGTCATTAGCTGCATATCCCCCATTGTGGAATTGGGGTCCCACGTATCCAGATTTGTTAGCACAAGGTTATGCACATAAAACTCTGTCATTTTTGTCTGATCATCCATGTTAGCTTGCTTGTATAAATCCATAAATTGCCTACAATCTTGGAATGGTAGTGATCCATGGGAGGCTAGAGTTTTGATTTGAAATAGAATTCGTTGCTCCATGAGGTACATAGCATATGAGTCAGAAGGGAATTTGCACTGAAGGGCTTCTATACATAAGTTTTCCATGGTGGCTACTTGCTGCCCTTTTTGCTGCAATTTCTCCTTCAGTGCTACATTATCTGCTTGTGCCTTTTGTAGTTTCCCCTTCAGAACTGTTTCTTCAATTCTTTCCTCCTCCCTTGGTGATTCTTCAATGATAATGAGGCTCGTGGAAGGATTTTCTGGCTCTCTTTGACTTATCCTCTGACTCTTGTCAGCACTGAAATACAAAGAGGTCTGTCTTTTTCTCTTTGTGCTCAAAGGAGCTAAGGTGGAAACTACCTCTTTGTCTTGAGGGGATGTGGTGTTGTGTTGTGAGTCAACTTCTTGCTCACGTTATGCTACCTCTATGACTTCTATTGCCATCTCTTTCATTTTTCTTTGGCCCTTTGTCTCTTCCTCTTCTTCTTCTGGTTCTTCTTGTTCCTCTTATGTTTCTTCTTCTTATGTTGTTTCTTCTTCGGGTTCCTCTTCTTCTCAAAGGCTAGAAGTGGAATTCTTCCTTGTTTGGGTTGGTTGCTATAAAATCTTCCCTGCTCATATTTACGAAAGAGGACCAGGCCATGGGTAGGGTGACATTGTTTTGTTGTTGTTGTTGCATGTTGTCCCAAAATACGCGGCTGAATCTCACTGTTGCTGCCCTGCGGGCTTCAATCGGTCTCTCTCCCTTTGAAAATTTTCAATTTACTGGTTTGGATGAGACGGACCCATGGAAAATTTTAGGGGCTAATATTCGCAAGTGGGTTAATTTTCCATGATTTTTCCAAAAAAAAAGATTCGCCAATTCTATTTTTTCTAAAAATGATTAGCCCAAATTTTACAATATAAAAATGTTTAGCCTAGAAATTCGCCAACGCTACATAGAGAATATATATAAAATCATTATAAATATGAACAATTTTACAAATATATCAATAAAAATTATATAGTTTTCATATTAGGGACTAGAGAGATTCGCCAATGTTTTTAAACTTCAAGATAATTTTTCGTCCTTAAAATTTTCCCTGGACGGGCCCTCTTTATTATTAGCCTACGTAGCTAATTTTTTTTTTTTTTTAAGCACTTATGTAACGCGGCTTAGCTCCAATTTTTGTTGTAGACAGTTGGACCTTCTTCTTGATAACTTGCTAATACTACATGTCTCCTCCTCTCGTCCTCCTCCACTCCAACTGATTTAATTTTTTTGCTGGCCTACATGGCGTGTACTTCTATTTTTTTCAGTCATACTTCATGGTGGTGGCCAAGTTCACTGGCCACCTTTCTGCCTCTCGATCTCTTAGTCTGCAAATTTAATTATTTCCAGCCATTATGAATGCATAGCGTAGGGTGAGGGGCTATACCTGAGCTTACCAGTTGTTGTCAAGGCATTTGCATGAGTTGGAATTTGGAGACAAACCTCTTGTATGTTGTGTTCTTCCTTTTTTTCCTGTTTTCTGAGTGAGCAGCTTGACGAATGAGAAACTCTCTGAGTGAGTTGTTGATCTTTCTTGTTGTTTCTTCCCATTGTAGATGTTGCGTGTGGGTGCTCCAGATGCCATGGGTGGCACTCTTGTCTTTCCTGGGGTCTGCTTTATCAGCGCCTCTCTTTGTTTTTTCTTGTTGTTCATGAACATATTTTTGCGTTGTAGGAATTCCCTGATGTCTGTAGCAGTCTGCGTTTTGCTTTCCTTGCTACATTGTGCTCAGGAATGGAGGAATGTGGTGTATGGAGGTGATGGAGGAAGTTATGAAAATGAATGGAGTGAATAATGGGATGGATGGTAAAATAGAAGAAGGGAAAATAAGATGAATGCTTCCTTGTGTTTCCAGAAACCATTAATAACCTGCAAAACAACAAACACAGAAAACACAAAGATGCAGATGTATTTTTTGTTTTCTTTTTTTTTTCTTTTTCTTTTTGAAAGAAAGTGGGTTGCCTCCATGGAGGTTTTCAACCCACAAACTTGCCTTGGGCACCTCAGAGAGGTAATCACCTATGGATCTTTATTCTCTTTTTCTTCTTTTCTTTTTTTTGAGAGAGAGCAAGTGAGCTGCCTCCATCGAGGTTTTCAACCCACAAGCCTGCCTTGGGTGCCTCAGAGAGGTTTTCACCCATGGATCTTTATTTTTTCTCTTCTTCTTTTTTCAGGAGGTGTGGGAAACTATGGAGTTTCCCATCACATACACCTCTCTGCTTATTGAATTTATGAACTCTGCCCTTGACAAAGGCTTCTTGTAAATTTTAAGTCTACGACCATTGACAAGCAAGGGGTTTCCTTCCTCTTCTATGGTTCTAATTTGAACTACGTCGTTATCAAAACATTTTTCCACTGTGTAAGGTCCCAACCATCTTGTCATCAACTTGCCTTTGAAATCTTTAAACCTTGAATCATACAACATCACCCAATCTCCTTCTTGGAAGGTCTTTTCTTTGATGTTCTTATCATGCCAGACCTTCCTTTGCATCTGAACTACCTCCGTGTGAAGAAGTGCTTGCATTTTGAACTCATCCAATCCATTTAGTTGCAGCAGCCTCTCTTTTTGGGCATTTGATAGATCTAGATTTAATTCAGATGCCATTCTTAAAGTATTGAATTCAAACTCAACTGAAAGTATAGCCTTCTTACCATAGACTAGTTCATAAGGAGTGAATCATGTTGTTGTCTTCCAAGTAGTGTTGTAGGCCCAAGTAGCTTCTACCAATTTATCTGCACAATATTTTATGCTGCTACTCACAACCTTGGTGAGGATTCTCTCTAAAGCTCTGTTAGTTACTTATACTTGGCCATTCGCCTGAGGGTGATAGGCAGTAGAAGTTCTATGCTTAATCTTGTGCTTTCTCAAAAGATTCTCAATGAGGTGAGAGGTGAATTGTGCTCCCTTATCAATGACTATTTCTCTGGGGTACCCAAACTTGTAAAACACATTCTCCCTCAGAAATTCTGCTACTTTCTCCTCGGTTTCTACCTTCACTTCTTTTGTTTCAACCCACTTTCTCAGGTAATCAGTGCAGACTATGATATACTTCTTTTGTCCAGATGGTGGATCGATAGCACCAACAAAGTCCATGCCCCACTTGTCAAATGGCTCAAAAGCCACCTGAGGGTGCAAAGGCATCTCATCTCTTTGCACGGGTTTCCCCATCCTTTGGCACTGGTCACACCTGCTGGTGTATCTTCTGGAATCTTGGTGAAGGGTAGGCCAATAGTATCCTGCCTGCAAAAATTTGTAAGCAGTTCTCTTTGCAGCAATGTGGCCTCCACATGGACTGTCATGACATGTAGAGAGGATATCAAAATCTTCTTCCTCCCTCACACATCTCCTTACGATATGATCAGGGCCTAGCTTGAAAAGGTTTCCCCCAATCCATGTGAAAGGGACGTTTTTTCTGATGATTCTACTCCTCTCCCTGAATGAAAAATTAGGAGGGAGTCTCCCAACAACCAAGTAATTGGCTATATCAACAAACCATGGTGAGAGTGTTGATATAGCAAAGAGATGCTCATCTGGCAGCTGGTCATCCACCATTACTTCTTCACCTGCAGGAAGAGATAACCTAGACAAAAATTTGCAACAACATTCTCCTTTCTAGGTTTATCAACAATAGTCAAATCGAATTGCTGCAAAAGTAACAACCATCTAATTATCCTAGCATTAACATTTGGTTTGTTCATTAAATACTTGACGGTTGCATGGGTAGTGTGAACAAAGGTTTGATATCCAGTTACATAATGCCTGAATTTGTTCAAAGCATGACCAATGGCTAACATCTCCTTCTCAGTAACAGTATAATTCAACTCGGCCTTGGACAAGTTCTTGTTGATGAAATAAATGGCATAAAGGATTTTTTCCTCTAATTTTCCTAATGTTGCCCCTACAACTTTGTTGGATGCATCAGTGTGGATGTGGAAAGGCAGAGTCCAATTTGGACCTCGGAGGATGGGGGCAGTAGTCAACTTTTCCTTAATGAGCTTGAAAGCCTCTTAACAAGGACCGAACGAAATAAACTCAGAATATTTGGCCAATAACCCAAATAATGGCGAAGCCATCTTGCTGAAATCTTTGATGAACCTTCTATAGTAACGAGCCAAGCCTAAGAAACTCCTAACATCTTTCTACTTTTGAGGAGCAAGTACCCTTTTGATGATAGTGATTTTTTTCGAGTCTACCTGTATTCCTGCTTGAGATATAGAGTGTCCTAATACAACCCCTGCTTCCTTCAGGAATTCACACTTTTCTAGGCTCAAGGAGAGATGCATCTCAATGCACCCTCTTAGTACTTTACCCAAATTGGAGAGAGCTTCCTGGAATTTATCCCCATATGGTGTGAAATCATCCATGTAGATTTCGATAGAGTCATGGACTAACTCAGAAAATATACTCAGGACAACTCTTTGGAAGGTAGCTGGGGCATTGCACAACCCAAAGGGTAGGACTCTATAAGCGAAAGTACCCCAAGGGCAGGTGAAAGTAGTCTTATCCTAGTCTCCAGGGTTGATTTAAATCTGATTGTACCCACTGAACCCATCTAAGAAGGAAAAGAACTTCTTCCCCGCAAGGCCATCCAGGACTTGGTCTATAAAGAGCAAAGGGAAATGGTCTTTCTTGGTGGCTTTGTTAAGTTCTCAATAGTCAACACAAATTTGCCACTTCCCATTCTTCTTTGGGACTAGGACAAGAGGAGATACCCATTCACTGTCGAATATACGATATATGAACCCTGCATCCAATAGTTTCTGCAGCTCTTCTTTGACTATGTCCTTCAGAGCCGGGTTCATCCTTCTTTGGGGTTGTCTCACAGGCTTGCATCCTTCTTTGATGTAAATATGATGTATGCACACTGAAGGATGCACCCCTTTCATGTCCTTGTAATCCCAAGCAAATGCATCTAGATTCTCTTTCAAAAGCTGGCATAGCTACTTCTCTTCTTCATTCAAGAGGTTTGGGTTGATTTTCAGAGATCTGGATGGGCCAAACTCAATAGCCTTGGTGGATTCAAAAGTTGACTCAACTGAGTGCACTTCCATCCAAGGTTGGCTTTCAGACTCTTTGACTAAGGTTTCGAGAGGAATGTTAGTGGAGGACTGGTTTTGAATGGCATGGTCAATGAGTTCATCTTCATCAAGCTGCCCCCCTCTAAGAATAGCATCTATGGTACACATAGGGGAAGTGTTATATAACTCATCTTCTTCATCCTCTAACCATATAGGAGTTATCTTCTTCATCCTCCAACCATATAGGGAGATCGTGATCAATGAAAGGTTGGGCTGGAGGATATAACACTAGTTGTTTAGACAAAGGCCCATTTTTTATAGTCATGTTTCCGACCCGACAACTAATATAAGCATCTGCAGTGGCTAACCAAGGTCTCCCTAAGATGAGGGGATAACCATTAAACTTGATTTTTGGTTGCAGGACCAGGAAATCTATAGGATACTCCCAAGAGTCAATGGTAACCATAACATCCTCAACAATTCCTTCCAGAGTTACTGTGGACTGATCTGCAAGTTGCAGAACTGTTGTCGTTTTCCTCAAAGTCCCTTGGAGATTAAGTTTCAACATAGTTTCCTTGGTCATGACATTGATGGCAGCCCCTAGATCAATCAGAGTGTTGGGGCCTATGACACCATCTATATGCACATCAACAACTAGACTACCAGGGTCCAGGTACTTTGGAAATATCACCCTCCCTGGCATTAGGTCAGACAATTGTCCTACCACATTGATGGTGGGGGTATCTCTCTTCCTTCTCCCAAGTATCTTGAAGCACTTTTCTTTGTGAGCCTATTGTAGATAGGGACATCCTTAATTGCCTGGAGAAGTGGTATCTTTACACACAAATTTTCCAATTCTTCCAGGAGTTCAGTCTCCTCTAGGGTGTGTTGACTAGGGTGGATCAAGCGCTCAGGAAAAGGAGATTGTTGGATCTGAGTGTTACCTTCTTCCTTTTCCTCCTCAACCTCTACAGGTGGAGATGGAGGATGGTTGTCTGGGAGTACTCTTCCTGACCTGAGATTAACCTCCTATATCTCCACAGCATAAGCTGGATAGGATGTTTCTCCACTGGGAGCCTATTGTGCATGTTTGTTGTTCGAGTTCGGATTGGGTTGTGCAAGTATTTTAGGTAGCCTAGGTGGAGCAACATGAGTATGCTGAGGTTGAGGTTGGGGTGAAGGCATTAGAGTAGGTGGTTGATTTTGTTGAGGCCTCCACCCTTGGGATGGATTGTTCCACTGAGGTTGTTGTGGAACATACTGCTGGAATGGTTGGTTTACTGGTTGAGGATGATATGAAGAGTTGTAAGGCCAAGTAGGAGGTGTAGACTAGGATGGGAGAGTGAGGGTGTACCAAGGTTGCATGGGTGCGCTCTGATTGTTATGATAATAAGGATAAGGTGCACCTGGCATACCTTGTTGATATGGCCTAAGGCCTTGAGGCCTTCTCTGGTTGATGAAATAGAGTTTCTATGGCATTGCTTCCCCACCTTGATATACAGCCTTAAGCCTAGGTAAGGAGGGACACTTGTCTGTGGCATGATTCTCTTCACAGACTAAGCAAACCTCTATGACATTCAGTGGACATTCATTTCTTGGGTGCTTCCTGGTACATCTAGGACAAAATACAGCCAAGGCTCTTTCTGCTTCCTCCTGCTTCCTCTTGACCTACATGGTGTCCATTTGCAAAGCAAGTGTGTGCAGCATGTCACTCTTGAAGTCCTCCAACATATTCCCAATCTCATGTTTGATGAAGGTAGAAGAAGAAGGAGCATTGGATGTAATTTGGCTAGCTCTGCCCTTCTTTCTAAATGCTCTAGAATGGTTTCGGAAGATAGTTTTGATCGTTTCATAGGGTTGTTGGGAGATATCTCCTCATGATAGCATATTCAAGGTTTCTATCATCTCTTCTTTGATCCCTCGAAGAAGTACAAGTTTAAGTGACTCAAGATCAGGAGTACAATTGGCTCTCTTATAGTTCAATTGAAACCTCTCTTCACAGCCCTTTAAGGATTCATCCGGCCCTAGAGTCATCCTAAAGATCTCATCCTTAGTTTCCTTGGACCTATAGTAGTCTTTGTATTTGATGCTGAAGGTCTCTTCCATTTGTGCCCAGATAGTGATGTTATCCCCAGGCAGACCCATGTACCAGCGCAAGGTTGCATCTTTAAGGGTGGATGGGAATAGCTTCAACTTCTGATCATCAGAAGTGTAGTCATAAGTCCTACAAACAACAGCAAATTCAAACATGAATGTGCCAGGATCCTCAGAGGTAAGTCCATGGAAGTGTGGAAGAGCTGAGGGGCTAATGTTTTTCATCTTAATTTCCCCATCTGCCTCTCTTATGGGAAAGGCTCTCTGAATCCCAGCCATGGTTAAAATAGGTGAAGCAGGTCCCTCAATTGGACCAAGGTCTTCTTCTTCTTCCCCAATTGGTTCCTCAGAGTATTCAGAAGGCTCTCCTATAGGAAGTTCAGTCTCACTGCCACCAAATAAGAGGGAAGGGTGGCTAGGAGGTGATGTGGGGGTTTTAGGTAAGATTTGTCTAAGTATTCCTACTACTACGAGGCATGAAAATTAGATCTTTTTTTTTTCTCAATATTTCTGAAATAATATGAAAAGAAAGAAAAGTAGAAAAGAATGCTTAAAACAAAATCAAAGCATCTACTAGACACCTCCCCGGCAATGGCGCCAAAAAGTGGCGAACCTTGGTATTGCACCAAGAGTGTTGCAACTCCCAGGGGCTGCCCTACTTTACTTTATCAACCCAAAGTTCGTACAAACTTGGACGTGACAGTGTTATATACACAGCAAATGCATTTTGCTCATGTCATCTTCTTTTGCTTTACGAAGGGGTACTATTTCTTAAACTATGATAAGAACTGGAAAGTAAATTGCTAGAAGAAACTAACAGGAATGAAACTAACTTAAATTGCAGAAAGGAACTGACAGAAAGGAAACTAATTTAATCTACAAAAAGGAAATGACTGAAAAGAAACTAAACTAAGTTGCACCTAGCTAGGCCAATCAGCGAAACATACCATACTTATCCTCTGATCTATTTACCATGTGATCATGCTTCTAACCATGCAACTATTCATGATAAACTAAACTTGACAAAGTGTGGCTTGCAGTTTGGAGGAAAAGGGGCTAAAGGTGCTAATGGAGGGCTCACCACATGAAACAAGGCTTAGAGGTGGAAAGAGGGGGTTTAAACCTTATTAAAAATTTATTATAGAGCAAAAATTCTTTGGAGCGGAACGATTTGAAAAGTGCGATGGCGGAGTTGCGATGGAGGGTTGGCAGTGCGATATGCGATATGCGATATCGCAATATCGCAGGCTGGCGAAGAAGCGGGAGTACAGTTCGGGAGAAGGAGCGAAATGCGATGAGTCAGATGATGTGGCGGTGGGACCGGTGGCAGAGTACGACAGTGATATCGCAATTGGCGTTGGGAGCAGAACGTGTTACGAGAACTAAATAAAAGATGTGATTTGCGACGTGCGATGCGGCGGAGTACGGAGAGTTATCGCAATCGGCATTTGGAGCGGTAAGTGTCAACGGAACCAAGTAAAAGATGTGATTTGCGACGTGTGATGCGGCAGAGTACGGAGAGTTATCACAATCGTTGTTTGGAGCGGTAAGTGTTAACAGGAACCAACTAAAATATGTGATTTGTGACATGCGATGCGGCAGAGTACAGAGAGTTACCGCAATAGGCGTTTGGAGCGGTAAGTGTTAACGGGAACCAAATATAAGATGTGATTTGCGATGTACGGTAGCGGGAAGTTCAAGGAGCAAGGGCGGAGGTCGAATTCCAATGGTTTTAAAGCATTTTGCGTTAAAAAGGTTAAGGCAACCGTGACTAATAAAAACAAAGGAATAAGGCGCGCTAAATGGTTTAAGTGTTTTTATGAATAAAAAGATGGGTGTGGCAGTGAGAGTAAGCGGGAAAAAGCGGAAATGGAGGGCGTAACAGCAGTGCACAAATTGTGAAGACAGAGATGGAGAATGAAGCGGGGAGGCACCATGGAGCTGCTCTAGGTTTTAACAATAATTCCTGCAATCAACCTACTAACTTATGCGCAAAGAAACAAAAAAATGCGTAAAAATACAGTGCAAAGGGAGACTGAAAAATGGTAATGCAACTCTACTTTTAATCTCTGAAACAGTGAACAGAAATCAGTTTTTGGGTCTGTGGAAAGGTTCGCCCTCGTCAAGCTCTATTGACAGAGATGAGAAGGGGGTCTTGATCCACAACTTTTTTGGTTTTTTTCCTCTATTCTATTACTCACAAGAAAATGAAACCTACAGCAGCATACTGAGAGCAAAAATAAACAACTTGAAACATAAACGAAATTATCGGAAGTGGAACTAATGAAATGACAGAAAGCAAAGAACAAATACAGCAGAGAGGCTGAGGCACATGGATTGGGCCCTAACCCACAAGCCTAGCTCTTTGAAACTTAAATCAGTAAAATGAAATTAGTCTGCCCAATTCATAAAAGAATAGCCTCATACATTTCTGAAAGTTTGATCACTGAGTAAAATAATAAAAATCTCAATAGCTTGCAACAAAATTCTAACCCTTCCTAGCTCTAGCTTTGCTCTATTTATTCTACAGGGCAGCTACCAACAGCTCCCTAGAAAATAGTGATTGAGTCCACTTGACTCCAAGTAAACAAAGATTGAGTGCACTCATCTTTGAGTTGCTTGGTTGCCTCTGGAATTTGAATTGCTTGAGAGAATCATTGGGGATCCTTGGGGATCCTTTGGCTGCCTTTGGAATTCGAATTGCTGGAGAAAATCTTTGGGGTCCTTTGGCTGCCTTTGAGAGTTAAGGAGGGTGGACAATCCTCCTATAATTTCTCCTCACTGTCTCCTCCAAGTCTTTATGATAAAATCTTTATAAAAATGCTAATAATTCATGATTTTTTGCACTAAACCTCATATTAGGCACTCAGAGTATGTTGGCCTTAATCACCACCTATACTAGCAACATAAAACCAAATAATAATAAAAATGCAAGAAAAAGATATCTAAGAAGGCAAAAAGGTGACCATTAACCCCTCCAAATATGTCTAATGATGGAGCTCATCAGTCTCGACCATCTTTTGCATTTTGTGGTATTATTTACTTTTGTATGCGGCCATGATATGCTTTTAATCTCTTTTTTTAGTTGCATCAACCTTCGGGGCAATGTTCCAGGCCCAACCCAAACATGTGGACCAACAGAGGAGGTGTACCAAAACCTTGTGGACCCAAAGAGGGAAGATGATCAAATAAGGCATGTAATGTGCAGATGGAAGTGAAAAATGTGAAATGGCAAAATGGGATCGTACTAGCAAAATTGGGGTTCCCCAAGTAATGTCCATCCTAAATTTATAAGCCAATAGGGGAGATCCCACGAGACTAGGGTTGAGAATTAATCCCTCATTTAAAGTGAGGGAACAAGACTACAATCAAATCCCCTCCTCCTTTCAAGTCCCCTAATTATCCATACCCAATGTGCTCAAGGAAAAACAAGCATAAGCACTCAATTGCACAATGAAAGACATGCGTTTAGGATTGGATGGCCCACCTTACATATGGGTGAGGGGACATATGAATGGCTCAAGGAGCGGAGATCAACTGGCACAATGTATCGGATACTCTGGTGGTTGTTGTGAAAATTTATGAATATCTCAAATAGAAACCCTATTGTTAATTTTCAGATTTACTTCTCATACTTACATTAAGTTATTAATGTGAAATCTTCAGCATTAACATCGAAGTAAATACATTAACAACCTACACATACAGACCTAAACTGAATAAATGCACAATGACAAAGTGACACACAAGGATTTTATGGACAACTTTCCCCGGAAAAACCCAATGCGGGAAAACCGGTCTTCTGGCTACTAGAGGGTCTAAGTACAACAAATTTGGGCACCAAAATGGTTAACTCGACAGAGAAAATAAATAATCTGCAGCTATACCTCTATTCTGGAGACAGAAAAACTAACTGATTCACACCCTCAAACGAGATTTACAGAACTCAACCCTTTTCAATCTTCAGAAACTCCAGCGCTGCTTTGAAGCCCACTGTGTCAGCTCTGCTAGCCTGCGTCATCCCCTGCGCTACTCAGGAAGGGCCTGCGTCACCCCATACTAGGTTACGCTGCCCCTACGTTGCCATGGTTGGGCCTGCGTCAGCCCTGCTGGCCTCTCGCTGCCCCTATGCTGCCCTTTCTGGACCTAGGTCAAGCCTACGTAGCCCTTGAAGCCTCTGCGTTGCCTCTGTTGGGTTGTGGCTGCTCTGCGTAGTTGTTGCATAGTTGCTGCTCCCTCTGCGTTGCTCAGTCTGCTGCTTCTCTGCCCTTGTTGCACTCTTGGCCTGGGATCAAACCATCTCTCTCGCCAACACTACCCCTCGCTGCAGCTGAAACACTTCTGAAATTCTTAGCAAACCATGCCCTAGAATTCCAGCTTAGTTTCAGTGCTCTACCACTGTGTGTGTTCTCCAACTGGCCCCAAGCCCTCTTCTTATATTTTTTTCATTGAAACATCAACGATCGTGATCTAATCTTGAATCGATGGCTACGATTAGAATATGCTTGATCCGTGTGACTTAAGTCATTTTCATCACATGTTTAATTTAATTAATTTAATCTTCTAATTTTCCTAAGTTCAACTTAGGGTCCTTAATTAAAAAGATTAATTAATTAAATATCTCTTAAACATGGTGGAATTTTTTAAATCGCTTTATGGGTCTCAGAGATCTCATGTACTCTAGACCCTCCACAAAGTTTGGGAGCTAGAGCACATCTAATGCTACCCCAACACTTCAAAATCTCAACAGTTGTTAAGGGTTGTTGGCTGCCGACTGAAGACAAATCTAGGAGAAAATTTCTACTGTGTGGTCACCCACTGGTGGTGGTTAACATTTCCATATCTAATGTGTTGATGTATAGCTGTAAATCATGTGAAAAATTAGTAGCTTCAAAGGGCATTAAGACTTGGCTGAGAGAGATTCATAGCCTTCTGGATCTAGTCATTGATTGATGGCTTCCACTTAATCATGAAATTTTGTACATTTCCCAACTTGAATGCTAATGAGTTAGTAAAGGTTTTTTCAGAGAAAACAAATGACATGATGTTGGTTATCTATCTTCTCTTATTCGGAGTGTCATTGTCATGCATAATCTCATTAACAACAAGGTGCTAAACAGAGGATTGTAAGAAAGATTGTACTTGGATTCTTTTCAAAGGTTGTCTTTTACAAATCAAAATATTGGAGCTTCTTTGAAAATTTGTGTGGTACATGCAGAAACAAGGTTTTCTCAACTGGGAAAGACCCATCCAATGGTGCCATATTTATGGGTAATCATAGTGTTATCATTGTTGGAAACATGGATTTTTCCAAGGAGTCTAAATCTTGCAATCCCAGTCATGGATTTGTTCCCTAACAATATTGTGGTCGTGATCATAAATTTTGTGCCATGAATGTTCAATGTTCATATGAGTGATACAACAATATGCTTCCCTATTTATGCAAACACTAAAGCGTCCTTGTTGATTTTCATTGTCCACATAATTCCTTGCCATTGATGTCAAAGGGTGAGGTAAGCAGATGTTACGAGCAATGAAGAGAAATGTTTCTCAAAACAAAAGGGGGAGGACCAATGTGTTCCCATCAATGCTAAAGGGGGAGATTGTTGGCGAAGTTGACATTGATAGCAAAGGGTATTGAGGTATGCTTGTTGAAGGTTTCCTATGTTGATACAAGCCACAATTGAATATGGTCTGATGTTGTGTTTGTATTGTTGTCAATACCCCTATGTAAAACTGTAAGTCTGATGCTCAGAGGTATGCTTGCTTCAAGTGCAGATATTGTGATGTTGTGATGTTAAGGTTGTTGATGTATTGTTGAGCAACAAGGTATGTTGTAGAGGTTGTTGATACATTGTTGAAGAAGCTAAGTATTTCGCTGAGTATGTGTTATTTGTCAGAGATCTGGCCACTATTGTTGGTAGATCTTGTGATATAAATCTGTGCATATGTTCTGATGTATAAGGCTGATTTGTGCATTGTATGTGTAAGGTTGATTAAAGATAATTGCATGATTTGATTAAAGTTTGATTACAGTGGATTGATTTAAGTTACGTAGTCTTGTCATTATTTTGGCTAACATACAATCATTACAGTTCGCTAATATTTCTTTTTTAAATAAAATTTGATGAACCATCAATTTTGCTTTGACATTCAAAATCTAAAAAAAAAGTATGAAACGAATAGGTGGAATACAAAGAGGCAAGCTTTTCATTTCAGATTCCTACATTGGAATCCAAACAGACAGCAAAGTTTCTATATAAAAATATGTGCTTTTGGGTGGTAGAATGGATGGTTAGCTTGTAAGTTGAAAGAGTTGTGAGCTACCTGGCACAAAGAGAGAATAAGAGGGGAAGATGTGAAGCACAATTAAGGAAGAGAAGACAGAGACAAAGACATGGAGGTATGCAGAGATAAAGATAAGGGAAGCCAGCATGATAAAATTTTCATGAACCAAGGGATTGTTGTCTCCTTTCATGTAGTAGCCTCAAAAAGAGCAGGTTGGAGCTTGTTGAAAAGGGAGTGGGAGCTTCCTAACAAGTAGATGCTTACAGAAAGAAATTTGAGGTAGTAGCCTCCTCTAGGTAGAAGCCTACAGAAAATTAATGTAAAAGAGGGAGTAGGAGGTTCCCAACAAGTTGTAGCTTGCAAAATAGCAGAGATTGGAGTGTCCAAAAGCTGATGTAATAGAGAAAGTAGGAGTTTGACCTTACATCACAACAAAAACAAATTCGTGGTTTTTCTCCTTTATGGGTTTCCACTTATATGGTGTCCACATGTGTTGTTTTTGTGTGTTGATTCTCATGTTGTTTATATGTTAAATCTGATTTCATATGATGTAATGCTACTCACTTAATAGGTCAGATAAATATTAAAAAGAAAAGTAAACAAAAAATTGATAACCATTAATGTGCTACACTACTTCGCCCCTAACCTCCCCCCCCCCCCTCCCCCCCACACCAACACTACTTCGCCCCTAACCTCCCCCCCCCCCACCCCCCTCCTCCCCCCCCCACACCTTACTATAATCAAGTTTCCAACAACTTGAAAGCATACAGGTTTTCCTTCTTTTAGTTTAAAATCTTTTAAAAAAAAGTTGTTTTTTTAACTTGCTTCTACGGATACAAAACCAGAGAGACAATATCTTCTCCTTTTAGTTTCAAATCTTGAGAATTTCAAACATTATTCTTTTCAACTGGTCAATAACAAGCTTAGTTGTTCTGAAAAACATGCTATCAAGAATTGCTTGAGCTTTTGTAGAATATAGAAATGAAAAATATACTCAAGCTACAAAACATACAATTAAATTAAAGCCCATGAACAGTCGGTGGAATGTATTATATAGTATTCCTATCAATTTTCTTGGCATTTAAAAAAAAGAACTATGGTGTATTTTCATTTGTCTGAATTTTGTACCAGTCAAGACATACCCGAACCTAAACTTGCCAATGAAGAATTCAATCAATAAGAAGGAAAATTGCTTCTCTGGACACTCTCATGAGAATCAAGTTGATTATTTGAAAAAGAATGAAGTTTTATAAATGATAGGTGAGAATTAACCTAATTTAAGCGAAGTAAAAAGGAGGCTTGCACTCAGAAGGCAATAATATTACCAAAACAGGATCACAGAGTGCACAGACAGTTGGAGATCTTGAAACCAAGCAAAGAGGGCTCGTGGGTGCTACCACATCTAATGATTAATCATAACAATAATCTTCCATTATACTAGATGCCATTCATATTGTTTTATGTAAATGTAACTGAGTGAGGATAAATTGTATGTTGTCTTCTTCTCTAGGAAAGCTCTCCTCTTCATATACCTATCTGACAAAGTACCCCAATCAGTTGTAGTCTTGAAAGATCCTAATAAAACTGTCCCACCCAAAAAGGCAACCATAGTAATTGCAAGTAACGTTATGTGTCAAGATGGAAGGTCATCCAGATTCCTCGGTACAAGTATAGAACACATTTCATTCACATTACTAATTGCAGTGCCACATAATAAAAATGATGTGCAAATAGTTGTCTTTATTCTAATGTATATTGAAGAGATCGCAAATTCTTCCATTATGAATGTGGTCAAAAGAAACCCCTTAAAATGGAATCTCCAGCATAAAATTAGATAGCAAATTTTCACCTTTCTTGCATGAAATATAATATCCATGATTACACAATTATTTTCGACAAAGAGAAGACAATTGGGAAGATACTTGTTCCATGATTCTGTCCCTATTATCTTTGCTGAGTTTGTGTAGAAAGACATCTTCACGATTCCTAATGCTTGCCACTGCAACCACGAACTTCAATATCTTGGTCAATGCAAGAAAAGTCAAATTAACTCTCCATATTTGTTTCTCAATCAAATATTTACTACTAATTTTAAAGAAATTGTTCAATTATTTATATGCAATTCATAGACATGCATGGTCGCAGTACAAGTCAAGATATGATCACAGCAATTGTATTATAGCCTGGAAATACTTAGGGTAAATGCAATAAATATGGAAACTATGCTTCAACTAGATGTTTTCCAACACTAGATAATGTACATACATCTAAATCTCATAATGGTCAAATCAAATCGAAGTATTAAACACTCTAGTGACGCCCATGTAAAGGTAGTATTTAGCAAGCGATTCCATTTTCTACTTCTCTGTTTTATTTATTATATAATATATAGGACGTCCATCCCAACTAGCAATCCGTCCTATATATTCAGGTCTGGAAAGCATGTAGAGTGAGTCTATGCAAAGCAAACCACCATGTTCTTGGCAATCGGATTGGAAATCAGAAATACGGAGATCGGGTTCTGAATGAAAAAACGAATGCAAAACATTCTTGACAATGATGTTCCCTACATCAATGCAAGTGACTTCTATATATTCCTATGGTCCCTAATAACTAAACAAAAAGAAACTACGATGAAGAATGAAGCTGAATTCCAACCTCTGGGAAAAATGACAAGGCTAAATGAGGGTTTTTCTTCCTCCCTCAATCAGTACAGGGACTCCCATATATTCATAGGCTCCCTAATAACTAAACAAAAATAAACTACAATGGAGAATGAAGCTGAATTCAAAACCTCTGAGAAAAAACTCCGAATTCTAAATGAGATCCGATCTTCCTCCTTGAATATTGAGGCCCGACAGACAAAAAAATATATATATATTTCTGCACAATTGATATCAACCAATGTAAATCCATAACTCTGGATCTATCATGTTCCAAGAGGGATCAAATCCCTCTAGGTGCAAACTTTACCTAATGATTTTTCAAAATAAAAAGTTTTAACATCCAATAACTTGATCCCTCTCCGGCCATGATAGCTCCAAAGATAAGAATCAAGATTAATCTATGCTGGATATATATATATATAGATATATATATCAACTCCATGTTGAGCATGGAAGAAATTACACATCTCCCTAGTATTGAACAGCACAACATTGAAATGCTTTAACCATAAGAAATTTTTTTCTTTCAATTGCTTTATATATTATTTCACTTAAATTGAATGGAATATTTTATTTATGGTTGACATTGAAATATTTTTTATGATGTTACATATCAACTCCATCTTAAGCATTGAAGGAATTACACCTCTCCTCAGATTATGATGTAGAAAGCACCTATCAAAAGAACAATAAATTTTTTACTTTCAACTACCATATATAAAGTTGATACAAAAATATTTTACTAAAGGTGGGTAAAGAAATATTTTATTATTATCGACATTGAAATTTTTTTATTAACGTTTATAAATGTCACATGTCAACTTTATGTTGAGCATGGAAGCAATTACACCTCCCTCATACTTGGTTGTAGAAAGCGCGTCTTGGTGCAATAAGTTATGGGACACACTTCCCAAATCTACTAGGATTGCAACATTGTTTTTCTCGACATGTCCTTTTAATTTCAATGTTCATGGATGGGCTATGCCTATTATCACTGCAAGTGATATTTTTGGTGTCTCTTTGTCTTTTGATTCTGGTGGGACATCTTGTTTGTGATTTTTCTTCATCATCCACATCTTCAATTTCAATTTCTCTACCTCCTAGTTTCATAATTTTTTGGGGTTTGCCTCCTTGCACCTAAACTCCATTTCCAACTGCATCTTATACATTTACCTCCTTTTCTCCGCGATGCTTCTATGTTATGCAACCAGCTCACAAAATAGAAGAAAAGATAGATCAACGACTTAGAAATCAGCGTCTTTGAGGGAGCAACCTCCTTTACATTACATAAATGAACAATTCTTGGATGATTCAAATGACAAAAACCTACTTTCTATATATAGAGTCTAAGGGGTCCCAATATAATCAGAACTTACATAACAATAATAATGTAAGGGCACAACAATAACAATAGTGGGCTTCTATGGGGCACAATAATAACATTATGGGGACTACATGGGCACAACAGTAACAATAAAGGGGCTACACTAGTTTTATAGGGACCTAACATGCCCCTTTCCTTCAAAAAAGTGTTGTCCTCAATGCTTGAGTAGTTCCGGATTCTTCTGTATAAAATTCTCATCCTCCCATGTGGAACCTTCAACTAGTAAGTTCTTCCACTTGATGATGAGATACTCTGAAATTGATCGATTTCATAACTGTTGAGTTGTTGTTTCCGTGACTGCTTTAGGTTCCAATATGATTTTTCCATCCTCTTCAAGTTCTGGCAATATTGTTTGAATTGGGAGTTTGTCACCTATAACCTTCTTTAAGCATGAAACATGGAAAACTAGGTGCACTCAAGAAGATGCCAAAAGCTCCAATTTGTATGCCATGGTACCAATCTTTTGCAACACCTTGTAAGGACCATAGTACTTTGGCGATAATTTATTATCCTTCTTAGCTTGCTTGAGGGACATTTGTTTGTATAATTGTAGCCGTAAAAATACCCAGTCGCCTACATCAAAACTTCTTTTGCTGCGATATTGATCTACCTGTTGTTTCATTCGATTTTGTGCCAAAGTTAGGTTATCCTTTAAGAATTGGAGAACTTGTTGTTGATGCTCGATGTGATCTTCCACTGCCTGAACCTTAGAATTTTCTCTTAAAGATGATGTGATGGACGGTAGATGATATCCATAAAATGTCATAAATGGGGTCCTTTTTGTTGCAGTGTGGCAGGAAGTGTTATACCACCATTCAATCAGAGGTAACCACTTCACCCATTGTGTTTGTTTATCAGATACAAAGCAACAAAGATATCCTTCCAAACATTTGTTCACTATCTTAGTTTTCCCATCAGATTGAGGATGATAAGATGAGCTATGAGCTAGTTGAGTACCTAGACAAGAAAATAATTCCATCCAAAACTTTCTAGTGAAAATGGGATCTTTGTCGCTTACAATAATCTTTGGGTTTCTGTGTAGCTTTTGAATTGTTTCCATATATGCAGTAGCAACTATATTGGCTTTAAATGGATGAGATAATGCACAAAAGTGTGCATACTTGGTAAGCCTATCAACTACCACCATTATGACACTCTTTCCTTCAGACTCGGGTAAACCTGTGATAAAATCCATTGAAACCTCCTCCCAACGTTGACTTGGAATGGATAAAGGTTGTAGCAAACCCAGGGTCTTAATTGTCTCAACTTTATTTTGTTGGCAGACCAAAAATTCCGCCACAAACTTTTGAATATCAGATTTAAGGCCATCCCAAAAAAATTCTTTCTTGACCCTGTGGTAAGTTTTCAAAAATCCCAGAGTGTCCTCCTAAGGGAGAGGTGTGCAATTCCAAAAGAATCTTTTGTTTTAGTTGGGAATTCTTACAAAGATATAAGCAATCTTTGTACCATAATGAATCATTTTTCCAACTAATTGTATCAGATGTATTGCGATCTTGCTGCCACTGTTGAATGAGTGTCCACACTTCTTCATCATTCTTCCACTCCTCCCTGGCTTCGGTTATCCAATCTGGTTGGATAATAGAAATGGCACAAAGAAATGCTTCCACGTCCTCATCCTTTCTTGAGAGTGAATCTGCAACAACATTTAGCTTCCCTTTTTTGTATATAATTTCAAAGTCATAACCCAACATCTTTGTGACCCATTTTTATTGCTCTTCTGAAGATGGTCTTTGTTCCAAAAAGTATTTAAGACTATCATGATTTGTTTTTACCTTGAAGTGTCTTCCCATTAGGTAAGGTCACCATTTCTTTAGTGTGTTTAGTATTGCCAACATTTCCTTCTCATAAATAGCTTTCTGTAAATACTTTCCATTGATTGGACGACTTTCAAAAGCAATGGGTCTTCCTTCTTGCATTAAAATGGCACCAATTCCATTTCCTGAGGCATCACATTCCACAGTAAAGGTTTTTGTGAAGTCTGGCATAGCTAAGACTGGTGCTTGGCACATTGCCTCTTTAAGATGTTCAAAGGCCTTAGTTGCTTCTGGAGTCCAAGAAAATGCATCTTTCTTCAATAATGTTGTTAGAGGTGTTGCTATTCTCCCATAATTCTTAACAAACTTGCGATAATACGTTATTAACTAGAGAAATCCTCGCAGATGCTTCAGGGTTGTGGGGATTTTCCATTCCTTAATGGCTTTAATTTTGTTAGGATCTGCCTTAACACCCTCATGAGATACAATATGACCCAGATATTCCACCTCTTGTACTACAAAGAAACATTTGGAGGTTTTTGCATATAATTGTTTCTCCTCCAATAGTTTGAGCACCCTGTCAACATGTTGAGCATGATCCTTCCAAGACTTGTTGTAGATTAGTATATCATCAAAAATACTAACACAAATTTTCTAAGGAAGGGTTCGAAAATGGAATTCATCAACCCTTGAAATGTAGAAGGTGCATTGGTAAGGCCAAAAGGCATGACTAAAAATTCATAATGACCCTCATGAGTTCTAAATGTTGTTTTCGGAATGTCTTCAATCTTCATTCTAATTTTGTGATAACCTGAACGAAGATCCAACTTGGTGAAGTAAATTGCTCCATGTAATTCATCAATGACAGGAATGGGAAATTTATCTTTAATTGTGAGCTTGTTGAGCTCCCTATAATCCGGACACATGCGCCATGATCCATCCTTCTTGTGCACCAATACTACTAGAGCAGAGAAAGCACTTTGACTAGATTGAATTATACCAGCCTCTAGCATTTATGCAATCATACGTTCAATTGCGCTCTTTTGGGCATAGGGATATCTGTAACTCCTGATGTTTGGAGGAACACTTCCTGGAATCAAATGAATAGCATGATCATGATCACAAATAGGTGGGAGGCTTTTGAGAGTCTCAAACACCTTGGAATGATTATCCAAGACTTTTTGGAGATCTGGAGAAATAGAGGATTTCGATGTTTGAACATGTAGTGAACATAATTGTGCAATTACGCCTCGTTATTCTTTCTTCAGAAGCTTTGTCATGACATTAGAGTTTATTATCTTTCTGGGTTTCCCTGCGATACCCCGTAATTCAACTTCCTTTCCTTCCCAAAATAAATTCAAGAAAAGCTCTTGAAAATTAAAAGCTATAGTCCCCAAAGATTGTAAACATTGGACTCCTAGTACAACACCAGCACCACCCATTGGAATAGAAAGCATTGGACTATTCAATACATATTCCCCCATGGTTAGCTTGATATTATGGCACTTTCCAGAGTAATTTATAGTTCCTCCATTTGCAACCATCACTTGACATTCTGGTGCTGGATATAGGAAGCAATTCAATTCCTTGGCTATCTTAAAATGAATAAAATTATGTGTACTACCTGAATCAATCAGCACTATTACCTTTTTTTTCTTGATATATCATTCTATCTTGAGAGTTTGAGTGGTAATTCCTGCCAATCTAAGTCACCTAACACGGGGACACGGGACACGAAGGAGATGAGGATTCGAGTGTCGAACACGAACACGTTGACCCCCCCGAACATGACATGTTAGGACACGTTATATATATATATTAAAAATTAGATATTTCTTACACAAATTCTCATTCATGACACAAATTCATTGATTCAAACATAGATCTTCATCTAGATGTAAGTTTTACAAAGTAACATTATGCATACAAATACAATTATGACATATTCACCAATGATCCAATAGGAGAAAGACAAGATACTGCAGTTTTCTCATTAAGTCTTCAAAATCAAAATGTGTTACATAGGTAGTAGAAATGCCAATGGCAAATAGAAATAGCAAATACAAAACAACTACAAGCCTCAAGAGAGTAGGTAGCTCATGATTCATCAAAATCAGCGTCAATGTCATCATCACGGTCATCATTGCTCTCCTCTACTGCATTCTCCTCCTCTGTTGCCTGGCCCTTGCTCTCTTGTGACATATTTCCACAAGGGATATTTGTTATCTTGAGGTTGTTGTCTTCCCTCAACATTTGAAGTTGTTGTTGCAACCCCACTTCCAATAGAGGGAACACTTGCAGAACCTGATGAAATTGGAACAGGAGGGGCATCTCCAATGGGGACATTCTTCCCCTTCCTTTGCCCCTTCCCTACTGCCCTTGATTGAGCCATGAATGATCTCAAAAAATAAAGAAAAAATGCATGAATTTAAAAAAAAAATGCATATGCAAACTGTTGTAATAAAAATGCAAAAAAAATAGAGACATTCTTCCCATTCCTTTGCCCCTTCCCTACTGCCCTTTGCTCTTCGCTCCCACACACCCATAGAAAAGTTGCAAACCCAAATCAAGAGAGTTAAATGTGAAGTTGAAATGGGCCAAAACGACCATTTATGGGCTGCGTGGCACTCATAAAAGTCGGACAAGTGTCCCAAAATTAGGACATGATCAGTACACGTGGTGTCGTGATGGGACATGATCGGGACACGATGGTGTCCTAATGGGACACGATTGGACATGACTGGAGGACACGTGTCCCACCGAATTGTGTCTGATTCGACCAATTCGGGACACAACGGGGCTGAGGAACGAATCCGGTTTCATAGCTGCCAATGCATTACAAGATATGCTTGGATTCATTTCATCCTTCTCTGGGGTTGGTTCCTGGTGTATATCCTCCTCTTTAATGTTTCTTCATCCTTTTATTCCTCCTCTTCACAATCTATGTAAAATAATTTCTTCTCGATGCACTTATGACCTTTAGTGTATTTTCTATCACAACTATAACAAAGCCATTTTGCTCTTTTTTCCTCCAATTGTTGTGGTGTCAACCTTGTAGGTTGTGGAAGGCTAGGAGCAACAACATTTCCATCTTTATAGTTGTGATTGGTAGACATCCTTATTGCCATAATTTTTCTTTCAACTTTTCTTGCCACCCTGAATGCCTTATCCAATGAATCAGGTTCCCAAAGGCGAACCTCATGTTGGATGTTATCCTTTAAAGTTCCTATGAAGACATCAATCCTATGCTTCTCTGGAATATTTGCTACCCTGATATTCAATATTTGGAAGTCACCAATGTGCTCTGCCATTGAACCCTTTTGTTTGAGATTTATCAATTGGATAAAGAAGGTGTTGCTCTTTGTATCCTCATAATGTGTTTCAAGGGCAGCACTGGGGTTTCTAGAGGCAGAAAGTGACTGAGTTCTGTAAATCTCGTTTAAGGGTGTGGATCAATCAAGTTTTCAGTCTCTAGAACAGCAAGTATTGCTACAGATCTATTTTTCTCTGTCGGGTTAACCAGTAAGGTGCCCAAATTTGTTGTATTCAAAAACTACTTAATAATATAGACCCTCCAGCAACCAAAAGACCAGTTTTCCCGCATTGGGTTTTTTCGGAGACAGTTGTCCAAAAAATCTTGTATGTCACTTTGTCTGTGTGCATGTACTTTTGCTTAGATCTGAATCGGTGAAGAACTGTTATGGGTTTACTTCGATGTTAATCTGAATTTTCAGCATTAGTAACTTGATTAAGTAGGAGAAGTATAACCAGATCTAACAGTAGGGTTTCTGCATAAAGTAATATTCAGAAATTTTCACAGTGCAAGTGCCACGTCCTCATCTACCCTCTTCATTGGATGAAGATCCTCGTCTCGCAACTCTTCCTAAATGAAGTTGTCCCACGGCCTATTCTAGTTTGGCAATGATCCCCTTGATGAAGGGCTTCCATTCCTCGGTGAACCCTTTCAAGGCAATCCTTACCATATCACTATCTGAAATAGTCACACCAATGGCAGCAATCTCATCTCTGACCTGAGACAATCTCATCAGATACGAAGTCACTCCTTCACCCTTCATCAGCATGGTGGATTTCAACTTATCCTCCAATACCAGTACCCGATTCTCATTCTTATTCTAGAACAAATTCTGAAGAGCCATCCACATCCCATGTGCAGTGTTCTTCCCGGACAAATGAGGTATTAGGGGATCCTTCACACCATCTAGGATGATCAATCTTGCCCTTGTATCCAAATCTTTGCACACTTCCAGCTCCTTTGGGTGAGCTGGCTTCTTGTTGGCTTTCTCGGCAAATTCCCAGATCCTGTTGACCTGCAAGACCAACTTGATCCTTTCCTTCCATGGACTATAGTTGGACAACCCCTCCAACCTGTCCTCGTACCGAAGACCTACTTGCAATTTCGACATTATCACATACAATGTGACCAACTCCCTCTTAAGTTGTACTTCGTTGTGCACAACTCTGATTCACTGACTTCCAAAGTAGCTCAGACATGCTCTGATACCATGTTGAATTTCCACGATGTTGGATCTAGGATAGAATCTTAGAATCACTGACGCTACCAAACCAAAAATCACAACAAGAACTACTTTGCACAACGGAAAATATAAAGAAGTAAATCACACATGCACAAATGTAGACAATTTTTAACAAATATTGTTCAAAAATGTACAACCCAATCTTCGTTATATTAAACCAAACTAAATAATACATCAGCCTATGGAATACAAGATACAATGACAAACACGTTGCGTAGACTCGATGTCATATCTTGTCCTCTCGGTCCTTCGCTTTTGTACTGCTCTCTAGTCATTTTTGCTTTGTGGTAGCATCAGATGTGCTATAAGTCTCAACTTTTGTGGAGAGGCTTAGACACATGTATTCCAGATAACCAAGAAATCGTTTTGAGAAATTCCACCCGAAGACAGTTTTATTTGATAAATTAATTATTTTTAATGAGAATGGGTATTAATCTAAACTATGGGTGTAACTTCTAGAAGAAGACGAGGATCAAGTCAAAATGATCTTAGCCATTGATTAGCTTCTAATCTGGGTCGTTGAATGTCAACTACAAGATTATTTGAGGAGCTTGATGATCATTTGGAAAATACACCAGTGCAGATACTCAGTTGCCCAAGCAAATTGATTTTCTCAGTGGCTGAAGTTCGGCAAGAGAAATCGAATCAAAGGGAGAGTTGCAGGTGGAGAGGACAGAGAGGGTATCAGCATTAGTCAGGAGTGCAATGGCAGGTGACGCAGTTTAGAGAAGGGACAGCGCAGAAGCATCTGAGGGGCAGCGTAGAGAAGTGACGCAGAACTGCGCAATCCTCACACAGTGCTGACGTAGTAGGGTCAGCAAAGCCTCTCAGAGATCAGATTCTCATCAAAAATTTGTGAGAAACTTTTCTACAGTGTTATCATAGAGATTTCTCTTCAATACTGCTAATTGTTATTTGTACAAGAAACTTTTGCTGAAGAATAATAAAGTAACCCTCATCTGCTGCACCGGTTTTCCCAGATTAGGTTTTTCCGAGGACAATTGTCCAAATATAATTGTCATTCTTGTGCTTGTATTTCTTTATATCTTGTCTCAGTATTTTTGTTGTGAAGATTGCAGTAGAATTTATTTCGATATTTACTGAAGTAATTTTTGTAAATAACTTGGTACTGGATTAATAAGTAGAAGAAATAACATCAATCACTGCAGTTGGATTTCAATTTAGAAATTTTCACATGGTATCAAAGGTTGATTGGGCAAGGGTACAGAAGAATATGCGTTGAAGAGAAGTCATGGTGCTACATTAGCGGCAAATCAAACCCCAAAGGGATCACGCAGTTTTTCTGTAGAGGCTGCCTGAAAAAAGAAAGAGCATGATGGAAGATGTCAAAGATCATGACATCTCAGAGTTATCTTCTAGATTGGAAGAAGAATTTGCTTGTTTATCGACTTCTGCATTAGTCGATGATTGGTACATTGATAGCGGGGCTTCAGCTCATATGACTGGAGTACGAGAATATTTCTCGAGCTATCAAGAAGAACAAATGAACTTCCAGATTACTATGGGAAACAAACGAAGTGTACTCCAGTAGGAAGAGAGACCATAGCATTTCAGACAGGAGTAGTGGATAAACTCTGAGCCACGAATGTACTACATGTGCCAGGATTGGGAATGAATTTACTTTCAGTGTCCCAGTTGCAGGACAAGGGATATGATGTGTACTTCATTGGAAGGAAAGTATACGCCAAGCATCCAAGCTGGAAGAAAAAGGCTCGGATTGGAACTCGAAGCAACAGACTATATAGGTTGCAGCTCGAGTCTCCAATGGCACTAGTAGGCAGCAATCTCAATGGTGAAAAGGACCTGAATGAGCTATGGCACAAACGAATGGGGCAGCTACACCATGGAGCTCTGAGGATACTTAGAGAAACTGTTACGGGAGTTCCAGTCTTAAGTACCAAGCACGATGACGTATGCAAAGGATGCGTACTAGGGAAGTACACTAAAGCAGCATACTCCAGAAGCAACAATAGGGCACAAAGTGTATCGGGGCTAATACACTCAGATATTTGTGGTCCAATGTCTACTAGAGCTCTTAGTGGTGGCAAATATTTCGTCACCTTTATTGATGATCACTCCAGGAAAACTTAGATCTACTTCTTAAAGACCAAGGATGAAGTCTTTGATCGGTTCAGAGAATTCAAAGCTCTGGTTGAAAACCTGACAGGGAAGAAGATAAAAGTATTACGCTTAGATAATGGTGGAGAATATACTAACAAGGATTTCACAGAATTATGCGCAAGAGAGGGCATCAAAAGAGAATGGACGGCTGCATATAACCTGGAGCAGAATGGAGTTGCAAAGCGGAAGAATAGAACTATTGTTGGGGCAGCAAAAGCAATGTTGTATGACCAGGATCTGCGTAAGTTCTTATGGGTAGAAGAATGCAACACAGCAATATATATCCAGAATAGGACTCCTCATAGAGCATTGGGCAAGAGAACGCCCGAGAGTGTCTTCACAGGGAAGAAGTTGGAAGTGAGTCATTTCAGGATATTCGGTAGTGTGGCGTATTGTCACACATTCCAGATGAGAAGCGAAGAAAATTAGATCAGACAGAAGAAAAGGGGTATCTCGTAGGAGACAGCGAGACTTCGAAGGCATACAGAGTCTACATTCTGGGAAGCAGGAAGATTGTAGTCAAACGGGATGTAAAGTTCATGGAAGATAGAGCTTTCAGGAAATCCTGAGAGATGCCTACCGGAGGGCAGTCTGAGGATGTTTCTCTTGTCCAGCAGCAACAGGGAGAAGAACTGGCAGGTGGATAAACGTCTGGATCAAGCACTATAACCAGCACTAGTATTTCCTCAGGTGAGGGAAATCCAAATAGTTCACGGCAGATGGGACAACAAGAAGAGGAACTGATTGAGCCACCCACCACCAGTGGCAGAACTAGCAGAGAAGTACGCCAGACGCTAAGGGACGCAGAGGAGTTTATTGGTGCTCCTAGAACCGAGAAAAGGCAACGTAGACAACTTGACAGATACCAAGCCTTGGTAGCACAGGTTGAAGAACCCTCTAGCTTTCAGGAGGTCGTACAACATCAAGTTTGGGTGGATGCAATGGTAGAAGAGTATAGTTCTATCACGACAAATGATGTCTGGGAAGTTGTGCCTAGACCAGAGAACAGATCAGTTGTAGGTTCGAGGTGGATCTACAAGATCAAGTATGTTGCAGATGGTAGTATAGAGAAGTACAAGGCTAGGTTTGTGGCAAAGGGATATGCACAGAAGGAGGGAATTGACTATGAGGAGACCTTCGACCCTGTTGCCAGATACACCTCCATCAGATCTGTTATGTCCTTAGCAGCACAGATTAGATGGGAAATTCACCAAATGGATGTCAAGACAACGTTCTTGAATGGGGTGATAAAAGAGGAGGTGTACATAGAACAGCCTAAAGGCTTTGAAACCCATGAGAAGAAATATCGTGTATGTAGACTGAAGAAAGCCCTATATAGGCTCAAGAGGGCACCTAGAGCATGGTATGGTTGGATTGACAGATACTTGCAACAGTTGGGATTTGTCAAGAGTGATGCAGATCCCAATCTCTACTATTTGATGGTAGAGAATGAGCCACTAGTTCTGGTACTATATGTAGATGATTTGTTCCTTACAGGGTCATCTAGGCTCATAAAGGACTGCAAGAAGAACTTGGAAGTTGAATTCGACATGAAGGATTTGGGGTTGATGCATTATTTTCTAAGGTTGGAGGTATGCAGAAGAATGGAGAGATCTTCCTCGGACAAGGAAGATATGCCTCAGAAATTCTGAAGAGGTTCGGATGTAGGATTGCCGACCCATGGCAATGCCCATGATAACCAACTAGAAGAAGATAGATGCATCGGGAGACAAGGAAGTGGACCCCACCTTGTACAGACAACTCATTGGGTCACTTATGTATCTGGTCAACACAAGGCCAAACATCTGCTTTTTTGTCAACACCCTCAGTCAGTTCATGATAGAATCGAAGAGGGTACACTAGGTAGCAGCTAGGCACATTCTCAGATATGTGCAGGGAACAGTCGGATATGGGTTGAAGTACACCCGAGGAGATGATGTCAAATTGAGCGGTTTCACAGATACAGATTGGGCAGGAAGTTCAGTGGATCGGAAAAGTACCACCTGGTATTGCTTCAGCATCGGATCAGGGATGACCTCCTGGTGCAGTAGGACGCAAAAGTTCGTAGCATTGAGGTCGGCAAAGGCAGAATATATGGCAACTAGCACAGCTACGTGCGAAGCCATATGGCTTATAAAACTGCTAGTGAAGTAATTCAAAAGAAAGATGGAAGTGACCAATATATTTTGTGATAATCAGAATTGTATTAAACTCTCTAAGAATCCAGTATTTCATGATTGGTCGAAGCACATCGACATCAGGTGTCATTTTATTAGAGACTGTGTTCAGCGTGGGGCAGTACAGTTGTAGTACGTCCCCACGGGAAATCAGGTGGCAGACATACTCACCAAAGCTTTAGCAAGTGCCAAGTTTGTTCACTTCAGGGAGCAGATGGGTATGGTAGAGAATCCGTTTCAGCAGCAGAAACAGGTGATATCTCAGCCATAGACGCAGCATTTGAGAGGGAGTTACAGTACGGATGCAGTGTTGATTGTGGCAGGATCAGCAGCAGTATAGTTGCAACAACAACGCAGTAGTTGGTGGGCAGCATGTCAGACATCAGCAGCGCAAAGGGAGATGCTTCAGAGTAAGAGCAGTGTGCAGCAGGGCATATTTGCTAGATTACATTCCTCGATAAGAGGGAGTGTTGATTTGTGGTAGCATTGGATGTGATCTAAGTCTCAAATTTTGTGGAGAGGCTTAGACACATGTATTCCAGATAACCCAGAAATTGTTTGGGGAAATTCCACCTAGAAACAGTTTTATTTGATAAACTTAGGAAATTAAAATAATTAATGGGTATTAATCTAAACTGTGGGTGTAATTTCTAGAAGAAGACAAGGATCAAGTCAAAATGATCTTAGCCATTGATTAGCTTCTAATATGGGTCGTTGAATGCCAACTAGAAGATTATTTAAGGAAGCTTGAGGGTCATTTGGAAAATACACCAGTACAGATACTCAGTTTCCTAAGCAAATCAATTTTCTCGGTGGCTGAAGTTTAGCAAGTGAAATCGATTCAAAGGGAGAGTTGCACGTTTTAGAGGATAGAGAGGGTATCAGCATCAGTCAAGAGTGCAAGGGCAGGTGACGCAATGCAAAGAAGGGACAACGCGAAGCAGCCGAGGGACAATGCAGAGCAGTGACGCAGAACTGCGCAGTCCTCACGCAGTGCTGATGCAGGAGGGTCAGTAGAGCCTCTCAGAGATCAGATTCTCATCAGAAATTTGTGAGAAAAAATTCTCTATTGTTACACAGGTTTCTCTTCATTACTGTTGATTGCTATTTGTACAAGAAACTTTTGCTGAAGAATAATAGAGAAACCCTCGTATGCTGCATCGGTTTTCCCACATTGGGTTTTTCCGGCGACAATTGTCTAAAAATAATTGTGTCATTCTTGTGCTTGTATTTCTTTATATCTTGTTTGTTGATTTATGGTAGCATCGGATGTGCTCTAGCCTTGTAACTTTGTATATAGGCTAGAACACATGTATTCCATAAAACCCATAAATGGTTTTGGAAAATTCCACTTAGAGATGGTTTAATTAAATTAATTAATCGTTTTTTAATGTTTTCCTAAGTCTAAACTTAGGGAAACTGATTAATTAAAGGGTATTAATTAAACAAAGTGTGAATCTTCTAGATAAAGTCCTAGATCACCTCCAAGTTAATCTTAGCCCTTGATTATGTTTTAATCTTGGCCGTTGAAGGTTCAATAGAAGAATATAAGGAGGGTGAGGGGCCTATGGAAAACACATTTTTGAGACACTTGAGCCATTGAGCATTTTTCAATTTGTGTGAGGAGACACAGCTTTTGATCAGAATCAAATCACTAGGGCAAGGTTTGCTAAGTGATTATGTTTTAGTGATCAGACCCAGAGAGGGGCAGAAGCAGAGACTGGTCAAGAGGACCAGGCGTGCATTTCAGAGAGAGGCAGCATTTACGCAGAAGAGAGACAGCACAGTTTTCTGAAGGGGTGACGCAATTCCTCCAGAGAATCGCACAAAACCAGCACAGTGTCTCTTGGAGTCAGTCCGGAGATAGCTAGAGGCTAGGGTTTCTGAGCCAGGAGGGCCAAAATCTAGTCTGAGATCAGCAAGATCAGTTGCAGAAAGGGGTGACACAGTTCCTCAAGCTTGCCCACACAAGCTTATGCATTTCCAGCGTAGGCAATCACGCAGAGGCAGTGATGGCTTCACCAGCGCTGTTTAGATCAGCCGGAGACTTGCAGAGTGTGGTATATCTCACAATTATATTTGTTGTCTAGATTTCTCTGAAGGGTTTGCCAGATGTTGGCACCCTAGTTGTATTCAAGATTCTGCTGCTTAGTAATACAAACCCTCAGATCTATTGCACCGGTTTTCCCGAGTTGGGTTTTTCCAAGGACTTAGTCCAAAAATAACTGTCAAATGTGGATGTTTTTCATTGTATTTTGTTCAAATTGTTTCAGTACTTAGATTTATTCCGCGGCATTATTTGTGCAGATTGCTTCAGAAATTACCTTGATATTTCACTGTAATGAATTAATTGTGAAACATAATAGAAGAAGTAATTCTAATTTGTTGCAATAGGAATCTGGATCTAGGATTTTTCACATTGTCTCAATATTTTTGTTGTGAAGGTTGCAGTAGAATTTATTTCGATATTTTACTGAAGTAATTTTTGTAAATAACTTGTTACTGGAATAATAAGTAGAAGAAATAACATCAGTCACTGCAGTTGGATTTCGATTTAGAAATTTTCACAGTGGCCCCTTAGTCCTTCAAACGACAACACATAGAGACTCCAGGAGCGCTGCCACCTAACACTGCTGCAAGTCACTTCTGTTGCATGTACACGGACTGATCCAATCTGCTCTCTAGGCTAGTCAAACCTTGAGCTCCAATCCACCAATATAGCAGTCACTTTTTTCCATCAAAGTGTTGCACATTAGGCAACAAACTTCACCCAATCCCGCTACAACCAAAGTCCTTGTTTTCTGCGCTCCTTTTAAAGGCTTGGAGAGGGTTTTTTTGGAGGGAAACAACCCTTACTTTCCCTCCAAAACACCCAGGAAGCTTCCAAAAAGACTCTTTGTGGGTCTGTCACGGCCTTGGCAATGAACTCGCCGGTATATGACAGAACCGGCCGATTTAACCATAAACCGGCCGGTTCTATCATAAACCAGCCAGTTTGGTCTGGTTTTTGTGTTTTTTTGGCTAAGTCAACCCTTAAACCGAGTTTTTTGCATGGTTCGACCCGGTTGCCTAATGAACCGGCCAATTTGACCATAAACCGGCCGGTTCTATCATAAACCAGCCGGTTTGGTCTGGTTTTTGTGTTTTTTTGGCTAAGTCAACCTTTAAACCGAGTTTTTTGCATGGTTCGACCATTTCCGGTTCATGCCGGCCACATTTTAAAACTATGATTCCAACAAAAATCTTCATCAAATAGCACTTACAAGAAGACAACAGATATATCCAACCATAGAAGAAGATGTAGCTCCAAGAGAAATCGAAATTAGCTTCCAAAGATATTGAAATGCATCAAAGAACATCCAATTCATCCAAGAAGTGTGAAATTATTTACAAGAGAGATCCAAGTGATGATGATGATGATCTCTCACAATGTGAGTCATCTCTATTTAGATGATCCTTTTCTTAATTCGAACTAGCCTAATAGCCCCTACAGTTATAAAATAATGTGCAAATAACAAGTCCTTGGTGACAAGCCCACCGAGTAGCTCATATAGTGATGAAGAAGCCATCCATAAGTGAGTCGAAATGATGAAATTGTGATGTAGAAGGGTCATTGGAGGGCTTTGTTGAATCCTCAAGGTGCCACGATAAGAGAGAGAGCTCCATGAATGATAGACAAGGCGATGGCCCCTTGATCTCTATGGAAATCATCATGTGGTGCTCCAAAGTGGCTCTTAGGCACAAGTAGTGGTTTCATGGGTCTACTGATGAAAAATAAGCCTATAGACTGCTCCAAACGAGGGCACTGAAGATGGTGCTTTCCCTCCCATGTCTCAAGGATGAGACAACCTCCTGTAGGCCTTGGATCAATTACCAAACCCTGTATGTACTGCTAAGCCGACTGTGGGCAATGTTAGTCCAAGTGCATCATCTCGCATAAAATGTGGGGCAATGAACAAGTTGTTGAAGGTGTTGAGGGCACCCATAGGATGAGAGAATGTTATATCACATGACGAAGTCCCATGGCCCTCAACGTATCCCCTACAAGTGTCAGTATTATCCTCTAGTGGGCTTGGGCCCCAGTTAAGTTGCCCATCCCATGATGTAACCACCTGCCAATTACGCATAAGATCCAATGTGTCTCCTTACCTTCAAGTACAATAATTCATTACTCCATCTAAGTGAATCAAGCTCGTAAGTCAAGGGTACAAATTAGATATCATAATGGGTTCCCTTTCAAATTTGGGGCTTCGAGAATGTAATGGTGTTACCTCCCTAGGTAGGAGTGGCTAATAAACAACCCTATTAGGTGTTCCCAGACCCTAAAGGGAAAGACATGTCCAAAGTACATCCTTCAAGTGGTAGGTGTCAAGTGGATAACAATGAGGTGGATTGGGACACAGTGGTATTAGTTTTTGTAGCATTGGATGTGTTCTAGCAACGAAACTTGGTGGAGAGGCTAGAATACATGAGTTCTCCAAAACCCAAAAATCATTTCTGCAAATTCCACCTAGAAGTGTCTCAATTAGATTATTAACCGATTTTTAAATATTTCCTAAGTCTAAACTTAGGGAATATGGTTAATTAATTTGTATTAATTTAGATAAGGCAATAATAATCTAGATACTCACACAAATCGACTCCAAGATGATCCTAGACATCGATTATGTTTTAATCTTGGTCTTTGGTGATCCAACGGAGGATTACAAGAGGAGGTCGATGTGGTGATGGAGAACACACTTGCAGAGTTTGATTTCATTGGCAGATCGATTTCTAGAGTAGCAGCAATTAGTTGCCAGAGAGAGAGTCAAAGAGATTGAAGCAGTGCGAGAGGGGTAAGGACAGTGATCCGGAGGAAATATTTCCAGATCCGCAGAGGCAGTAGCAAGACGGTCGAGTTATCCCAAAGAGGCAGCGCAGAGGCTCCGCGCAATAGCTTCAGCAGGCAAATCGATTTGGTTGTGACAAAAATCCTTCTCAGTTCCATATGTTGGGCAGAGGTTCCAGAAAGTCGAAGAGACGATTTCCTCAACAGCTAGAGGCAGAACGACTTCATCAAAGGCAGTTTCGAGCCACACGTGTGAGAGAAAGCGTAGAGGCAACGCAGAAGGGCTCACGCTGGAGTTTGGACGACCATTTTGCTTAAGGAAAGTTGTGCCAGATATTGCGTGTGGGAGAAGGGTAATTCCCTTCAATGTTTTGCCCATATTTTCTTGTTGTTTGGATTTCCAGTTGGGCATCCATAGATGTACTCAGATTTCACCGCTGCATAATATAACAAAACCCTCATCTGCTGCACCGGTTTTCCTGAGTTGGGTTTTCCGAGGACTTTTGTCCAAAAATAATTGTGTTAATTTTATGTGTGTGTGTGCTAGCATTTCTTCCAGCGTTTATTCTTCCACATTTTTGTTTGTGTAGATTGTAGTGTGAATTATTCAGTATTTGTCGTAGTAAACAACAAATAAATTGTTAAATAAAATTAACAATTAGGAGAATAATTTCTAGTTGTTGCAATAGGATTCTGGTTTTGGAATTTTCACATGGTATCAGAGGGCAGTTGATCAGCCAGAGAGCTCAAAAGCGAAAGGAAGGAATTTTGTTGTTCAGTGCGAGCAGCAGATAGAAATTCGCAATGGAGTGCGAGTAGCACAGCAGCAACCGAGCTCAAAAGCAAAAGGAAGGAATTTCGTTGTGGAGTGTGGGCAATGGATTGAAATTCCAGAAGGGAGTACAAGTAGCAGAGCCGCAGCCGAGCATAAGGGAAGAGGGAGTTTTCGACATTTTCAAAGATGGCCACTATTTGGCTTAGAGATCAGGACAGGTTGGATGGTGCTTCCAACTACGTCATCTCGAAGGCAAGGATCTCCTTCCTTCTAGATGAATTTGGCCTGAAGGCATACATCGATAATGTGGTGGCGATTCCAATGGATGCAAATCAGCTGAAGGAGTACAGACAAGAGATGCCACGGGCAAAGCAATTGATCCTAGATGGAGTCTGGGATCATGTAGTCTCGCATATAGCTAGCAAGGATACTGCCAAGCAGATGTGGGATGCTCTCGCCACGTTGTATCAAGGTACTTCCGAGCAACGGAAGATGTACCTCGAGGAGAAGCTGAGATGCATCCAGATGCAGAAAGGGGAAGGAATAGATGCCTTCCTTACCAGAATTCAGGAGGTCCGAGACCAGTTTTCAATTGTTGGGGCAACGCCTCAACCCATGGAGCTAGTGATATTAGCACTCAATAGTGTCTCTAAGGAGTAGCAAGTTTCTCTCCAAAGTATAGTAGGCAAAGACACGCTACTAGGATGGGACAGGATGTGGGTTGATTTGCAGCAGGAGTTGAGATGAGCTCTTTTGAAGAGCTCCATAAGTGGTAGCAGCAGCAAGCAAAAGACGATGAAGGAAGAGGACAATGTGGCCCTTGCATCTAAGGGTCTCAGTCAAGGAGAGGGGGAACAGAGGAAGAAGAAGAAGGACTTGTCAAAGTTCAAGTGCTTCAAATGTGGTAAGCTAGGCCACTACAGTACCCAGTGTCCTCTCAGGAAGAAGGACTAGGCGGAGAAGCAGGACCAGCAGGCAGCTTCTGCAGAAATCGATAGGCTTTCCTCCAGGATGGAGGAAGACTTCATAATTTTCGCCGATATAGCTCCAGGAGTGAGGTGGGTGACTTGGTTTTGTAGCCCTAGAGCGCTACAGATGGGCAGGATCCTCGAGGAGTCCACCTCTTGGATCAGTACCTAGCTATGGGGGCCCACAGTATTCAGTAGCAGGATGGAAAAGTGGCAACTGGTGCAGTTAGAGGCCAGAGTGACAATTGTAGAGACTAGTAGCAGTTAGATGTTGATAAGTGCAGTGCAGAGTTCGCAGTAATGCATAGTCAACAACAGTTTAGATTCCACAATGACAGTGCAGATGCTAGTAGCAGTCAGAGACTCGGGTGACAGATGCATCATACTAAACACGGTTCAATTTTGGATGTTTTTCAGTTGTAGATGTTGCAGTATGTTGTGAAACCAGCTCCAAAAAGAGAAGAAAAGAGATATCAACGCCTTAGAAATAAGCCACTTCGAGGGGGCAACCTCCAATACATTACATGAATGAAAAATTCTTGGATGATACAATTTACAAAACCTCCTTTCTATATATAGGAGTCCATGGGGCCATAATGTAATCCTAGTGGGCCACAATGTAATCCTAGCCGACCTAACAATAATAATTTAAGGACACAATAATAACAAAATGGGGGTTACAAGGGTACAATAATAACAATAAGGGGTTTACACTAACAATAATAAGGGACTATACTAGTGATATAGGGACCTAACATGCCCCTCTCCTTCAAAAAAGTGTTGTCCTCAATGCTTAAATAGCTCCGGGTGCTTCTGTATAAAATTCTCATCCTCCCATGTAGAATCTTCAGTGGGTAAGTTCTTTCACTTGATGAGATACTCTGAAATTGATTGATTCCGTAGCTGTCGAGTTCTTGTTTCCATGACCGCTTCAGGTTCCAATATGATTTTTCCTTCCTCATCAAGTTCTGGCAATATTGTTTGAACTGGAAGATTTTCACCTATAACCTTCTTTAAGCATGAAACATGGAAAACTGAATGTACTCGCGAAAAAGCAGGAAGCTCCAATTTGTGTGCCATAGTACCAATCTTTTGCAACACCTTGTAAGGACCATAGTACTTTGGTGATAATTTATTATCCTTGTTAGCTTGCTTGAGGGACATTTGTTTGTATGGTTGTAGCCGTAAAAATACCCAATCTCCTACATCAAAACTTCTCTCGCTGCGATGTTGATCTGCCTGTTGTTTCATTCGATTTTGTGCCAAATTCAGGTTATCCTTTAAGAGTTGGAGAACTTCTTGCTGATGCTCGATGTGATATTCCACTTCTTGAACCTTCGAATTTTCCCTTAAAGATGATGTGATGGATGGTGGGTGATATCCATAAAGTGCCATAAATGGGGTCATTTTTGCTGCAGTATGGAAGGAAGTGTTATACCACCATTCAGCAAGAGGTAACCACTTGACCCATTGTGTTTGTTTATCGGATACAAAACAACGAAGATATCCTTCCAAACATTTATTTACTATCTCAGTTTGACCATCAGATTGAGGATGATAAGATGAGCTATGAGCCAATTGAGTACCCAAACAAGAAAATAACTCCGTCCAAAAATTTCCAGTAAAAATGGGATCTCTGTCGCTCACAATAACCCTTGGGCTTCCATGTAGCTTTTGAATTCGGTCCATAAATGTAGTAGCAACTGTACTTGCTTTAAATGGATGAGATAATGCACAAAAGTGTGCATACTTGGTAAGTCTATCAACTACCACCATGATGACACTCTTTCCTTCGGACTTAGGTAAACCTGTGATAAAATCCATTGAAAGCTCGTCCCAACGTTGACTTGGAATGGATAAAGGTTGTAGAAGTCCCGGGGTCTTAATTGTCTCAACTTTATTCTGCTGGCAAACCAAACATTCCGTCACAAACTTTTGAATATCATATTTAAGGCCATCCCAAAAAAATTCTTTCTTCACCCTTTGGTAAGTTTTTAAAAATCCCTAGTGTCCTCTTAAAGGAAAAGTGTGCAATTCCAAAAGAATCTTTTGTTTTAGTTGGGAATTCTTACAAAGATATAAGCGATCTTTGTATCATAAGGAATCATTTTTCCAACTAAATGTATCAGATGTACTACGATCTTGCTGCAACTTTTGAATGAGTGTCCATAAATCTTTTTCCTTCTTCCATTCATCTCTTGCTTCGGTTATCCAATCTGGTTGGATAATAGAAATGGCACAAAGCAATGCTTCCACCTCTTCACTCTTTCTTGAGAGTGCATCTGCAACAACATTAAGCTTTCCTTTTTTGTAGATTATTTCAAAGTCATAACCCAACATCTTTGTGACCCATTTTCGCTGCTCTTCTGAAGATAGTCTTTGTTCCAAAAAGTGTTTAAGACTATCATGATCAGTTTTTACCTTGAAGTGTCTTCCCATTAGGTAAGTTCACCATTTCTTTAGTGCATGCAGTATTGCTAACATTTCCTTCTCATAAATAGGTTTCTGTAAATACTTTCCTTTGATTGGACGACTTTCAAAAGCATTGGGTCTTCCTTCCTGCATTAAAACTGCACCAATTCCATTTCCTGAGGCATCACATTCCACAATAAAGGTTTTTGTGAAGTTTGGCGTAGCTAAGACCGGTGCTAGGCACATTGCCTCTTTAAGATGTTTAAAGGCCTTAGTTGCTTCAGGAGTCCATGAAAATGCATCTTTCTTCAATAATGTTGTTAGAGGTGCTGCTATTCTCCCATAATTCTTAACAAACTTGCGATAATACCATGTTAACCCGAGAAATCCTCACAACTACTTTATGGTTGTGGGGACTTTCCATTCCTTAATGGCTTTAATTTTGTTAGGGTCTACTTTAACACCCTCGTGAGATACAATATGACCCAGATATTCCACCTCTTGTACTCCAAAGAAACATTTGGATGTTTTTTGCATATAATTGTTTCTCCTGCAATAGTTTGAGCACCCTGTCAACATGTTCAACATGATCCTTCCAAGACCTGCTGTAGATTAGTATATCATCAAAAAATACAAGCACAAATTTTCTAAGGAAGGGTTTGAAAATGGAATTCATCAACCCTTGAAATGTAGAAGGTGCATTGGTAAGGCCAAAAGGCATGACCAAAAATTCATAATGACCCTCATGAGTTTGAAATCTTGTTTTTGGAATATCTTCAGTCTTCATTCTAATTTGATGATATCCTGAACGAAGATCCAACTTGGTAAAATAAATTGCTCCATGTAATTCATCCAATAATTCATCAATCACAGGAATGGGAAATTTATCTTTAATGGTGGGCTTATTGAGCTCCCTATAATCCGGACACATTCGCCATGATCCATCCTTCTTGTGTACCAATACTACAGGAGCAGAGAAAGAACTTTGACTAGGTTGAATTATACCCGCCTGTAACATTTCTGCAATCATACGTTCAATTTAGCTCTTTTGGACGTAAGGATATCTATAAGGCCTGATGTTTGGAGGAACACTTCCTGGAATCAAATGAATAGCATGATCATAATCACGAATAGGTGGGAGTCCTTTGGAAGTTTCAAACACCTTGGAATGATTGTCCAAGACTTGTTGGAGATCTGCAGGAATAGATGATTTTGATGTTGGAACTTCTAGTGAGCATAATTGTGCAATAACGCCTCGTTGTTCTTTCTTTAGAAGCTTTGTCATGACATTAGAGCTTATTATCCTTCCTGGCTTCCTTGCTATACCTCATAATTCAACTTCCTTTCCTTCTGAAAAAAAATTCAAGAAAAGTTCTTGAAAATTAAAAGCTACCGTCCCCAAAGATTGTAACCATTGTACTCCTAGTACAACATCAGCACCTCCCATAGGAATGGAAAGCATTGGACTAGTCAATACATATTCCCCCATGATTAGCTTGATATTATGGCATTTCCCAGAGAAATTTATAGTTCCTCCATTTGCAACCATCACTTGGCATTCTGGTGCTGGGTATAGGAAACAATTTAATTCCTTGGCTACCTTACAATGAATAAAATTATGGGTGCTACCTGAATCAATCAACACTATTACCTTTTTCTTCTTAATTTGTCCTTTTATCTTGAGAGTTTGAGGAGTGGTAATTCCTGCCAGTGCATTACACGATATGGTCGGATTCATTTCTTCCTCTTTTAGGGCTGGTTCCTGGTGTATATCCTCTTCTTGTTCATTTTCTTCTTCCTCTTCACAATCTATGTAAAATAATTTCTTCTCAGCACACTTACGACCTTTAGTGTATTTGCTATCACAACTGTAGCAAAGCCCTTTTGCTCTTTTTTCTTCCAATTGTTGTGGTGTCAACCTTGTAGGTTGTGGAAATCTAGGCGTAGCAATACTTCCTTCTTTATAGAATTGAGTGGTAGGCTTCCTTGTCGCCATAATTTTACATTCAACTTTTCTTGCCAACCTGAATGCCTTCTCCAATGAATCAGGTTCCAAAACACGAACTTCATGTTGGATGTTATCCTTTAGAGTGCCTATGAAGAGATCAATCTTGTGTTCCTCTGGAATATCAGTTACCCTTATATTCAATTTTTGGAAGTCCTCAATGTGCTGCCCCACTAAACCCTTTTGTTTGAGATTTATCAATTGGCTAAAGAAAGTGCTGCTCTTTGTATCCTCATAATGTGCTATCATTTCCTCCGTAAAAATTGACCAAGTGACAATTTTTTTATGGGAGCAAAGCCATCGATACCATACAAATGTATTTTGTTCTAAATGTAAAGTTGCAATGCGTACCTTTTTTGTGTTTTGCACGTTATGGAGATCAAAATATTGCTCCATCTGTAGTATCCATGTTACAGGATCCTTTCCATCAAACTTCCTCATATCCATCTTTGGAATATGGTGGTTCTTCCCGCCAACATTAGAGTTTATGAAATCACGATTAACATTTATTTTGTTCTCATCATGAGGTTATTCTACTATCTTTTCACCATTAGGAAACGTTTCTTGTATCAACTTTGTCAAACCTTCCATGTCTGCTTTTAGAACATTCTTCATGTTTTCCATTTTCTCATCGATCTTAGCTTCCATGTCATCCATCTTAGATTCCATGCCAGCCTCCATGCCATCTATCTTAGATTCCATGCCATCTATCTTAGATTCCACGCCTTTCTTCAAACCATCCATCTTATTTTCCACGCCTTTCTTCAAAACTTCCATGTCATTTTTTGTTTCTCTTTGCGAGAGCGAAATTTGTTGCACTTGCTCTTGTAATTTTGATATGTCATGTTGCCATTCTTCGTCTTCATGAGTCATAGTAGAGCTTTCCAAAGGCTTAATAGGTGTTGAATTCTTTTTAGGGGCCATTTTATAATCCAATACTGATATCTATTCTACAATATGCCCTTGCAATCAATTCAACTTGATTCTTCAAACAAGAGTTATGCAATTCGGAAAAAAATTACACACCTTTTACTTGCTTTTGAGGAGCTCGATATTGAAATTGGATTATCTCTGTGATTGCGGCTCTTCAATATCTGAAATTCAGCACTGAAGTCGCCCTCTAAATTCTCTTTTGAATGCCACAGGTCTGACTTGATTTGGATTCTCCAAGACAAAGTTATGTCCAATCTCCCACAATGACCTAATTATGGATTAGTTCAGTATAGCGAACTTGTACGGCTTGCCACGTGTCACTGTTTCGTCCTTCGCCTCTGAAATTGATAGCCAAGAAACTACAGTCCGTGTACTTGCGACCACTTTTTACGGCACTCCAATCCGATGCTCAAAGAGAGAGTTATTGAAATTTTCCCATGATCACCTCTTTGAGATGAAATTCAGGAGCCTGAAAAAGCTCTACCTTCCACAGATCATATCTCCAAAAATATTGCGAACCAAACTCTGAAATTTTTTGACGAGTTTCCTTAGGATTTCAGCTTCGCACCATAAAAATTTCAGATTCTGAACCTCAGTAGAAAAAAAGTTATAGCGCAAATTCCACGATGCCCTGTTTAGGAGCCTGAAAAAAGACCTAACTTCCACAGATCATATCTTCGAAAATATTGCGAACCAAGCTTTGAAATTTTTAGAGAATCTTCCTCAGGATTTCGGCTTCGCACCCTAAAAATTTCAGCTTCTGAAACTTCTTAGAAAAAAAGTTATAGTGAAAATGCCACGATGACCTGTTTGGAGCAGCGAAACCCTAGAATCCAAAGCTCTGATACCAAATGTTGTAAAACCAGCTCCAAAAAGAGAAGAAAAGAGATATCAACGCCTTAGAAATAAGCCACTTCGAGGGGGCAACCTCCAATACATTACATGAATGAACAATTCTTGGATGATACAATTTACAAAACCTCCTTTCTATATATAGGAGTCCATGGGGCCATAGTGTAATCTTAGTGGGCCACAATGTAATCCTAGCCGACCTAACAATAATAATTTAAGGACACAATAATAACAAAATGGGGGTTACAAGGGTACAATAATAACAATAAGGGGTTTACACTAACAATAATAAGGGACTATACTAGTGATATAGGGACCTAACACAGTAGCAGCAGCAGCAGAGTTATAGTGTAGATGCAGTGTTGGTAGTAGTTCAGTAGGGTCAACGACAACATAGATGTAGCACATATCAGAGATGCGCAGTGGTTGATGGGCAACAGTAGCCAGACATCAGCAGCGTGACAAGAGATGATGCTAAGACAGGGTGTTGTGACAGCAGGTGCAGCACTAGAACACATTCCTCGCTAAGAGGGAGTGTTAATTTTTGTAGCATCGAATGTGTTCTAGACACGAAACTTGTTGGAGAGGCTAGAATACATGAGTTCTCCAAAACCCAGAAATCGTTTCTGGAAATTCCGCCTAGAAGTGTCTCAATTAAATTATTAACCGATTTTTAAATGTTTCCTAACTTAGGGAATATGGTTAATTAATCACTATTAATTGAGATAAGGTGAGAATAGTCTAGAAACTCACAAGGATCGACTCCAAGATGATCCTAGCCATCGATTATGTTTTAATCTTGGACGTTGGTGCTCCAACAGAGGATTATGTCGATGTGGTAATGGAGACCACACTTGCAGAGTTCGATTTCATTGGCAGATCGATTTCCAAAGTAGCTACAGTCAGTTACCGGAGAGAGATTCAGAGAGATCGAAGCAATGTGAGAAGGACAGGGACAGTGATCCGGAGGAAAGATTTCCAGATCCAGAGAGGCAGCGTAGAGGCTCTGTGCAGTAGCTTCAGCAAGCAGATCGATTTGGTTGTGAGAAAAATTGTTCTCAGTTCTAGAGGTCGGGTAGAGGTTCCAGAGGCCAGGCAGAGGTTCCAGAGGCAGAGGTTAAGAAAGCCGAAGAGGCGATCTACTCAATAGTTGGAGGCAGAACGACTTCATCAGAGGCAGTTTCGAGCCACACGTGTGGGAGACAACGCAGAGGCAGCGCAGAAGGGCTCACATTGGGGTTTGGATGGCCAGTTTGTTGAAGGCAAGTTATGCCAAAGATTGCCTGTGGGAGAAGGGTAATTCCCTTCAGTATTTTGCCTAGATTTTCTTGCTATTTGGATTGCCAGTTGGGCATCCATAGATGTAAACATATTTCACTGTTGCATAATAAAATAAAACCCTCATCTGTTGCACCGGTTTTCCCAAGTTGGGTTTTTTCGGGGACTTTTGTCCAAAAATAATTGTGTTAATTTTATGTGTGTGCTAGCATTTCTTCTAGCGTTTATTCTTCCACAGTTTTATTTATGTAGATTGCGGTGTGAATTATTCAATATTTTCTGTAGTAAACAACAAATAAATTGTTAACTAAAATTAGAAATTAGGAGAATAATTTCCAGTTGCTACAATAGGATTCCGGTTTTGGAATTTTCACAAGTGGTCTCAAGGCTAAATGCCGTGGGCTCAAGGGTGGTAATGATAAGGGATGTCAACATATTTGGGTGTATAGATGTAGGAGGGAGCAATCGTGGTACATGAGTTACCCCAGCCTTTGTTTTTCCACCCTTCTTCATTTTCTTTTTGGCTTTTCTTGATTTATTTTCATTATACTACTCGGTGCTCCAGGGGATGAGAGCATGTTGTGTATGATAGAAAGTAGTGATTACCCCATTTAGGTGGGGCAACTCATCACCCACCAGGGGTTGGGACATGAATGGGTTCCTTAAGGATGCAAGGCGCACTCAAGGGGGGCCTAGGAACCAGGGTGATGGCCATAATAATAAGGGGTAGAGCTCATGTTCGGCTTTTTCCCACATGCTAAATTTTATTGTCCCAGCCATATTTTGCATTTTGTGGTATTATTTCCTTTTATATGTGGCCATGATATGCGTTTATCTTTTTTTTTAGCTGCATCAACCTCTGGGGCAACGTTCCAGGCTCGGCCCAGATATGAGGAAAAGGGGAGGGGAGTACCAGAGCCTTGTGGACCCAGAGAGGGAAGATGATGAAATAGGGCATATAATGTGAGGAGGGGAGTGAAAAATGTGTAATGGGAAAACGGGACTGTGCTACCAAAATCAAGGTTTCCCAAGTAATGCCCATCCTAAAGCTATAAGCTAGTAGGGGAGATCGGGACTAGGGTTGAAGATTAACCCCCCATTTAAGGTGAGGGAACAAGTCTACAGTTAAAACTTAAAACCCTTCCTTCTTCCAAGTCACCCAATAATCCATACCCAAGTGTGCCCAAGGAAAAACAAACGTAAGCACCTGATCGAATAATGAAAGACATACCTTTAGGATTAGATGGCCCACCTTCAAACATACACTCTCAAGAGATGGGCGAGAGGACATATGACTGGCTCAGCGAGCGAACATCAACAATATCGGCTACACTAGTGGTTGTCAGAGTTGTTGGCTATCGACTAAAGACAAATTTAGGAGAAAAAATTCTCTTGTGGGGTCACCCACAGGTGGTGGGTAACAGGGCCCAAGCCCACAAGAGGATCATATTGACACCCCTAAGGGATGCGTTGAGAGCCATGGGACTCCATCATGTGTTAGAGCATCATTTCAAGCCATGGGCACCCTTAGCAACTTCATTAGTTTGTTCATTGCCCCACATTATTCACGAGATGATGCACTTGGACCATCATGCCCCAGCTGGCTTAGCATGATCATGGCAATTGATCCAAGGCCCATAGGAGGTTTGTCTCACCCTTGAGACATGAGAGGGCATGCACCATCATTAAAGCCCTCATTTGGAGTATTGTACAGGCTTTTATTTCATCTAGAGACCCATGAGACCAGTAGTTTTGCCCCAAACCCACTTTGGGGCCCCACATGATGACTTGCATGGAAAATTAGGGGCTTGCTAAGAAACCAGATTCACTCAAAACCCCGGTGGTGTCCCAAATCAGACACGATTCGATGGGACACGTGTCCTTCGATCGTGTCCCATCGTGTCTGACTTGTGGGATTCGATGGGACACGTGTCCCCCAGTCGTGTGCCATCGTGTCCCATTGTGTCCCGATTTTCCTCTTCATCCATCATGTTGAAGAGCTTGAGGGAGGTCAAAACCGCTCTTGGGGCCATGGTTATTTCAAAGTTTTGGTCTTTTTGGAGAAAGACAGATCAAGCAGCCTCAAAAAGAGTGAAGGACACAGTGTTAGATGATGCTTGGTGGGAGAAGGTAGATCTAATTATTAAGATCATGGACCTTATCATTGCTTTGCTACAATTTGCAGATACAGCCCAAACCATCGTAGGATAGGTTTATGAGGGATGGGATTCCATGATTAAGTCTGTGAGGACCATTATTTTATAGAGTGAGTGCCCCAAGTATTAGACATCATCAGAGGCCTTCTTCACCACCATACAAAATATTATTGTCCACAGATGGGACAAGAATTGCACACCTTTGCATTGTTTGGCTCGCTCATTGAACCCAAAATACTACAGCCATGAGTGGTTGAATGGTGGACCTTCCCACAGATTCCCGTCTCACATGGATGGTAAAATTTCACAGGGGAGGAAGGATGCATCGAGGCAGATTTTTCAGGATAGAGCATCCCTTGATGAGGTGGAGGATGCCTTTGCAGAATTTTCCACTGGCACTGATCAATTTGTAGGATATGATGTGATTAGAGACAGGGGGCTAAGAAGCCCTATTCTTGGTGGGAAACTCATGGGGCAACAAGCCCTCCTCTACAACAGTTAGCCATGAGGCTCCTCTCTCAGGTGACTTCATCCTCTTGTTGCGAGAGGAATTGGAGCACATATGGGAATTTGTATAGTGTCAAGAAGAGCAGGCATTAGTAGTCCAAGGCAGAGACAATGGTGTATGTGCACACCAACCTTCCTCTTATTTACAGGCGGAGGAATGAGTGGTTGAAGGGAAAGACAAAGATGTGGGATGTCTTTCCTAATGATATGGGTTTGGACAGCAGTGTTCAGTTGACATTGGCCAACTTGGATCTTAATGAGCCAGTGTTAGAGCCTGTCACTTTTGATGATGGTGATACTGTTGAGGGGTCAATCCTCCACACCAGCAGATGCAGAGATGTCATTGGATACAAAGGAGAAGGATGCAGCAGAGGATAGCAATGGTGACCATGATGATGACAGTGATGATGATGATTTATGACTCATGAGCTACCTAATGCCTTGAGGCCTATAGTTGTTTTGTATTTGCTATTTCTATTTGCCATTAGCATTGCTACTACATATGTAAGACATTTTGATTTTGATGACTTAATGAGAAAACCGCAGTTTGAAGCTTCTTGTCTTTCTCCTATTGGATCATTGATTTATCTGTCACAATTGTATTTGTATGTATATTGTTACTTTGTACAACTTACAAATTTTAAATTTACAATGTAAAATCTAGATCTATGTCTGAATTTGTATCATGAATGAAAATTTGTGTAAGAAATATATAATTTTTACTATATATATATATATATATATATATATATAATGTGTCCTAATGTGTCCTGTTCCGGCGGGTCAACGTGCCTGTATCGGACACTCGAATTTTCATGTCCTGCATGTCCCGTATCCCCGTGTCAGGTGACTTAGGGGGCTTGTTACCACACAATCTAGCAAGGTCCTTGTTAACACTGGAAAATCATACAAGCAGAAGATGACATTATTCAATGTCAAGCAGAAGGATTTACAGGGCTGGAAGACATTAGAGAATCTGGAAAGTATTTAAAAATCTATAAGGTTTGAGGAAAAATCAAATTTGAGTAAGTCATAAATGCTTTTGTGCACATAATCATTCGTGAAGAGCGCCTTTGCGCGCCTTTTGACCCGAAATGCGCGCAATCCTGGGAGTGGCGAAAGTCACTTTCCGAGACCACAAAAAGCACACTCCGAGACAGTGATTCCTCACTTGAAGCCGCCTAAAGACAGCCACCAAAGCCTCCTTAGACATCAAGGGAGCACACAATGGAATATTTGTGGCATACAAAGGAATCATCCCCCTCTCTTGGGTCACCATCCACAATGTACCAAGAGAGGGAAGGAGGATTTGAATTCTCCTATATAAGGCCACCATGAGATGAAAAATTGGAGAACACATTGTTATGCTAGCCAGAACTGCCCAAGAAATACCAGCAGTGTGTGATCTGGAGTTGAATATAGAGGGGACTCAATTGTTGGCCATCCAACAAGCTCAGTCAACCACAGCAAAGAGAGGGAGACTTTGCACCGAGGCAAGCTTGGAAGTAAAAACATCCTTGCATCGGGACTTAGAACCCATGTTCTAGGGGCCCTTTGGCAAGAGGGTTAAAGTTTCATCCTCATTTCCTACCAGAACTCAATAACAGGGGCCGAAGAGCCACCGTTTGGATATTGCAGTTGTTTGACTCTATTCAAAGCTTTTGTTTATTTGTTTTAGTTTTAGTTTATATATGCATGCTATTTTTCTATCTACTATGTTTATGATTCTAGCTTGTTCCACTAACTCGCTTGACTCCACTTCTTTTTCTGCCTGTGACCAATAACTTAAGTGGGTAAACCACACCCCTTAAGTCGGTGTGATTTCATACATGCGTGCACCAAACACACTAACACAGTCCTAAGGAAGGGAAACCTAAGGGACTACTACTAGACTAAGTGACAACAATGGGGCAATGACCCACAATCACCTCAGTCAATGTCCCTTGCTCTTTATGGATTTTCACCGAAGAGAGGAGTCGTGGTTGGAAGGAAATCACTTGAAATGGATATGTCAATAACTAAGTATAAAGTCATTTTACAAAGCCCATTCAAGGAGAGACACAATAAAGGCTCAATGCTTCATAGAAGCTAACACGCTCTCCAAGAAAGACATTGGGATGAGAAATTCAAGACCTAGGGTTTGAGATATGCAATGGAAATATGTATTCCTAAGGTCAAGACTAGCAGATGAGGGCATGTTATGTATGATATAAATAGATATTCCCCCTTAAGGTGGGGCAGTTCATCGCCCACCAGGGGTTGGGACATGCATGGGTTACTTAATGGTGTGGGGACATTCATGGGGCCCTAGTGTTATGAAATCAGCTCACAAAATAGAACAAAAGATAGATCAACGACTTAGAAATCAGTCTCTTCGAGGGGGCAACCTCCTTTACATTACATAAATGAACAATTCTTCGATGATCCAAATGACAAAACCTCCTTTCTATATATAGGAGTCCAAGGGGTCACAATATAATCCTAGCCAACATAACAAAAACAATGTAAGGGCAGAACAATAACAATAGTGGGCTTCTATGAGGCACAATAATAACAATATGAGGACTACATGGGCACAACAATAACAATAAGGGGGCTACACTTACAATAACAATAAGGGGATACACTAGTATTATAGGGACCTAACATGCCTCCCTCCTTCAAAAAAGTGTTGTCCTCAATGCTTGAGTAGTTCTAGATGCTTCTTTATAAAATTATCATCCTCTCATGTCGAATCTTCAGCAGGTAAGTTCTTCCAATTGATGAGAAACACTAAAATTGATCGATTTCATAGCTGTCGAGTTTTTGTTTTCGTGACTACTTCAGGTTCCAATATGATTTTTCCTTCTTCATCAAGTTCTGGCAATATTGTTTGAACAGGGAGCTTGTCACCTATAACCTTCGTTAAGCATGAAACATGGAAAACTGGGTGCACCCTGCAAGATGCAGGAAGCTTCAATTTGTATGCCATAGTACCAATCTTTTGCAACACTTTGTAAGGACCATAATACTTTGGTGATAATTTATTATCCTTCTTAGCTTGCTAGAGGGACATTTGTTTGTATGGTTGTAGCCGTAAAAATACCCAGTCGCCTACATCAAACTTATTTCGTTGCGATATTGATCTACATGTTGTTTCATTCGATTTTGCGCCAATGTGAGCTTATCCTTTAACAGTTGGAGAACTTGTTGTTGATGTTCGATGTGATCTTCCACTGCTTGAAGCTTAGAATTTTCTCTTAAAGATGATCTGATGGAGGGTGGATGATATCCATAAAGTGCCATAAATAGTCATTTTTGCCACAGTATGGAAGGAAGTGTTATACCACCATTCAGCCAGAGGTAAGCACTTGACCCATTGTGTCTGTTTATCATATACAAAGCAACGAAGATATCCTTCCAAACATTTGTTCACTATCTCAGTTTGCCCATCAGATTGAGGATGATATGATGAGCTATTAGCTAATTGAGTACCCAAACAAGAAAATAATTTCGTCCAAAAATTTCCTGTATAAATGGGATCTCTATCTCTTACAATAATCTTTGGGTTTCCATGTAGCTTTTGAATTGTTTCCATAAAAGTAGTAGCAAATGTACTGGCTTTAAATGGATGAGATAATGCACAAAAGTGTGCATACTTGGTAAGTCTATCAACTACCACCATAATGAGCGTATTTCCTTCGGACTTGGGTAAACCTGTGATAAAATCCATTGAAACCTCCTCCCAACATTGACTTGGAATGGATAAAGGTTGTAACAGACCTGGGGTCTTAATCGTCTCAACTTTATTTTGTTGGAAAACCAAACATTCTGCCACAAACTTTTGAAAATCAGATTTAAGGCCATCCCAAATAAATTCCTTCTTGACCCTGTGGTAAGTTTTCAAAAATCCTGAGTGCCCTCCTAAGGGAGAGGTGTGCAATTCCAAAATAATATTTTGTTTGAGTTGGGAATTCTTACAAAGATATAAGCGATCTTTGTACCATAATGAATCATTTTTCCAGCTAAATGTTTCAGATGTACTAGGATCTTGCTGCAACTTTTGAATGAGTGTCCACACCTCTTCATCATTCTTCCATTCATCCTTTGCTTTGGTTATCCACTCAAGTTGGATAATAGAAATGGCACAAATCAATGCTTCCACATACTTATCCTTTCTTGAGAGTGCATCTACAACAACATTTTGTTTCCCTTTTTTGTAGATGATTTCAAAGTCATAACCCAACATCTTTGTGACCCATTTTTGTTGCTCTTCTGAAAATTATCTTTGTTCCAATTTGTATTTAAGACTATCATGATGTGTTTTTACCTTGAAGTGTCTTCCCATTGGGTAAGGTCACCATTGCTTTAGTGCATGTAGTATTTCCAACATTTCCTTCTTATAAATAGGTTTCAGGAAATACTTTCCTTTGATTGGACAACTTTAAAAAGCAATGGGTCTTCCTTCTTGCATTAAAACCGCACCAATTCCATTTCCTGAGGCATCACATTCCACAATAAAGGTTTTTGTTAAGTCTGGTGTAGCTAAGACCGGTGATTGGTACATTACCTCTTTAAGATGTTCAAAGGCCTTAGTTGCTTCTGGAGTCCAAGAAAATGCATCTTTCTTCAGTAATGATGTTAAAGGTGTCAATATTCTCCCATAATTCTTAACAAACTTGTGACAATACCCTGTTAACCCCAGAAATCCTCGAAGATGCTTTATGGTTGTAGAGATTTTCCATTCCTTAATGGATTTAATTTTGTTAGGGTCTATCTTAACACCCTCATGAGATACAATATGACCCAAATATTCCACCTCCTGTACTCCAAAGAAACATTTGGAGGCTTTCGCATATAATTGTTTCTCCTCCAATAGTTTGAGCACCATATCAACATGTTGAACATGATCCTTCCAAGAATTGTTGTAGATTAGTATATCATCACAAAATACTAACACAAATTTTCTAAGTAAAGGTTTGAAAATGGAATTCATCAAACCTTGAAATGTGGAAGGTGCATTAGTAAAGCCAAAAGGCATGACCAAAAATTCATAATGACCCTCATGAGTTCTGAATGTTGTTTTTAGAATATCTTCAGTCTTCATTCTAATTTGATGATATCCAGAACGAAGATCCAACTTGGTGAAGTAAATTGTTCCATGTAATTCATCAATGACGGGGATGGGAAATTTATCTTTAATAGTGAGCTTGTTGAGCTCCCTATAATCTAGATTCTAGACACATACGCCACGATCCATCCTTCTTGTGCACCAATACTACTAGAGCAGAGAAAGAACTCTGACTAGGTTGAATTATACTAGCCTCTAGCATTTCTGCAACCATATGTTCAATCTCACTCTTTTGAGCATAAGGATATATGTAAGGCCTGATGTTTGGAGGAACACTTCCCGGAATCAAATGAATAGCATGATCATGATCACAAATAGGTGGGAATCCTTTGGGAGTCTCATATACCTTGGAATGATTGTCCAAGACTTTCTGGAGATTTGGAGAAATAGATGATTTTGACGTTTGAACCTGTAGTAAGCATAATTGTGGAATTACGCCTCATTCTTTCTTCAGAAGCTTTGTCATGACATTAGATCTGAATATCTTTCCTAGCTTCCCTGTGATACCTTGTAATTCAACTTCCTTTCCTTCCGAAAAAAATTTCAAGAAAAGTTCTTGAAAATTAAAAGCTACCGTCCCCAAAGATTGTAACCATTGTACTCCTAGTACAACATAAGCACCACCCATTGGGATGGAGAGCATTGAACTATCCAATACATATTCCCCCACGGTTAGTTTGATATTATGGCACTTTCGAGAGCAATTTATAGTTCCTCCATTTGCAACGATCACTTGACACGTTGGTGCTGGGTATAGGAAGCAATTCAATTCCTTGGCTACCTTACAATGAATAAAATTATGGGTACTACACAAATCAATCAGCACTATTACATTTTTCTTCTTGATATGTCCTTCTATCTTGAGAGTTTGAGGAGTGGTAATTCCTATCAATGCATTACAGGATATGGTCGGATTCATTTCTTCTTCCTCTAGGGTTGGTTCCTGGTGTATATCTTCTTCTTTTGAAGTTTCTTGTTCCTTTTCTTCCTCCTCTTCACAATCTATGTAAAATAATTTCTTCTCAGCATACTTATGACCTTTAGTGTATTTGCTATCACAACTGTAGCAAAGCCCTTCTGCTCTTTTTTCTTCCAATTGTTGTGTGGTCAACCTTGCAGGTTATGGAAGTCTAGGACTAGCAACACTACCATCTTTATAGTTGTGAGTGGTTAGCTTCCTTGTCGCCATAATTTTGCTTTCAATTTTTCTTGCCAACCTAAATGCCTTCTCCAATGAATCAAGTTCCCAAAGGTGAACCTCATGTTGGATGTTATCCCTTAAAGTCCCTATGAAGACATCAATCCTGTGTTCCTCTGGAATATCAGTTACCCTTATATTCAGTTTTTGGAAGTCCTCAATGTGCTCCACCATTGAACCCTTTTGTTTGAGATTTATCAATTGGCTAAAGAAGGTGTTGCTCTTTGTATTCTCATAATGTGTTATCATTTCCTCCGTAATAATTGACCAAGTGACAATTTTTTTACGAGAGCAAAGCCATCGATACCATACAAATGTATTTTTTTCTAAGTTGCAATGCATACCTTTTGCGTGTTTTTCACATTATGGAGATCAAAATATTGCTCCATCTGTAGTATCCATGTTATCGGATCCTTGCCATCAAACTTCCTCGTATCGATCTTTGGAATATGGTGGGTCTTAAATCCAACATTAGAGTCTATGAAATCATGATTAACATTTATTTTGTTCTCATCATGAGTTTCATCTACTACCATTTCGCCATTAGGAATCATTTCTTATAGCAGCTTTGTCAAACCTTCCTTCAAACTTTCCATGTCTGCTTTTAGATCATTCTTCATGTCTTCCATGTTGCCCTTCATTTTTTCTTCTATACCATCGATCTTAACTTCCACGCTATTCTTTAAACCATCCATGTCTTTCTTCAAACCATCCATCTTAGCTTCCATTTCATTTTTTGTTACTCTTTGCGAGAACGAAATTTGTTGCACTTGGTCTCGTAATTTTGATATATCATGTTGCATTTCTTCCTTTTCAATAGTCATAGTAGAGCCTTCTGAGGGATTAATGAGTGTGTAATTATTTTTGGGGGGCATTTTAGAACCCAATACAGATATTTATGCTTCAATATGCCCTTGGAATCACTTCAAACTGATTTTTCAAACAAGACTTATGCAATTTAAAAAAAAATATACACACATTTTTCTTGCTTTTGAGGAGCTCGATATTGAAACTGATGTATCTCTATACTTTCAGATCCCCAAGATTTTAACTTTGGTCCCGTAGTAGCCCTTTGAGACTTCTTTCCAATGCCACAGGTAAGACCTGATTTTGATTCTTCAAGGCAAAGTTATGCCCAATCTCCCACAATGACCTAATTATGGGCTGGTTCAGTAGAGCGAACTTGTACGGCGTGCCGCGGGTCAATGTTTCGTCCTTCGGCTCTGAAATAGATACACAAGAAACTACAGTCTGTGCACTTCCAGCTACTTTTTATAGAATTCCAATCCGATGTCTGAAAAGAAAGTTATGATGCTTTTCCCTCGACCACCTGTTTGAGATGAAATTCTGGAGCCTGCAAAAACCCTAACTTCCCTAGATCATATCTCCGAAAATATAGCAAACAAAGATCTGAAATTTTTAGACGAAGTTCCTCAGGATTTCGGCTCAAATGGGTTTTTCTTTTCAGCGTCTTAACCTTCGTAGAAAAATAGATATAGCAAAAATTCCAAGATGACCTGTTTGCAGCAGTGAAACCCTAGAATCCAAAGTTGTGACACCAAAGGTTATGAAACCAGCTCACAAAATAGAAGAAAAGACAGATCAACGACTAGAGATCAGCCTCTGCGAGGGGGAAACCTCCTTTACATTACATAAATGAACAATTCTTCGATGATCCAAATGACAAACCTCCTTTCTATATATAGGAGTCCAAGGGGTCACAATATAATCCTAGCCGACATAACAATAACAATGTAAGGGCACAACAATAACAATAGTGGGCTTCTATGGGGCACAATAGTAACAATATGGGGACTACATGGGCACAACAATAACAATAAGGGGGCTACACTAACAATAACAATAAGAGGATACACTAGTATTATAGGGACCTAGCACCTAGGAATCAAGGTGATGGCCATAATGATGGGGGTAAAACTCATGTTTGGCTCTTGTTTCTTGCTTTTGTCCATGATATACTTTTAACTTTCTTTTAGATCCATCAACCTCTGGGTCAACATTTCCAAGCCCGACCCAGACATGTGGGCAAGGGGAGGGGGTGTACTAGTGGTGTGTGCACCTAGAGAGGGAAGATGATGAAAAAGGGCTTGGAATGTACGGAGGGGGGTGAAAAAGGTGAGATAGAAAAATGGGACCTCGCTACCAAAACCAAGGTTTCCCAAGTAGTGCCCTTCCTAAAGCCATAGGCTAATAGGGGAGATCCCACTGGACTAGGATTGAGGATTAACCCCCCCATTTAAGGTGAGGGAACAAAACTACAGTCAAAACCCTTCCTTCTTCCAAGTCACCAAATAATCCATGCCCAATGTGCCCAAGGAAAAATGGGAATAAGCACCCAATTGCACAATGAAAACGTACCTTTAGGATTGGATTTCCCACCTTTAAACCAATGTTGCAAACATCAGAATCGGGATAAAATCGACAAGGGTCCGGAAAACCAGAAAATTGTAAAAATCGGGAAAATATCGATAAAAATCAGCAAACATCGGTTAGGCCAAAAAATCGTAATTTCGAGATAAAATCGGGATATTATCAAGATGTTCGCAACACTGCTTCAAACATATGCTCTCGACACATGGGTGAGGGGACATACGACTGGCTCAGGGAGCAGAGATCAAATGGCACAAAACATTGGCTACACTAGTGGCTGTCAGGGGTTGTTGGTTGCTGGCTAAAGACAAATCTAGGAGACAAATTCTCCTATGGGGTCACCCACTTTTAGTGGGTAACATCTGGCTCCAACTGGGACATGAGCTCTCTGTAGAGTGCACGAACGATGTACTCGAATGGGGAGGTCACGAGAACACCAACAATCCTCTGGGACCGCAGACCTATATCCTGCACATCACAAACAATGTTGGAAGCATGTGTCCTAGGCATACTTTATCGTCTATGTTTTCATCAAATAATAAACCATACAGGAAAGTAAATCTACACTAAGTTGCAAATCTAACCTAAATGCACCTATTCTAGAAAGAGAACATGATATGATGATAGTAGTTATGAAAAATCAATATGCGATGCATCCTACTCTACTGTGTACGCTACATTATGCAAGTGCTAAGTATAGTCATATAGCCAATGTAACCAGCATATCATTAGATCAAGATCATATTTCCTACCCCTATGATCAATTGTGATATACATTTGAAAACAAACATGATAATCATGACACTCATATGCTAGGTCACAAGGATGGGAGGTGGGAAAATAAGACGACCATAAATCATGCAATAGAGCCATGGAAAAAGGGGAAGAACATGAATCAGGCAAGATCCATCGAATCATTCCCTCAATCCTAAATATGGAGAAATTAATGATGAAGCTCAGACACCCCTTCCCAAAAGTTTCTTTAGTGTAATGCTTCATGGGGTCTTCAGGAACATGATGAGAACGATGACGGAATGGCTGGCATGCAAAATCACAACAAATAAGTTGTTTTTCCTCATGATCATGTTCAAAAGAGGGAAATGTCCTAGCCTCATCATCATTAATGATTGTGTATTGAGGAATGATGAAAGAGCCCATGGATGACTCAAATGTACCTCCACAATCATAGGGAAGGTAGGGAAAGAAAAGGTTATTATTGATATCATCATTGGTATCATAGATAGTGTCCTTGTCAAAACGATGGCCCGAGATCTCCCACTTCCCTTCTTCAATATGCAAATAATCACTAATGTCAACGTTCAAGGGGTTAATGGGGTCGTCTTTCTCAAAGTCCTTGTTATGCACAATGTCAAATATAATGTCCTTGAAAAATATGGGGCTATCTTGAACTCTACTTTCAAAAGAACCTTCTTTGTCAAAATCTTTATCATGCTCCCATTCAACATTTCCCCTAATGACTTCATCGTGATGATCAAGAAAGGGATCTTTTTCTTCCTCATGACCCTCCTCATATTCAATGAAAACTTCCTCTAACGCTATGTCCAAGATTTGACATGCTTCTTCAATGGTTTGAAAACTTGGTCCTCCATGCACAAAGAAATATGAAGCCAACATAGAGAAACAAGAAATGCTTCTAGGCTCACTCGACCACAGCCAATTAGTATTCGTAGTAATAGATAGGAGAAACAAATAAATCTTGTCATTAGGATGTGTTATGTTGAGTCTTGACGTATACCTTATGAAATTTATTATATGATTGGCCATTGAAAGTGGATCTCCATCGAATATTGGAACTTCCTTTATTCTGATTTTGGGTATTATGGGATCCATGTTATATCTAAAACGAGAAACAATTCAATCAGCATGTTACTGGCCTTTGTATATCAATGACATGGGATTCGCCAAGGTGAATGAAGATTGCCTTAAAGAATGTCTGCTTCACCCTACAAGCATCTAAACTTGAGGCTTAATGAAGAACAAGGGCTTCGTTCTTCCAATGAAGTCGCCAAAAGAGGATATATACTGTCGTTAAAAGAATCACCTCTTCAAATACTTGACCAAGGAGGCAAACCTGCTTCCGCCTCGACAACGGCGCCAAAAATGTTACCACACAATCTGGAAAGGCCCTAAGGAAGGGAAACCTAAGGGACAACTACTAGACTAAGTGACAACAATGGGACAATGACCCATTGTCACCTCAGTCAATGTCCCCTACTCTCTACTGACTTTCACCAATGGGAGGAGTCATTGTAGGAAGGAAATCACTTGAAATGGATATGTCAATAAATAGGTATGAAGTGATTTTACAAATCCCGTTCAAGGAGAGACACAATAAAGGCTCAATGCTTCAAAGAAGCTAAAAAGCTATCCAAGAAAGACCTTGGGATGAGAAATCCAAGACCTAGGATTTGAGATAATGTTGTGAAACCAGCTCCAAAAATAGAAGAAAAGAGATATCAACGCCTTAGAAATAAGCCACTTCGAGGGGGCAACCTCCAATACATTACATGAATGAACAATTCTTGGATGATACAAATTACAAAACCTCCTTTCTATATATAGGAATCCATGGGGCCACAATGTAATCCTAGCCGACCTAACAATAATAATTTAAGGGCACAATAATAACAATATGGGGGTTACAAGGGTACAATAATAACAATAAGAGGGTTACACTAACAACAATAAGGAACTATAATAGTAATATAGGGACCTAACATGCCCCTATCCTTCAAAAAAGTGTTGTCCTCAACGCTTGAGTAGCTCTGGGTGCTTCTGTATAAAATTCTCATCCTCCCATGTAGAATCTTCAGTGGGTAGGTTCTTCCACTTGATGAGATACTCTGAAATTGATCAATTTTGTAGCTGTCGAGTTCTGGTTTCCGTGACCGCTTCAGGTTCCAAAATGTGTTTTCCTTCCTCATCAAGTTTTGGCAATATTGTTTGAACTGGAAGATTTTCACCTATAACCTTCTTTAAGCATGAAACATGGAAAATTGGATGCACTCGTGAAGAAGTAGGAAGCTCCAATTTGTATGCCATAGTACCAATCTTTTGCAACACCTTGCAAGGACCATAGTACTTTAGCGATAATTTATTATCCTTCTTAGCTTGCTCGAGGGACATTTGTTTGTATGGTTGTAGCCGTAAAAATACCCAGTCTCCTACATCAAAACTTCTCTCGCTGCGATGTTGATCTGCCTGTTGTTTCATTCGATTTTGTGCCAAATTCAGGTTGTCCTCTAAGAGTTGGAGAACTTCTTGTTGATGCTCAATGTGATCTTCCACTGCTTGAGCGTTCGAATTTTCTCTTAAAGATGATGTGATGGATGGTGGATGATATCCATAAAGTGCCATAAATGGGGTCATTTTTGCTGCAGTATGGAAGGAAGTGTTATACCACCATTCAGCGAGAGGTAACCACTTGACCCATTGTGTTTGTTTGTCAGATACAAAACAATGAAGATATCCTTCCAAACATTTATTTACTATCTCAGTTTGACCATCGGATTGAGGATGATAAGATGAGCTATGAGCTAATTGAGTACCCAAACAAGAAAATAACTAAGTCTAAAAATTTCCAGTAAAAATGGGATCTCTGTCGCTCACAATAACGCTTGGGTTTCCATGTAGCTTTTGAATTGTGTCCATAAATGTAGTAGCAACTGTACTTGCTTTAAACGGATGAGATAATGCACAAAAGTGTGCATACTTGGTAAGTCTATCAACTACCACCATGATGACACTCTTTCCTTCAGAGTTAGGTAAACTTGTGATAAAATCCATTGAAATCTCCACCCAACATTGACTTGGAATGGATAAAGGTTGTAGAAGACCTAGGGTCTTAATTGTCTCAACTTTATTCTGCTGGCAAACCAAACATTCTGCCACAAACTTTTGAATATCAGATTTAAGGTCATCCTAAAAAAAAATCTCTCTTCACCCTGTGGTAAGTTTTTAAAAATCCCGAGTGTCCTCCTAAAGGAGAAGTGTGCAATTCCAAAAGAATCTTTTGTTTTAGTTGGGAATTCTTACAAAGATATAAGCGATCTTTGTACCATAAGGAATCATTTTTCCAACTAAATGTATCAGATGTACTAGGATCTTACTGCAACTTTTGAATGAGTGTCCACACTTCTTCGTCCTTCTTCCATTCATCTCTTGCTTCGGTTATCCAATCTGGTTGGATAATAGAAATGGCACAAAGCAATGCTTCCACCTCTTCATTCTTTCTTGAGTGCATCTGCAACAACATTTAGCTTCCCTTTTTTGTAGATTATTTCAAAGTCATAACCCAACATCTTTGTGACCCATTTTTGCTGCTCTTCTGAAGATAGTATTTGTTCCAAAAAGTGCTTAAGACTATCATGATCAGTTTTTACCTTGAAGTGTTTTAAATTTATGTAGATGTTCTATGCTTGATGCAACTTTACTTTTATTACAGCAATCACATAAACAGTTAAGTAAAATGATGATAGGACAACCAGTGGATCTATAGAAGACAAACCAGAAACAGAAGAATGTGTTGGTGCGTTACGGCAGTCAGCAGGATGCTTCAACCAGCAAAGTCTTCTTGGTCGGCCAACCCAGAATGTGTCACAACAGTCCTCAAATCAGTCACCCAGTCAACTCAAAGTCAACCCCAGAAAAGTCAATGCAGGGCAGTAGCAATAAAGTCAACGCAGCTCGATCTTCGGTCAACCTTTTGACCTCGATTTTTGTGCCAATGAGTACGGCCTTCAAAAATCAAACTCTCCACCAAATTTCAGCCCTTTTGGACATTGCATTGACCAAAGTCAACGCTGGTCAAACTATCATGGAAACCCTAGCTGTGATAAACTACAGTAAATTCGGTCAACCCTTGCTGCAGTAATTCGTCCTCTTTCCCACGTGTGAACCGAATTCGCCTCCAAGGAGCTCGTACTAAATCAGAAGAGAAGATGTGTGTGTTGAGAGTGAGTGAAATGCTCTCCAATGTTGACTGTATATATATCCATCATTGAGGTGTGTGACACATCTGCTGGGGGTGTAAAACCTTAAGGCCGACCTGCACATATTTGAAATTATTAAAAATAAATTCAAAATAAATGTTCCGCTCATCAGATTAAGATCAATTTTATATCGATCTTACACCTCTCCGAAAGAGGAACCCAATAAAAATATTGGTATCTTCATCTGAGCATCACAACATGGAGTTTGGACCTAGTTGTCCAATTTTAACACTCCCTCTCAACTAGGGAGAACTCCATCCATCAGTGCAATCAAACATCGTACGTCATCCCGCCGTAACTTGCTTTGCTGGCCTCTTTATTTCAGAACAGAAGTGGGTCAGTCACAAAGACATCATCCCCCGGCTGACAAATTCAGCCCAGAGGTCCGAAACCTCTATCGGACTCACAAAGAGTCTCCAACCAACCCGAAGTTGGTTCATCTGACTCGAGGTCAGGCGGAGGTCCGAGACCTCACTAGACTTGATCCCAGATCAAGTGGTTGGACCGTGCCATCCTAGATAGAGAGTACGGCAATCTCTGATGCGTCCATCAGTCTTTGCTACTAGTCTCTAGCCTTTCCCACCTCATTGGCCAAATGAGAGGTACTTCCCATGAGCCCTGAACTCAATGGGTAGGATGCATACGGGGCACAGATAATGAGAGGTGAACCAACTCAAACATCATAACGGTGGGGCAGAAGCACCACAAGGTTTGGCAAGCCTAGCCCCGTGAGTGCTTATAGCTCCGAGAAGTTATCCCCAAAGCCCCCCAGAGCTCCCAGACCTCATCGTCCAATAGGACCCACATCATAGGGTCGTTCCACAATACCAAGACTCTCACGGAAGGTTAGGAACTTGACCTTCCCCAGGGGCTTTGTGAGAATATCCGTGACCTGCTCATCAGTTCCTATATGATCGAGCCTTACGGCGCCTCACTGTACCATATCCCGGATAAAGTGGTACCTAATATCAATATGCTTGGATCGATCATAGAACACTGGATTCTCGGACAAGCGAATCCCACTCTGGTTATCACAGAGTATCACGGTGGTATCTAGCACATGTCCAAACAGCTCACTAAAGAGCTTTCGCCACCAAACTGCTTCACAACAAGCCATACTTGCTGCAATGTATTCAGCCTCTGCGGTGCTCAAAGCCACCGACTTCTGCTTCCTGCTCATCCATGAGATCGAAGTAGAACCAAGATTGAAGCAGCATCCCGATGTGCTCTTACGATCCACCACACTGCCAGCCCAATCGGCATCAGTATATCCAAGGAGTGTCACGCTCCCAGCAGTGTATCTCAGCCCATGGTTTATCGTGCCCCGAAGGTATCTCAGAAGATTCCTGGCACCAACCCAGTGAAAGTGATGAGGCTCAACCATCTGTTGACTCAAAGTGTTCACTGCAAAACATATATCTGGACAAGTGTTCACTAAGAACATCAGGGCCCCTACGAGTTGACGATACTCAGTCAGATTTGACAATACGGGCCCAGCAGCGCTGCCACTCAACTTCTTGAAGTTGAGTACCATTGGTGTTCACACGGACTTGCAATCCACCATACCAAATCTTTCCAGAAGCTTCACAATGTATTTTCCTTGAGAAAGGAAAATCTCGCCAGGTCTCTGCCAGACCTCCAGGCCTAGGAAGTAGTGCATCAGTCCTAGGTCCTTCATCTCGAACTCAGCAGCGAGCTCCCTCTTGCACTAATGAATGAGAGGGTCAGCACCTGTCAGGAAGAGGTCATCCACATACAGCACCAGGATGAGAGGTTTTCCCTTGACAACCTTGAAGTAAAGGTTCAGATCAACATTACTTCGAGTGAAGCCCAACTTCATCAAGTAGCTATCTATCCTCTCGTACCAAGCTCTGGGTGCTTGCTTCAGCCCATAGAGGGCCTTCTTCAACCTGCAGACATGGGTATCTCGATCCTGGACTTCGAACCTCAGAGGTTGCTCGACATATACCTCTTCTTTTATCGCACCATGCAGAAATGCGGTCTTCACATCCATCTGATGAAGACTCCATCCTTGCGTAGCAGCAAGGGCTATAATAGATCGAATGGTGGTGTATCGGGCCACAAGTGCACATATGTCATCAAAATCTATGCCTTCTTTTTTAGAGAAGCCACGGGCAACGAACCTTGCCTTGAATTTTTAAGCACTACCATCAGATCCATGCTTGATCTTGTAGAGCCATTTCGAGGTGACAACTGCTTTGTCCTTTGGCCTTGGAACCACATCTCAGACATCATTCTTCATAATGGACTCATACTCTTCGTGCATAGCATCCTTCCAGACTTGATGCTTTACAAATTCCTCAAAGGATCCAAGCTCGGATTGTACAATAGTACTCATGGTTGCTAGATACCCTTGGTATCTACTCGGCTTCTTGCTTTCACGGAATGTCCCCCTTGGGGCAGCATGTCCCTCCGCATCCTCGAGAGTGTCCCTGAGCCATGATGGGCTCTTTCCTAGTGAAGGAGGTGGATCAATCGGGTCCATCGGTCCTTCAACATCAGGCATTGTTTCATCCTTTGGTTCCTCTTGATTTCCAGGCCTTGCTTCATTATCTTCCTCAGATCTCGGAAGATTGACTACTTTCCTCAGGGAAGTATCTTCGTCAAAGGTGACATCATGGCATATCTCCACTTCCTTTTGACCAGGCACATAGACTCTATAGGCCTTTGAAGTTTCACTATAGCCCACAAACATTCCTTTCTTCCCAGAAGCATCCAACTTGCTCCTCTTTTCTTTCGGCACATGAAAGTAGACGATACATCCAAAAACTCTAAAATGTGAGACATCAGGTTTCTTACCAGAGAAAACCTCTTCGGGAGTTTTGGATTCTAGAGCGGAATGCGAGCATCAGTTTTGTATGTACACGGCAGTGTTCGCAGCTTCTCCCCATAGAAACTTCGGCAAACCTTGGTCACATAGCATGGCACGGGCAGTTTCCACAATGGTCTGGTTCTTTCGTTCAGCAACACCATTTTGCTTGGGAGTATAGACAGTTGTGGTCTCCCTCTTAATGCCAGCTTCTCTACCAAAGTCCTTGAACTCATTTGTCTCATATTCAGTGCCATTATCAGTTCTCAAAATCTTGATCTTTTTCCCTGTCATATTTTCCACCAAGGCTTTGAATGTACGGAACCACATGAAAGCCTCATCCTTCTTCTTTAAGAAGTATATCCAGGTTTTGTGAGAGAAGTCATCTATGAACGTCATATAATATGAACATCCTCCCAAGGATGTCACAGGCAGCATACTAGATAGATCAGAATGGATCAATTCCAAGATATCAGATGTCTTTGTGACACTAGAGGGGAAAGGTTCCCTTGTATGCTTTCCTTCGACACAACCCTTACATACACCTTCATGATTATTTGGAAACTCGAGCATCCCTGTCACCACCTTCCTTGCTTCGGGAAGGGCTTTGTAGTGAAGGTGTCCAAACCTTTGGTGCCATAGTTCAGTCTGTCGAATAGTATCACATGTCATTGCTCCCAGCGGACTTCCTCCAACCTGGTAGAGTGTATCAACTCTAAACCCTATCGAGATAGCTTCCTTAAAGCTCTTCTTCCACATGAGCACCTTTCCATCAGTGAATGCCACATTGAAACCTTTGTCTCCCATGGCCGATATAGACACAAGGTTCTTCTTCAAATTTGGTACATAGAGTACATCTTGCAAGTGAAGGACTTGACCTTAAGACAAGTGGAGGGTCACAGTCCCTGTCCCTTTCATGGGATATGTGTCATTATCTCCAAGGATAATTTCCAGATTAGTATCCTTCTCAATCATATCAGAAAGTGCTTCCTTGAACCCAGTGATGTGCCTTGAGGCACCACTATCTATCAACCAGACATCCATAGTGTCGGGTGGGGATGTAACAGAGAGGGCAGATACAAGAATGTATTCATTTCTTTTATCAACAACATGTGATTCCTCATACCTGGAGTTTCTTGACCTTTTGAAAGGTTGATCATTTCTGCCGGAGGAAGCCTTCCTTTTTCCCTTGAACCTGTTGTTCCTTTTATTGCCATTCTTTCGGTTGTTGTTGTTGTCATCACTATCGGGAGAATCCTTCTTGAAAGGACATTCTCTAGCATAGTGACCAGGGCTATGACAAGTGAAACATTTGCCCTTCTTTCCTTGGGCCCCTGCTTTTCCCTTATTCTTCGGACCACCAGAGTTCTTCTTTCTAGAATGAGCAACGTATTCAGCATTTCCTCCATTTCCATACTCCTTCATTCTTGATTCTTCTTGAACGCATCTTGACAATACTTCGTCAAAGTCAGGTATCACATTATTATTTAGAATGGTAGTGTTGAACACATGCCATTCAGATGAGAGCCCTCCAAGTGCGGTGAGTACCATCTCTCGATCAGCTATTGTCTCTCCAATCGCTAGCAGATTGTTCCTCATTTCAGTCAGCTTCAGAAAGTATGCTTGGACAGACTCATCCCTGCCTTTCTTCAGATTCTTCAATTGATTCTTGAAGAATAGTACTTGATTCGCATTGTTGGCCTTGAACATGAGGATGAATTTATCATACATCTCTTTGGATGTGCCCAACTCAGAGATGTAGGCCACCAGGCTTTTATGAATGGATTCCCTGATCATCAACGTTGCTTTGATCTCCCCCTTCTCGTACTTTGTTTTGGCAATAGCAGTAGCAGTGGATGGAGGTTCTTGGATTTTACCCAGTACATAGCCCATGACATCTTGGTCTTCCAATTTGAGATCCAATATCATTTTCCAAGCATGGAAGTCATCCTTCCCAGTCAATTTGTCTTCCTCCTTGAAGCTATAGCTTGTGGAACCCATTATTCTTTTCGGTGATTGCTACAAATAGGGCTTGTCTTCACCTTAGCTCTGATACCATGTAAATTTATGTAGATGTTCTATGCTTGATGCAACTTTACTTTTATTACAACAATCACATAAACAGTTAAGTAAAACACTGATAGAACATACCAGTGGATCTATAGAAGACAAACCAAAAACAAAAAAATGTGTTGGTGCATTATAGCAGTCAGCAAGATGCTTCAACCAGCAAAGTCTTCTTGGTCGGCCAACCCAGAATGTGTCACAATAGTCCTCAAATCAATCACCCAGTCAACTCAAAGTCAACCCCAGAAAAGTCAACGTTGTCCAGAAAAGTCAACGCAGGGCAGCAGTAATAAAGTCAACTCAGCTTGGTCTTCGGTCAACCTTTTGACCTCGATTTTTGTGCCAATGAGTATGGCCTTCCAAAATCGAACTCTCCACCAAATTTCAGCCCTTTTGGACCATGCGTTGACCAAAGTCAACACTGGTCAAACTATCGTGGAAACCCTAGCTGCGGTAAACTGCAGTAAATTCGGTCAACCCTTGCTGCAGTAATTCGTCCTCTTTCCCACGTGTGAACCGAATTCGCCTCCAAGGAGCTCGTACTAAATCAGAAGAGGAGATGTGTGTGTTAAGAGTGAGTGAAATGCTCTCCAACGTTGACTGTATATATATCCATCATTGAGGTGTGTGACACATCTGCTGGGGGTGTAAAACCTTAAGGCCGACCTGCACATATTTGAAATTATTAAAAATAAATTCAAAATAAATGTTCTACTCATTAGATTAAGATCAATTTTATATCGATCTTACACCTCTCCGAAAGAGGAACCCAATAAAAATATTGGTATCTTCATCTGAGCATCACAACATGGAGTTTGGACATAGTTGTCCAATTTTAACAAGTGTCTTCCCATTAGGTAAGTTCTCCATTTCTTTAGTGCATGCAGTATTGCTAACATTTCCTTCTCATAAATAGGTTTTTGTAAATACTTTCCTTTGATTTGACGACTTTCAAAAGCAATGGGTCTTCCTTCTTGCATTAAAACAGCACCAATTCCATTTCCTGAGGCATCACATTCCACAATAAAGGTTTTTGTGAAGTCTGGCGTAGCTAAGACCGGTGCTAAGCACATTGCCTCTTTAAGATGTTCAAAGGCCTTAGTTGCTTCAGGAGTCCATGAAAATGCATCTTTCTTCAATAATGTTGTTAGATGTGCTGCTATTCTCCCATAATTCTTAACAAACTTGCGATAATACCCTGTTAGCCCGAGAAATCCTCGCAACTGCTTTATGGTTGTGGGGACTTTCCATTCATTAATGGCTTTAATTTTGTTAGGGTCTACCTTAACACCCTCGTGAGATACAATATGACCCAGATATTCCACCTCTTGTACTCCAAAGAAACATTTGGATGTTTTTGCATATAATTGTTTCTCCTGCAATAGTTTGAGCACCCTGTCAACATGTTGAACATGATCCTTCCAAGACCTGCTATAGATCATTCTTCATGTTTTCCATTTTAGATTCCATGCCAGCTTCCATGCCATCTATCTTAGCTCCCATGCCATTCTTCAAACCATCCATCTTAGTTTCCACGCCTTTCTTCAAAACTTTCATGTCATTTTTTTTTGCTCTTTGCGAGAGCGAAATTTGTTGCACTTGCTCTTGTAAATTTGATATGTCATGTTGCCATTCTTCGTCTTCATGAGTCATAGTAGAGCCTTCTAAAGGCTTAATGGGTGTTGAATTCTTTTTAGGGGCCATTTTAGAATCTAATACTAATATATATTCAACAATATGCCCTTGGAATCAATTCAACTTGGTTCTTCAAACAAGACTTATGCAATTCGAGAAAAAAAAATATACACACCTTTTACTTGCTTTTGAGGAGCTCTATATTGAAATTGAATTATCTCTGTAATTGTACATCCTCAATATCTGAAATTCGGCCTTGTAGTATCCCTCTGAAGCTTTTTTCAAATGTCACAGGTCTGACCTGATTTGGATTCTTCAAGCAAAGTTATGTCCAATCTCCCACAATGACCCAATTATGGACTAGTTCAGTAGAGCGAAATTGTACGACTTGCCATGTGTCACTGTTTCCTCCTTTGGCTCTGAAATTGATAGACAAGAAGCTACAGTCCGTGTACTTGCGGCCGCTTTTTACAGCATTCCAATCCGATGCTCAGAGAGAGAGTTATGAAGATTTTCCCACGATAACCTCTTTAAGATGAAATTCGGGAGCCTGAAAAAGACCTAACTTCCACAGATCATATCTCCGAAAATATTGCGAACCAAGCTCTGACATTTTGCGATGATTTTCCTCGGGATTTCGGCTTCGCTCTCTAAAAATTTCAGCTTTTGAAACTTCATAGACAAAAATTTATAGCGAAAATGCCGCGATGACCTGTTTAGGTTAAATTCAGGAGCCTGCAAAAAGCCCTAACTTCCACAGATCATATCTCCGAAAATATTGCGAACCAAGCTCTGAAATTTTGCGACGATGTTCTTCAGGATTTTGGCTTCGCACTCTAAAAATTTCAGCTTTTGAACCTTCGTAAAAAAAAATTATAGCGAAAATTCCATGATGACCGGTTTGGAGCAGCGAAAACCCTAGAATCCAAAGCTTTGATTGTAATGACCCATTCCCAAGGTGTACCCAAAACGATATTAGCATCTGAACGATATAGGCATTTGATAGCTACACCTGCCTATACCGCCCACATCGCACTAGTACACCCACCTACTAATATCCAGATTACATAGATTGGGAACGTAATATTAAGATTACAGATCTATATATTAAGATCATCTAAGTATAAACTTTATGAAAAGCGGTAATAAAAGAAATGAAATAATAAAGTTGATCCTTAAGTTAAAATGAGTATGCAATATTAAAACCATTAATATTAAAGGAATTTAAATGAAGCCCCAAGCACTATAAATAAAATAATTATATAGACCCACCTTCATAAAATATATATCCGTACTCACCTTAATGTGGATTACCCACCATGAAAAGAAACATTTAATATGAACATAGGGATGGATAAGGCCTCGGGAGGTTTGAGGCGGTGGCGGAGAATTGTTTAAATTATATTCCTATCTCAATTTAATGAAAGGTACAGCACCATAAATACAGAAAATATCACAATTAATATGGGAAAAGAACTCGAAAGTTGGAGGCGGTGGATGGAACTTATTTAAGGGAGGTAATATGGAGGTTTTGAGGGGGAAAAGGAAAAGGAATTCGGCTAAAGTTAGTCTGAATTGGGAAATTGAATTGCCTGGGAGTCTCTGTTTTTCTTGGTTATCTGGGCACGGGGCAGAGGAGACATCCTCACGGTCTGGGATTGTTCCCGGATTGGTTGGGAGGACTTGGTTGTTTCGGAAAACTGTTTATCTATCCACAGCAAATCGGATTACGGGAGGAGAGCCATCTTCAAGATCATTAACTGCGTTCCAGGTATTTCTTTAAGTATATAATTGCTTCTCATTTAAATTTCTCTGCAAATTTTCATCGAAATACCTTACTGCTGGATATATATTTTGTCTGCAAATTAAATCTGTGTGTGGAACCTTACATTTCACTGATTTATGTTACTGCTGAATATGCATTTAGTTTAATATTGGTTTTAAATTAAATCTCTGCGTTTGGGATCCTACATATGGTATCAGAGCTCATAATATGTCCTCCTTTCATAACAATTATCATATCTGCTTCACGCAAGAATTCCACTTGATGTGTCACTAGAATAACAGTTTTGTTCTTTAAAGCACTTCTAATACCAAAGGTTGTGAAACCAGCACCAAAAATAGAAGAAAAGAGATATCAACGCCTTAGAAATAAGCCACTTCGAGGGGGCAACCTCCAATACATTACATGAATGTACAATTCTTGGATGATACAAATTACAAAACCTCCTTTCTATATATAGGAGTCCATGGGGCCACAATGTAATCCTAGTGGGACCACAATGTAATCCTAGCCGACCTAACAATAATAATTTAAGGGCACAATAATAACAATATGGGAGTTACAAGGGTACAATAATAACAATAAGGGGGTTACACTAACAACAATAAGGGACTATAATAGTAATATAGGGACCTAACAGATAAGCAATGGAAGTATGTATTCCTAAGGTTAAGACTCTAGCAGATGAGTATGATATAAGCAGTTATTACCCCCTTAAGGTGGGGCAGTTCATCGCCCACCAGGGGTTGGGGCATGCATGAGTTCCTAAATGATGTGGGGGCACTCATGGGGCCCTAGGAACCAGGGTGATGGCCATAATGATGAGGGGTAGAGCTCATGTTTGGCTTTTTTCCACATGATATTTTAATGTCTCAGCCATCTTTTGCATTTTACAATATTCTTTTCTTTTGTTTCTTGCTTGGGGCCATGATATGCTTTTAACTTTCTTTTAGCTACATCAACCTCTAGGGCGACATTTCCAAGCCCGACCTAGACATGTGGACAAGGGGAGTCTTGAGAGGTCCTACCTCATCTTCTGGAGTCGTGACATTAGGCGTACCTAATATCATTGCAAATCTCAAACCCTAGGTCTTGATCTTCTCACTCCAAGGTCTTTCTTGGAGAGTGTGTTAGTTTCTTCGAAGCCTTGAGCCTTTATTATGTCTCTCCTTGAATGGCCTTTGTGAAATCACTTCATTACTAATTATTGACATATCCATTTCAAGCGATTTTCTTCCTACAATGACTCTTCCCATCGATGAAAGTTTGTAAAGAGCAAGGGACCTTGACTGAGGTGACAGTGGGTCATTGTCCCATTGTTGTCGCTTAGTCTAGTAGTTATCCCTTAGGATTCCCTTACTTAGGGCCCTGCTAGATTGTGTGGTAACAAAGCTTCTATTGGTGTTTTATGCATGTTAAACCATTAAAACCTACAAAATTTTCCTTTTCTCCAACTTACTCCTTGATAGCCTTTGATAATTTATTGAACCTATCCTTTAGAGGTTGTTCTTGGTTGTTATATGTTGAGTTTTCTTGAGTGTTGGGGTAGCATCGGATGTGCTCTAGCTCCCAAAATTTGTGGAGAGACTAGAGTACATGAGATCTCCAAAACCCAGAAAGGAATTTGGGAAATTCCATCCAGTTTGGGAGATAATTAATTAATTAATATTTTTAATTAAGGACCCTAAGTCTAACTTAAGAAAATTAAAATATTAAAGGTAATTAATTAAAACATGTGATGGAATTGACTTAAGTCACACGGATCAAGCTTTCTTTTAATCTGAGCCATCAATTCAAGATCTGATCATGGTCGTTGGTTTCCCAACGAGAAAATATAAAGGAAAGGCTTGGGGTCAGTTGGAGGACACACACATGGAGGCAGAGCACTGAGACTAAGCTGAAATTCTAGGGCGGGTTTGCTAAGAATTTTCAGAAGTGTTTTAGCTGCAAAGAGGGGTAGTATTGGCAAAGGGGATGGTCTAATCCCAGTGCCAAGAATCAGCAAGAGACAAAGAGAAGCAACCAGAGGTAGCGTAGAGAAGCAAAGGCAGCAACAACAGTTATGTGTTGATTTCTATAGCATCGGAAAGTGTTCTAAGTCTCATTTTTTGTAGAGGCTTGGACATCAGTTATCCAGATAACCCAGAAATCGTTTGTGGAAATTCCACTCAGTTGTGACTTTATAAAAAATTAATTATTTGAATGCAAACCCTAAGTTTAAACTTAGGGAAATTAAATAATTAAAGGGTATTAATAGAGGAGAGTGTGAATCTTCTAGAAAACGAAGATCAAGTCATATTTTAATCCGAGCCATTGATTAATGATATAATCTTGGTCGTTGATTCGTCAGCAGGAAGACTATAAGAAGAGACTTGAGGGCCATTTTGAAATCAAGTCGGGGACACTCTAAGTACCCAAAGGAAATCAATTCTGAAGCAAGAGAATTCGATTTCAGTGGGTGAGTTTGTAGAGGCTAGGTTTCAGAAGCAGAAGGAGGGAGGATTAAGTTATCGAGAAGCAAAAGTTAGGAGGATGAAGGGAAGGGTGAGTTGATCAGCAGCAAGAACCCCTCCACGCAGAATCACGCAGTCTAGAGAGGGACTGCGCAGATCTCTCATGCTGGATGACGCAGAGGGTGAAGGAGGTCACCCCGAGGGTCTGAAATTTATCTGGAAGGTCTAGAAAATTCAGCCAGGTGTTTGCTAATATTTCTCTGCTCATCAGACTCCTGTAAATGTACTTTCCATTTCTGAAGATAAATATAAAACCCTCATCTGCTGCACCGATTATCCCACATTGGGTTTTTCCAGGGACAATTGTCCAGAAAATAACTGTGTTCATGTGGTTGGTTCTATTGTACTACTTGTGTAATTATCTTTCTGTTCTTATGCTCTTAACGATAGTGAAGATCTATAAATGTGTTTATATCATAATTTACTGAAGCATCTGTAAATAACTTACATCATAAGTAGGATAAATAAACCAAGTATTGCAAAAATATTTTCCTCTTGAAAATTTCACATTATGCAGCAGTTGTGCAGCGCAGAGAGCAGCTTTAGCTACGCAGGCCCAGAAAGGGTAGCACTGGGCAGCAGAGGACCCTCCAGGGTTACGCAAAGACCCTTCTAAGGCAGTGTAGGATCTGCGTCACCCATTCTGGGGTTAAGCAGCCCTCTCCAGGCCAGTGCAAAGGCACGCAGAGACTGACAGGGCCAACGCAAGGGCTTCAGGGGCAGTGCTGGGGTTTCTAGGGCCAGAAATTGGCTGAATCTTGTAAATCCCGTTTGAGGGTGTGGATCAATCAGTCTTTTGGTCTCAGAACAGTAGGTTAGCTACAGATCTATCTTTTTATTTGTCGGGTTAACCAGTAAGGTGCCCAGATTTGCTATATTCAGAAACTACTTAATAATATAAACCCTCCAACAGCCAGAAGACCAGTTTTCCCGCATTGGGTTTTTCTGGGGACAGTTGTCCAGAAAATATTGCGTGTCACTTTGTCTATGTGTGCATGTACTTCTGTTTTAGATCTGAATCGGTGAAAGTCTCTTATGTGTTTACTTCAATGTTAATTTGAATATTTCAACATTAATAACTTGTTTAAGTAGGAGAAGTATAACCAGAATTAACAATAGGGTTTCTGCATAAAGTAATATTCAGAAATTTTCACATGGTATTAGAGTGATTGCAGATCTAGCAAGGTCACCAACAGAAGACTGAAGAATCCTTGCTGGAGAAAGCAGCAGAGAGAGCAACAGCAGCCGCAGAAAGCCAGATCTGAAGGGACAGCACATCATCAGAGGGAGCAGAGCCACGCAGAGGCCAGAGTGACGCAGTCTCCATGCAGGCCCACGTACTTACTGTGCAGAGGCAGGGCAAAGACAGCGCTGGGACTGTTTGCTCACGCAAAGGCCAGCTAGGGCGACGCAGATCTGAAGCCGTGCTAATTCAGAAGTGCCGGAAAAGTGTTGCAAAACTTCAGAAGTTGCTGGTGGGGTTACATTTCTGAAGATTCAGAATTTAGCCTAACCACTAAGTGACAAATAGTGGGAAGAGATCAGCTTCTCAGAGGGTTTCTAGCAAAAGAAATCTGCAGATCGATCAGTGGATCGAAGAGAGTTGTTTCGTTGTTGATTTGGTAGATTTCCAAAAGAGGAAATCAGTTGTCAGAGGGAGCAAAGGGTGCTTTTTCGCCAAGGACCTTAGATCCGAGCTTCAGTAGAGAAGTGGGGAGAGGAAGATCTGTTCCGACAGAGTAGATCTGAGCAGATGGCACCTCACGAACTACGTGATTAGGATAGGTTGGACGACTGGTCCAACTTTGCAGTCTGGAAGGCCAGAATCCTGGTAGTCATGGAGGCATACCGTCTAAGAGACCATGCAGAAAAAGTCTTGGCCACGCCGGCCACTGTGGATCTCTTGAAGAAGCATGAGGAAGTTACGGCACATGCCAAATGCTTCATAATGGATGGGGTTAAGGATCATATAGTTCCACACATAGCTGAAAAGAAAACAGCTCATGAGATGTGGAAAGCCTTAACAGCCCTATATGAAGGGATGTTCATCCAGATGAGAATGGTTCTAGAGAATCAGTTGCGGTCATTCATGACGACCATGGGAGAAGAAATAGAGCCCTTCCTTTTCAGACTACAGGCGATCAGAGATCAGTTGTCTGCCATGGGAGCAATGGTGAAGGATGATGTGATGGTAAGGACTGCACTCAATGCGATCACGGAAGAGTGGGAAACCTTTGTCCAAAGTGTCTTGGGCAAAGCGGACCTTCCCGACTAGGACAATATGCGGGCAACCCTTCGTCAAGAAGAACTCTGCCGATTCACCAAGAGGCAGTACAAAACGGATCAAGTAAGGTGAATAAGGAAGAGGAAGAAGATGCAGCCTTGGCATCAAAGAGGCAGCAAGGGAAGAAGAAGCGTGATCTATCCAAGATCAAGTGTTTCCAGTGCGGCAAACTAGGACATTTCGCAAGCAATTGTCCTCAGAAGAAGAAGGACAAGGAAGCTTCTACTTCCAAGGCTGTTGTGGTGGACGATGGGTCAGAAGATGACGTAGCCATGAGCACTCATGAACCACGAAAGTGGGGCGACATGGATCTGTAGAGCAGCTACAGAGTGGTTGCGGGATCCTTGAGCAGCTCATCTCTTGGATCACATTCTGTTGGAAATGTTGTCATTGATGGCAAAGGAGATGACAAAGGAGGAGCACCTGGAACATCATTCAAGGGGCAGAAAGGCAGCAGAGACATCAAAGGAAACAGAGACAAAGAGAGATAGCAAAAGAAAGGCAAAGGAGACAGACAAAGAATAGAGAGCTGAAGAGCTGGAGAGACAGAGTAGGTTGCAGAAGAGCCACTTGATTCAAAGATCTGGCCAGGACAAGCAGTCTTGCAAGTGAATTCATTTGTTCCTGAATGGATGTGTGTAGGTTGATTAATTTCTGTGTGGGACAGAAGAATAAATGTCAATTATGGGCTGTCGATGTTGTGGTTGAACAAATGCATGAGTTGTAGTCATCAATGACATGGCAATGACATAGAGTCCACTGTAAAAATTCGATATTACAGCCATGGATTGAATAAGGCGCTTGAAGGAAATTACAGCCTCTATTATGAAATTATGGGCTGTGAAGTTCTGAATTTTGAATTCCATATAAGAGACCCTATTATAATGGAGTATTGGCTTAATTTGATGTCTATAATCGGGGATTTATAATTTGGAGGAGCTGCAGTAAACCCAAAAGCAGAATGATGGCACAATAATCCTGCGAGACAGGCTTATTACACATACTGTATTAAAACAGTGATGGCACAGTTTTATGAATTTGAGGAATTATGCGATGAAATGTCTTAACCCTGTAAAGATCCTGAATTGTTTTAACCCTGTTTGATAAGGAAATCTATTTCGGATGTTCATTTCAGTGTTGGAGAACCAGGAGCAAAGTAATGAATTAAAGTTCTGGCGTTGGTTTATTGATGGGTAAATGAATCTATTAAAAAGGAGTAATGGAGTTCCGCACTTCTCTGATGAATAACTGGCAACTACAACTGAATATTGGGAATTGAGCCTGAATGGCTACCCTCCTAATAGATGGAGGATATCTATAGTCTGAAGGAGGGACCCCGGGACAGAGTCGGGGATAAGGCCCTGCGTTAAGGAATCATGAATCGAGCGCAGAGGTTTGGTGATAAACCTATGCGTGAATGGAGCTGTGCGTTATGATAGCAGCAGCGCCATGTTGAAGTGTTGACAAAGCAAGGGATAACATATGAGAAGGAGCGACAGAGAATGACCGAAGAACCGTATGAAAACGAAGTTAAGAAGACATATTGGGATTGTGAACAAATGAAGGAAGGAACGGAACCATGAGCGCAACTGAACGGAACCACGAGCGCTGTGAATAGTGACAGTGGGTTTGGAACACCCGACGGTTTTCATCGCACCGCTTTTGTACGGTAAGTTGTATTTACAATTCGAACGCAATATATGCCAGGAGCTGACACGTGGTCTTAAGCGGTTTGGAGATACCACTCTCATCGCGAGTTAAAAGCCCATGCATCTAAGTCACGCGAGATTCGATTGAGGACGTCGGATCATCTGAAGTAGTGCGACATGCTGTCCGTCGTTGGATGTGGAAGGGTCGTTAGTGCGGGGCCCAGTTCTAATTTATATTGATCGGGACTGTTCAAACAACGGTTGCGAGTTTAACCGAGGTATGTCCGATGTGGTTGAGTTTTGTTATAACGCTTCCAAAATTGAAGAAGCCCGTAATATATATATGCATATATTGTAGTGCACATATAATGGTTGTATATGCGAAATTGGCGCAATATGAATTGTGTGAAAAGGTCAAAGGACAGTGGCAATTGAAATGTTCTATGAACATTTAATTAAGGTCATGTATACATGTAGATTGACTCTAAGACGAGATTGAGAAGGGAGTTAACATGTGGAGATCGATGGGTTATATGCAATACGGGGTTTAACCTTAGGCCAACGAAAAATAGAGCTCCCGCCTGCAAAAGAATTATAAGAGGGTGTATTGTATGGTTTTATAACCCTTGAGCTTCCGCATTTTTAAGTCGGATAGGAGGTGTGTGGTTTCTTAACTAAAAGAGAATTTTTATTTAATATCTCAATCTCAGATTGAGATATTAATATACACAGATGTAATTAATTTGTCAGTTAAAAGGAAGCAGAGTATGTTGAGGTTGCGAGATTGTGAAGTTGATTGGGCAAGAAACTTTGGATGCATTTTACACACAAATTGAGATTGAAATAATCCGAAGTCCGGGACTGTGGGTTAACCCTGCAACAAATATTAATATTATTGAATAACTATTTAATGTAGTGGATGTGTGGGCCCATAAAACGAAATGCAATATAAAACGTCCTAGTGCCAAAGGAGGTTCACGTTATACACCCATGGTTGTAATGTTACAAGTGCTTGTGCATTGGTTTAAAGGCATCGAACCATTTGTTAGAAGAGCTTAAGCTCAAGACAAAGGGAGTTTTAGTTCTGGGTTAAGACTTACATAATTTTATATTTGCCAAAATGTGAGTTACATCGAATCAGATTTGAAATCTAGGGAATGTGGTTTTGATAACCATCAGATGTGAAAAGAAAATCCTTCACATACATTGAGTTAATTTGCCAGCAGAAAATTAGAAGAAGCTGCAATTTTTACATAATGAGAGTTTGAGAGTTATTGGTGAGCTAAACTTATAAAACAAGCATATATACAGCAGATACACAACTACAGTGAGCTTGGAGAATTTGTATAGAGGTAAACAGAGACTGCAGAATTGAAGAGGTATGCAGCGAAGGGATTTAAAATTGCAGTGAACAGGTACACATGCGCAGGTGCTCAGAGTTGCAGTAAATAGAGGTATGCAGGACAGTTGCATGACATCAACAGAAAGGACAAAACCAGCAAGCCAAGGGCTGAGTGAAGTTTATATATTGAAACTGAAAATGTAAATGTTTAATTGTTTTATATTGTTTGTGATGCAAAGGCAAGTATCCAAAGGAAAAGAAAAATCCCACTGTAACATTGAAATTTGTCCATATTGTTATACGTTTTTAAATGAGTTGGACAAAGGAATGAGAAGGCAGAAGCCAAAGAGTCATGGTTGTTCACTCCAAATTCCTTGTGGAATACAAACAGTCATGTGATGAACTCTATATATAATATCAACTTGATATGCATAGAGCGGTTAGAGAGTGAGGTAAGAGAATGCAGAAATGAAGCAGTAAGGCAAAGGAGAAGGAGGAGCTGATAGAGAATCCGAGAAGATGCTGAAATGAAGCAGGGCAGATATGAGGACTGATGGACAGCATAAGAGAAGGTACAGAACAGAGCTGATATCCAAGGTAAATCAGCAAGTGTTTTTTCTTTTGAAAGAGTAAGGAAGTTGGAGCTTCCCTATCAAGTTGTAGCTTGATAGATGTCAGTTGTAGCTGACTGAGGTTGGAGCCTCCTGTAGGTTGGTGCCTGCAGAAAATTGACGGGAGTTGGAGCTTCCTTGCAAGTTGTAGCTTGCAGAATTGAGGTTGGAGCCTCCTGTAGGTTGGTGCCTACAGAAAATCGAGTTGGAACTTGCCTTTGCATCACAACAATAATAAGATGTGGTTTCCTCCCTTTATGGGTTTCCACTTATATCTGGTGTCTATGTGCATGATGTCTATGTGTTGATATGGTATATCTAGTCTGCTAATACTTGTTGCTCACATATGAAGACTGCTAATACAATGTCTAATCTGCTTATTAATTGCTGCTCACAAATAAAGATTGCTCACACATTATGTTGATCATGAAATGAAGGTGTTAAAAAAGTTTAATGAAAAAGTTTAAAAGTCCATGAATGTGTTAAACTGATTCACCCCCCCCTCTTAGTTTAACTAAGGGTTCAACAATTGGTATCAGAGCTGGTTCCTTTGGTGTAAGCTTAATAGCTTGAAGGAAATCTGGTTGAGTCATGGACTATCAAAATGTACCTGTGTTGAGTACAAAAAACTTTCCTGAATGGAGAGATAAGGTTAAAACAGGATTATTGGCTTATGAACCTGAGGTATGGAAACTTGTATGTGATGGTTACTGCACAGACTCTCCCTTGGTGTAAGAACAACATAGCAATGCCAAGGCAAAATGTGTGATATTCAACAGCCTTCATAACAAGGATCTTGAGGTAATAATGGATTTAACCTTTGCAAAAGAAATATGGGACAGATTGCATTTCATGCATGGAGTAGACACAGAGGATTGCATTGTCAAGAAGGAGAAGAGAATTAAGAAGAAGAAAACTTCATGTCAAAAGGAAAATGTTCAATCAAATGAGGTACCTGCTAGTGTGAATGGTAGTAAGAACCATGAAGAAATTGCAGCTGAAGAAAAAGCCAAACTTGACATAGCACTGACTGAAATAGAAAAATTGAAGAATGAAAACAAAGACCTTAAGTTATTGGTACAAATATGTGATGAGAAAGAATATGAAGATAGGAAAGAAATTATTGGTCTGAAGACACAGTTTGAAGAGGCAAAGAAAGTAGAAGACACTCTGCTGCAACAAATGAGAGAGAAATGTCTGGAATGTGAGAGATTGGAAGAAGAAGTAGTGAGCCTAAGGAAGAAATTAGAAAAAGACCAAAGAGAATTATTAATGAATACTCCTCAAATGAAAAGCTCTGAACTGTTGGACAAGATTCTAAATGCACAAAGGTCACCTCTCATAAAGGCTGGGATAGGATATGAAGGTGAAACCAGTAAGTCCAAGGTTGAAGATAACAAGAATGTCATTTTTGTAAAAGCTGTAAAGGACAGTGAAGCAGCTCAGCAAATTCCTACAGAAGCAGAAACCAGCGAGAACATGAGTTGTAGAGAAACAAATAGAATCAAGCAGCAACATGAAAGGACAGAGAATGAGAGGATGAAACAGTCAACTGAAAAAGGCTCATACACTCCTAAGGATGAACTGAATAAATTTGGAAGATGTCAAAGAAGGTTCTTTCCCCCTATGAGAAGTATCACTTGTTTCTCCTGCCACAAACCAGGACATGAAGCAGCACATTGTAAGACAAAGAGAATCAATGTTAACCAGCAAAAGATGTATCAAATGAAAAGAACACCCCAAGCAAGCAAAGGGAAAAGACAATCTTTCACCAGGTACACAAATCATTTCCATGGCTATTGTTATGCATGCAATCATTTTGGACATAAACTTGTTGATTGTAAATTATGTTCAAAGAGGGGAACAAAATATTATACTCCAGCTCAAATGTACTTTGATAAAATAAGATGTTATGTATGCCTCAAACTTGGTCACAAAGCAAAGGACTGTAAACTGCCATATATATTAAAGAACTCCAGACAGATGATGAAATCCAATCCAATTAAACAAAACTATGAACCAAAAAGGAGTGCAGACATTATGATGAACCCCAAAAGAGTATGGAAAGAAAAGAGAAAAGGGGAGCCTCTCATCTCAATAACATAATGAATCTAGCATAGTCTCAGAGGGAGCTGCTCTAGAAAACAAAACAAAAATCCATCCAGTGACAAATATGAAGCAACATCACAGGGGGAGAGCAGTTCATAATTATTCCCCATGAGAGTAATCTAAGAAGAGCTACATGAAATAGCAACTGTTAAAAGATCAGAAAAAATATTATCGGAAGCACACAATAGCCTGCAGGTTGATGGAAGGAGAGAAAGCAGTGAGCAGCCATGATGATAGAAGAAGACATCAGCACATTAAAGTGATGATCACATTGTGCATCATTCTGCTAGTATGAACAATGATTCACCCTAAGAAAGATGAGTAAGAAAAGAGCCTATCATCACTGTATCATTACTTCCTTCATCTATGAAAATGTCCCTTGGAGGAGTACAGTTAAGTAAGTGATAAATCTCTGAGTAATGTACACATGAAGATTTCTAATAAAAGAATTGAAGATGTCTTCCTGAAGATTATTATGTTAGAACAGCTGAATTGTATGTAAAGCAGCAATGTCTCTGGAGCAGTCTTAGAAAGGAAAATGCAGTGACATTCCTTTGAACAGAATGACAGAATAAGAAAATGGTTAAGATGTCAAGATCAAATTCAGGATATTGATCACTGTTGGTGTGAACAGTGGAAATCTCTATAGTAGAATTTATGAAGGATGTCTTAGTTATGGGTTAATATGCAAGCTGAAGTGAAATCTCTGCATGGTTTATCAAAGTGGAATCAATTGGCATTTAGGTACAAGCAGCATGCCTATCAGCAGAATATCAAGTGTTATTATGGAGTAGCAGCAGTATGGTACAGGTCCTCAGGATCAAAGGATTATGGCAAAAGTGCATCAAGGTGAAATTCCCAGAGTTATCTGCATTCAGCATGAAAAGGTCAATAATAGAGCTAAAGGATCAGTACTCCGTTTACACTTGAAACATTATATTAAACATTGAAGAAGTATCTGTTTCTATATATATAATTGCATGCCTTCCTGAAGTCAGTACACATATCTTCAAGGCCTCTTTCTGAAGATTGTTCATAAACTGGGTGAAGTTTGTTAGCTGAGATATAAATTAAACAACTTAAAGATGTTTTTGTTGGAAATAATCATGACAGAATAGTTAAAATATCTGAATAATGAAGGAATAGTTGTGATTACCATTGAAGCTCAAAAGTCTTTTATTAGTTCATCCAAGCATACTTCAGTAGAAAGGAATTGCTCGTATTTCACCATTTAAAGAGAGATTGATCATCGACATACATAATCCCTTATGAAATAAAGGAAATTGCCTGATTGATAAGTGAGACTGACTAATACACTGAATGTATCTAGCCTCAAGGGTTTGTTTTTGAAAATACATTGAACAAGTAGGAAAGTCATTTGGTCTCTAATATTGAAAGATATTGCCTATTCTCACAATAAGCTGTAAGCTCTGGTGTGATTCATTTGTTCACAACAACAACAAGGACCTTTCAATCTTTAAGAGTAATTTCCCTGTCAGCAGTCTAGCACGTATCACCAATAACAGGCAGGAAAGGTGTACCACAGCAATAAAAGATATATTGGCTTCATCACAATTGAACAGATGTGTACTGTAGATGTGCTTTGCAGAAAAAGACTTACTTCATCTTCAACCTTCCTCAATAGATATGCATCATAGATGAAGATTATAATATAAACAGAAGTATAGCTGAAGCAAGCTTGATATGTCACATGGAACATTCACGATCTTTAAGCTTGGATACAACTATGCATCTCTGATTATACAAGTCTGATTATATATGGCTGTCATCACCTACACTACATACAAGTGCAAGGAGTCTATGCTTTGGGAGTGTATCAACTTATTGTGTATATTCAAGTTCTAATGATTCTCAAAAGTGTTCTCTCAACAACTATTGTACACCAGTTTAGAGCAGCATGGTACAAAGCCAGAAAAAGAAGGCCTAAACATAACTCAAAGAGAGGAAATGAAGAGATAGAATGCACACTAGGAAATGAGCAACCCTTTGCCATTGATGTCAAAGGGGGAGGAAAAGCAAAAAGGGGCTTCCAAAAGGCAAGCAGAGGAAGTGTATTGCCATCAATGCCAAAGGGAGAGACTGTTGGAAATGTTGTCATTGATGGCAAAGGAGATGACAAAGGAGGAGCACCTGAAACATCATTCAAGGGGCAGAAAGGCAGCAGAGACATCACAGGAAACAGAGACAAAGAGAGATAGCAAAAGAAAGGCAAAGGAGACAGACAAAAAGCAGAGAGATGAAGAGCTAGGGAGACAGAGTAGGTTGCAGAAGAGCCACTTGATTCAAAGATCTGGCCAGGACAAGCAGTCTTGCAAGTGAATTCATTTGTTCCTGAATGGATGTGTATAAGTTGATTAATTTCTGTGTGGGACAGAAGAATAAATGTCAATTATGGGTTGTCGATGTTGTGGTTGAACAAATGCATGAGTTGTAGTCATCAATGACATGGCAATGACATAGAGTCCACTGTAAAATTCGATATTACAGCCATCGATTGAATAAGGCGCTTGAAGGAAATTACAAGCTCTGTTGTGAAATTATGGGCTGTGAAGTTCTGAATTTTGAATTCCATATAAGAGACCCTATTGTAATAGAGGACTGGCTTAATTTGATGTCTATAATCGGGGATTTATAATTTGGAGGAGCTGCAGTAAACCCAAAAGCAGAATGATGGCACAGTAATCCTGCGAGACAGGCTTATTACACATACTGTATTAAAATAGTGATGGCACAGTTTTATGAATTTGAGGAATTATGCGATGAAACGTCTTAACCCTGTAAAGATCCTGAATTGTTTTAACCTTGTTTGATAAGGAAATCTATTTCGGATGTTCATTTCAGTGTTGGAGAACCGGGAGTAGAGTAATGAAATAAAGTTCTGGCGTTGATTTATTGATGGGTAAATGAATCTATTAAAAAGGAGTAATGGAGTTCCGCACTTCTCTGATGAATAACTGGCAACTGCAACTGAATATTGGGAATTGAGCCTGAATGGCTACCCTCCTAATAAATGGAGGATATCTATAGTGCGAAGGAGGGACCCCGGGACAGAGTCGGGGATAAGGCCCTGCTTTTTAAGGAATCATGAATTGAGCGCAGAGGTTTGGTGATAAACCTATGTGTGAATGGAGCTGTGCGTTATGATAGCAGAAGCGCCGTGTTGAAGTGTTGACAAAGCAAGGGATAACATATGAGAAGGAGCGACAGAGAATAACCGAAGAACCATATGAAAATTAAGTTAAGAAGACATATTGGGATCGTAAACAAATGAAGGAAGAAACAGAACCTCGAGCACAACTGAACGGAACCACGAGCGCTGTGAACAGTGACAGTGGGTTTGGAACACTCGACGGTTTTCATCGCATTGCTTTTGTATGGTAAGCTGTATTTACAATTTGAACGCGATATATGCCAGGCGCTGACACGTGGTCTTAAGCGATTTGGAGATACCACTCTCATCGCGAGTTAAAAGCCCATGCATCTAAGTCACGCGAGATTCGATTGAGGACGTCGGATCATCTGAAGCAGTGCGACGTGCTGTCCGCCGTTGGATGTGGAAGGGTCGTTAGTGCGGGGCCCAGATCTAATTTATATTGATCGGGACTGTTCAAACCACGGTTGCGAGTTTAACCGAGGTATGTCCGATGTGGTTGAGTTTTGTTATAATGCTTCCAAAATTGAAGAAGGCCGTAATATATATATGGATATATTGTAGTGCACATATAATGGTTGTATATGCGAAGTTGGCACAATATGAATTGTGTGAAAAGGTCAAAGGACAGTTGCAATTGAAATGTTCTATGAACATTTAATTAAAGTCACGTATACATGTAGATTGACTCTAAGTCGAGATTGAGAAGGGAGTTAACATGTGGAGATCGATGGGTTATATGCAATACGGGGTTTAACCTTAGGCCAACGAAAAATAGAGCTCCCGCTTGCAAAAGAATTATAAGAGGGTGTATTGTATGGTTTTATAACCCTTGAGCTTTCGCATTTTTAAGACGAATAGAAGGTGTGTGGTTTCTTAACTAAAAGAGGATTTTTATTTAATATCTCAATCTCAGATTGAGATATTAATATACAAAGATGTAATTAATTTGTCAGTTAAAAGGAAGCAGAGTATGTTGAGGTTGCCAGATTGTGAAGTTGATTGGGCAAGAAACTTTGGATGCATTTTACACATAGATTGAGATTGAAATAATCCGAAGTCCAGGACTGTGGGTTAACCCCTGCAACAAATATTAATATTATTGAATAACTATTTAATGTAGCGGATGTGTGGGCCCATAAAACGAAATGCAATATAAAATGTCCTAGTGCCAAAGGAGGTTCACGTTATACACCCATGGTTGTAATGTTACAAGTGCTTGTGCATTGGTTTAAAGGCATCGAACCATTTGTTAGAGTATTAAGAGCTTAAGTGGAAGATACATGAGTTTTATAGTCTTAAGGTTAAGACTTACATAATTTTATATTTGCCAAAATGTGAGTTACATCGAATCAGATTTGAAATCTGGGGAATGTGGTTTTGATAACCATCAGATGTGAAAAGAAAAGCCTTTTCATACATTGAGTTAATTTGCCAGCAGAAAATTAGAAGAAGTTGCAATTTTTACATAATGAGAGTTTGAGAGTTATTGGTGAGCTAAACTTATAAAACAGGCATATATACAGTAGATACACAACTACAGTGAGCTTGGAGAATTTGTACAAAGGTAAACAGAGACTGCAGAATTGAAGAGCTATGCAGTGAAGGGATTTAAAATTACAGTGAACAGATATACATGCACAGGTGCTCAGAGTTGCAGTAAACAGAGGTATGCAGGACAATTGCATGACAGCAACAGAAAGGACAAAACCAGCAAGCCAAGGGCTGAGTGAAGTTTATATATTGAAACTGAAAATGTAAATGTTTAATTGTTTTATATTGTTTGTGATGCAAAGGCAAGTATCCGAAGGAAAAGAAAAATCCCACTGTAACATTGAAATTTGTACATATTGTTATACATTTTTAAATGAGTTAGACAAAGGAATGAGAAGGCAGAAGCCAAAGAGTCATGGTTGTTCACTCCAAATTCCTTGTGGAATACAAACAGTCATGTGATGAACTCTATATATAATATCAACTTGATATGCATAGAGCGGTTAGAGAGTGAGGTAAGATTATGTAGAAATGAAGCAGTAAGGCAGAGGAGGAGGAGCTGATAGAGAATCCGAGAAGATGCTGAAATGAAGCAGGGCAGATATGAGGACTGATGGACAGCAGAAGAGAAGGTACAGAACAGAGCTGATATCTAAGGTAAATCAGCAAGTGTTTTTTCTTTTGAAAGAGTAAGGAAGTTGGAGCTTCCCTATCAAGTTGTAGCTTGATAGATGTCAGTTGTAGCTGACTGAGGTTGGAGCCTCCTGTAGGTTGGTGCCTACAGAAAATTGACGGGAGTTGGAGCTTCCTTGCAAGTTGTAGCTTGCAGAATTGAGGTTGGAGCCTCATATAGGTTGGTGCCTACAGAAAATCAGTGGTGAGAGGGAGTTGGAGCTTGCCTTTGCATCACAACAATAATAAGATGTGGTTTTCTCCCTTTATGGGTTTCCACTTATATCTGGTGTCTATGTGCATGATGTCTATGTGTTGATATGGTATATCTAGTCTACTAATACTTGTTGCTCACATATTAAGACTACTAATACAGTGTCTAATCTGCTTATTAATTGCTGCTCACAAATAAAGATTGCTCACACATTATGTTGATCATGAAATGAAGGTGTTAATAAAGTTTAATGAAAAAGTTTAAAAGTCCATGAATGTGTTAAACTGATTCACCCCCCCCCCCCCCCTCTCAGTTTAACTAAGGGTTCAACACATCCGAGCTACGGGAGCCTTAAGACAGTAGCAGGACAAGTGGATCAGTTGGTGCAGAGAATCACAGATGAAGCAAAGGCGGAGCTGAAGATTGAAGGGAGCAGCGCAGTGCAGATGCAGCAGCAGCGTAGGGGTTGATGTGACTTCAGCAGCACAGAGCAGAGCTGCTTACGTAGAGCAAAGCTGCAGTAGCGTAGAGGCTTCAGGAGGACAGCACAGTACAGCAGCAGCATAGGAGATTTCAGTGCAGGGGCTGATGTGACTTCAGCAACACAGAGGGAGTCTGCTTACGCAGTGCAGAGCTGTAGTTGTGCATCATCCTCCAGATGACAGCACAGATCAATAGCTGATGGAGCTTCAGTGGTGAGGATGCAGCCCAAGTGACTTGTTTATCAAAGATTCGGCAAGAGTTTCAGTTGTTTCTCTCAGCAACTGAAGATGCAGTGCAGCAGTTGGCAACATGATGCAGAAGATTGAGAGGGAGCTGCAGTACAGATGTGGCAGTGGCGGTGGTAGCATCATGGGCAACAGTATGGGAAAGCAGCAATAGCACATTGATGAAGGGCAGCAGGTCCAGCATCAGTGCAGAGACCCACACCAGAGATCAGTGCAAAGCTTCGAGGTGAAGCAGAGTTGTACTAGAGCACATTCCTCACTAAGAGGGAGTGTTGAGTTTTCTTGAGTGTTGGCCTAGCATCGGATGTGCTCTAGCTCCCAAAAATTGTAGAGGGACTAAAGTACATGAGATCTCCAAGACCCAGAAAGGGATTTGGGAAATTCCATTCAGTTTGGGAGACAATTAATTAATTAATATTTTTAATTAAGGACCCTAAGTCTAACTTAGGAAAATTAAAATATTAAAGGTAATTGATTAAAACATGTGATAGAATTGAGTTAAGTCACACGGATCAAGCTTTCTTTTAATCTAAGCCATCGATTCAAGATCTGATCATGGTCGTTGGTTTCCCAACGAGAAAGTATGAAGGAAAGGCTTGGGGTCAGTTGGAGGACACACACACGAAGGCAGAGCATTGAGACTAAGCTAAAATTCTAGGGCGGGTTTGCTAAGAATTTTCAGAAGTGTTTCAGCTGCACAGAGGGGTAGTATTGGCAAAGGGGATGGTTTGATCCCAGTGCCAAGAATCGGCAAGAGACAGAGAGCAGCAACTAGAGGCAGCGCAGAAAAGCAGAGGTAGCAACAGCAGCAGTTACGCAGCAGCTACGCAGTGCAGAGAGCAGCTTTAGCTACGCAGGCCCAGAAAGGGCAGCGTTAGGCAGCAGGGGACCCTCCAAGGTTACGCAGAGACCCTTCTAGGGCAGCGTAGGGTCTGCGTCACCCATTTTGGGGTTCCGCAGCCCTCTCCAAGCCAACGCAGAGGCTAACAGGGCTAACGCAAGGGCTTTAGGGGCAGCGCTGGGGTTTTAGGGCCAGAAATTGGCTGAGTCTAGTAAATCCCGTTTGAGGGTGTGGATCAGTCAGTGTTTTGGTCTCAAAACAACAGGTTATCTACAGATCTATCTTTTTCTTTATCGATTTAACCAGTGAGGTGCCCAGATTTGTTGTATTCAGAAACTACTTAATAATATAAACCCTCCAGCAGCCAGAAGACCGGTTTTCCCGCATTGGGTTTTTCCAGGGACAGTTGTCCAGAAAATCTTGTGTGTCACTTTGTCTATGTGTGCATGTTCTTCTGTTTTAGATCTGAATCGGTGAAAGTCTGTTATGTGTTTTAATCTGAAGATTTCAGCATTAATAACTTGTTTAAGTAGGAGATGTATAACCAGAATTAACAGTAGGGTTTCTGCATAAAGTAATATTCAGAAATTTTCACAGTAGTACACTGAAACCCTGAATATTAATAAAACCTTACTTTAGAGCAATCCTCTTCTAGTCCATTGGGATTGGTAGAAAGAGTGCTTGATTGCTTGTATCTCTTATCACGGTCATCGAGGCCTTGCTAGTACCTTCCTCCATAACCATTAAACCTTATAACACCCTTGAGCCCTTGTTTGTTAAAGGTCATGTTGGGTGACTTCTTTAGGGAAGCTTCCCTTATGGGAATAACATCCACACCACTAAATAACTGGAGAGAGGCCACTGAGGTGAGAGTGGTGGCCAATCTCTTTGTTGTCATAAGACCTAGGTTGCCTAATGTGGCTTTGCACTAGGCCTGCTAGATTTTTCAGCAGCAGTCCCTATATAATGCCTCATTAAATGCAATGAACCGATGCATGAGTGTATATAGACTATACTGATTTCCCTTGGTCAGGGTTGTTGATGTAATATTTTTCATCCTGGTAGCCATTGACATAATAGAGTATGTATCTACAGCTCGTAATTATTGCAGAAAAGTTAAAATCACCTTTAACATCCCAAATATTTAACAGCACCTACAAAAATTGTTGGTAATACAAGTTTGCACTAACAGCGTTAATGAAATTTGTTTTGCATGTGTCTAGAATCACTTTCTCTCCAAGTCCATGAGAGAAGTATGCCCTGGGTGCAATCAAGGCTAAACCACTAGATGTATACTACACACAAGGACAAAAATGTAGCAATAAAGAAGAACAATATAAAAGTATCTCTAATACTCGGCTCTGATAATGGTACACAACATCGTTGGAAGTGTTGAAAGCCATGAGATTGACCTTAGAAAGGTTTTGTTTTAACCTGTGAAGCACGGGTTCGTGAACCCGTCCCGGGTTCTCGTCCCCATGAACCGGGTGCTAGAGCGAGTACTTCCCAAATGCACCCATACGAACCGGGTTCTTCCCATAAGAACCCAATACTCAATACTTGTGGCCTGGGTTCGTTTGCTTAAACGGGTTCATTGAACACCGAAAATGAGTGTGTTACGGGTTCTTATGTGGCGTCGGGCAAGAAAAAAAATTCCTATTTTAGTAAAACATTTCAAATTTAAAGTTTTGAGGTCTTAAAGTCCCATCATTTTGGAAGAAGTACAGGTTATTTTAATTTCTTTGCCATGATTTTTATCAATATTCCTATCTGAGTAAAACATTTCAAATCAAAGTTTTGAGGTCTTAAAGTCCCATCATTTCAAAAGAACAGGTTTTTAAAATTTGTTTCCCATGAATTAGTTCATGAATTTTATTTCTTAATGACATAATCGCTAATTAGTAATGCATGCCTCTAACTGAAATACGACATTCTTTTACAAAAATACCATTAAGTACAAATCAACTTAAGAAGGATATATGCATTTAAAAAAACGTAGAAATACTATTAAGTACAAATCATCTGAAGGATATATGCACTTTAAAAAATATGTTTTGCTATCTTAAGCATTCACTAATTTCCTTGCATTTCTACCGCTCTGATAAATTTCATCACACTCAACACAACACTTCGATACTCAAGTTCTTTATTTATTCAATAGTATCCATATGTGAGGAATGTGTTTTTATGGTTTAAAGTTTCTTAAACAGATATATTAATTTTATAATCTACTTTGGTTTTCTTCTTGAAGGGAGTTATTGTCTTCATTTCAATATGTAAATTGCAATTTCCACTTGATATCAAATTTGAAATTTCAAAGTGAATGTTCATGTTTAAGACTTTAAATGATTTATTTTTCTTGTTGTAAGTTGGAAGATTTCAAAATTCATATATATTATAATTTATAATATATAACATATATAAATTATAATATATCCCCGACAAACCCACGTACCCTGTTTCAAAAAGTGACGCACCTGTCCCCGAACCCATGTTTCCTGGCAATATAGGTTTTAATGATTTGTTGTCAGTGAAGGACACCAGAGAGATTCTCCTAAGACCTTCAAGGGTGAAGAGAAGAAGAGCTAGTATCTTCAGGTTGGATAATGGAATTCAATTGGGAAGGCAGCATCCATCCAGAATCCACGTGATTTCTAATAAAATCAAGTGCATCCCTTAAGAACAAGTAAATGCTCCAATTCCATGAAGAAAGTTTCACTTTAAATTTTTCATGGACCATTCCAGCATTGCCAGTCAAACTATAGATAAACATCCTCACTCCTTTAACTCTTTATAGACTAGTGTGTTTGTTTAAAAATATAATAAAACAAATTCAACACATCCCTATTAAGTTATTATGCCTGCAGGACTTCCAAAATATCATGTGTAATTTTTACGAAAATTGTAAGATAACTAAGAAATATATTTAGAAGCTGTACATGAAAAAATACTATGATATATCACTGATTGGTGGTAATTGACAGCTAGTACCTTCAGGTATGTCACGACCAAACTTTGGCACTGGTATGGAGGCTAAAACTGGGATGTTTGAGTCAAGAACACGTAAAACAGCTGGAAAGAATGATGTACTGAATAGCTCCATCTTACCAACCTCATCAATGATAAAGAGACCAGTATCTTCTTTGATCTGCAATTACATAAGTAATGTAACATCCGCTGAGAGTATAAGAACTCTTTTATCAAGCTGTGATTTAGTAGCAAGATGCTACTTCGAGGCTCTTTTGATATACCTCTAATTCGGGTAAAGCCAAAGACTCAAAGCCTTTCACATCAACCTTGTATTTTCCAACATTTGGCCACCTAGCACTACCAGCACTGCCATCCAGAGAAAGTGGATTAGAAACAAATTGAAAAGGGTGAGTTTATTAAACTGAAAAGATTAGTACAGAATCAAGGTGGCATAAACTCTGCTTATTCAACTTGATTCAATTGTCAAATCTCTAGGAAATCAATGCACAATGAGATTATCCAATAAACAAAAACAAGTGCACATTTAGCTAAGGATTTCAAAGATTGTCAATTTTGGTCCAAAGCTAATGATTCCAGATATGTCTTTGAGCAGTTTGCCAGCTTGGCCAGCAACAACTTTTTATGGCCTGCAGTTACAGCCTGAGTCTGCCTACTGAGATACAAATCCCAACTAAACAAATACAGCCTCGACCTAGGTCCTAACCTACTCATCTTGTTCACAATCTTTGCATACCCTGTGGTCCACTGTCTTCTTGATTGCAAATTCATGCTTTAGTCTATTGGACACTAATGTTTATTTATAAGCCCTAGGTCATGTTGTACAGGGCCATGTTAAACTTAAATTATAAGCTAGACATAATAAAGTGTTAGGATGTATGTTATTACAACTGTGTAATAAAGTGTTTATGATGTAATTAAGTGACCCATTCTGCACAGAAATAATGGAATGTGCCTCACATGTCCCCTATTTGTAAATGTATATATACAGCACTTATGTACAACATTGAGCATTAAAATTTTAAATAAATATAATACTCTGTTACCAGATCCACCTATGGACGAACCAAGGCCTTTGTTTCCTGGGATCCAGATCCAGTTCCACTTGGAATACGTTTCCAGTTTGCAAGTGTCAAAGGTTCTGTTCAAGAAAGAAATCTCCTTGTTTTACCATCAACAATCAAGAAATATTTCAAAAACAAGGATATGAGGAGGGCATTGATGTCAGGACAATTCAAGAACCCACCCACCTTCCTCCAAATGAAAACACAAGATTTTCTCCTTTCGAAGCACTTGATCTTTGTGATGCATCTACTAGTGACTTGGAGGAAGAGGATCCAGTAAATAGGCCTATTATTGAAGAGGATGGGTGGCATCAAGAACTTGAGTCTATTGATGCATTCCTTAGAGTCAACAAAAGTAAATGGGACTTGAGTTATTTTCTCTTCAGACGTGATCCCGTCTATATGACACAAACAGCAAGGGATGCCAGATTACAGAATCTTGGCTGCATGAGCGACCAAGTTACCCAATGATCATGAGCAGCCATATCAACTCGTGCAAGAGAAGGCATATGTAGAGTTGCAGAAAGGGAACTTCTAAATGCATGATCCAACAGAAAATTTTCATCAGTGGATAGCCTTGGCATGTAGCTCTCAAATTTACAAAGAACTATTTGAAAGGAATGACCTGAACCTAGCAGTAACGAACAAGCCACAATATATTCAGCAATAGACATATCAACTGAGTTCTCAGCCTCCCTCGTAATGCAGATAACTATAAGTTGTGCGTTTAAATGTATTTTCAATTTCCATGAATTTTCCCATCATTTGTGTGTATGTGATTAGGGGCAGCAAGGAAAGGCAGCGGTCTATACATAACTTCCAGTTAGAACTGCCATCAAAAACCCCCTTGCTTACCAATGCAATGAAAAATATTGATGAAATACCTTATACACAAACTACAAAATATCATTATCCTAGTCCTGTAGATCATTGGATAGAAGAAGTATGAAATAGCACAAAGAAACCTTGGTGCTTCTTAGATTTCCTTCCACATGATGAGGACTTCTTGGTAAATGTGGCCCAAGCCATGAACGATTTTTCAACATATATTTGTTGCAAGTTTGGCATTTCACTGTTTTGCTTAGCAACCAAGCATAAAGATAAAACCAAAGGTAATGATAAATTAATTTGTTGGTTGCATTGGTTATATGATTTCACCTAACATGCTTACTTCTTTTAAGTAGGTTGGGATGGGATGAATAAGCTCTTTAGCATAAGCATTAGATTAGATTAAAAAATTTGTAATTTTAATTTATGCTTGTGAGATTTTATTTTATGGTTGTGATTTCATGCTTTAGATATTTTCCCTTGATATACCTCTATTTTGTCAATTGGATGCTATTTCACTTCCTAGGATAGTTGTCATTACATTTTGATATTATTGCTATGTTATGGAGGGATAGGACTTCAGTCCAATTCTCTCATAGTGTACTAATATCTTAATGATGAGTTTTCAGGTTAAAGGTGGAAGATTGTAAGGTTCTCACATCCTCACAAGTAGAGAATGTGTCCTGCAATTGGAGCCAATTGTTACCCCTCTATCAGTGGGGGGTACATAGACTTTTCAGTGCATCATTCACCACCATTGTAAGCGCAAGGTCACAAGTCAAAGCCTTGTAAAAACCATGTGAGGCAATGTATTAAGTCTCCTAAACCTGTGTCTTCTCAGTTCGAGTCTATATCTATTGTGATTGGTTGGACCTTGCCCTATCCCTTGAAAGCTTCATCTAGGCAATCCCGTGCCTAACCAGATTGGAGGACCTTGGGAGGCTTCTCATGAGGACTCATGGTTTTATCAGAGCCTGCATTTTGTAGGGGACTGGTGTATGGGCCAATCTAGCATGCATCAGGGTGCGCCTACGACATTCCACATGGTTAGTGTCTATAGAGTTTCTACGTGACCCTAACCTTGGTGCAATATTACTCATGATATTTTGCCTTGATATACCTATATTTTGTCAATTGGATGCTATTTCACTTCCTACGATAGTTGTCATTACATTTTGATACTATTGCTATGTTATGGAGGGATAGGACTTCAGTCCAATTCTCTCATAGGGTACTAATATCTTAATGATGAGTTTTCAGGTTAAAGGTGGAAGATTGTAAGGTTCTGACATCCTCACAAGTAGAGAATGTGTCCTGCAATTGGAGCCAATTGTTACCCCTCTATCAATGGGGGGTACATAGACTTTTCAGTGCATCATTCACCACCATTGTAAGCCCAAGGTCACAAGTCAAAGCCTTGTAAAAACCATGTGAGGCAATGTATTAAGTCTCCTAAACCTGTGTCTTCTCAATTTGAGTCTATATCTATTGTGATTGGTCGGACCTTGCCCTATCCCTTGAAAGCTTCATCTAGGCAATCCCGTGCCGAACCAGATTGGAGGACCTTGGGAGGCTTCTCATGAGGACTCATGGTTTTATCAGAGACTGCATTTTGTAGGGCACTGGTGTATGGGCCAATCTAGCATGCATCAGGGTGCGCCTACGACATTCCACATGGTTAGTGTCTATAGAGTTTCTACATGACCCTAACCTTGGTGCAATATTACTCATGATATTTGTCACAGCATAACAGTCTCTTCTACCCACTTTGACATTTTCCGAGGCAATTCATAATTCCCAATGTAAAATGGTCCAAGAAGTCAAAAAGTCAATGAGAGGATTCCATGCCACGTGGAATTTTCCTGATCTAAGCATTTGGTGGCTAGTCACAGCTTGATCAAACTTAGGCAACAGCACAAGAAAAGCTTTCGAGGGGATTTCAAGCAGAGCATTAGGTTGTTTGTGACGTGCATGATGTCAAAAGTGGTCTACTCAATGAGAGGAACAAAACCCACATTTCAGATTTTGCAATCTTGAAGGGCATTAGAGATCATCCACTTAGTCGTGATGATGTGGCAAAACAAATTTCCAATAAGCTTAACAAGGGAAAAACATGACAGATTTGGCGTATAATATGTCAAAATTCGTTTACAAAATGAGACAAACAAAACCCATGTTTCAGTTTCTCCAAATTCCCAAATGCGTTAGAGATCTAGCAATGCATGATCATGTGGCAAGTACGTGATGACATGGCAACATAGGGCAAGATTTGAAGATTTGGAGAGATACCCAGTTTAGATCCAAGCCAATTTCAGCATACCCAGGTGTCGGAAATGTCATAAAGTCGAGATTGTTGGAGATCCAAATTCCATGTGGTTAAGTCAAATTATTAAAGGGAAAAATCAAGTCAAAAATAGTCGTTTGTGAAGTCAACTAGTCGTTGGAGACCTAGCGGACCAATTAGCTGAGCAATGGACTATGAACAAAGGGAATCTTGCACTAAATTTTGAAAATTTGTCCAAGTCGACCCCCTAGTGGGTGAATTAAAAATTTTATTGTAATATTTTATAAATTAATTTACTAAGTCTCCAACAGCAGATGACTAGTAAATATTTTATTGAGGAAGAGTCAAACTAGCCATTATAATTTCTCTATAAAAGTTAGGTGTTCCTCATACGTAAGTCATTGTTGTTCACTTGAACAAAGTCTTATCTAATAAAAAGAGATCATTTATTTTGCAAACAGTTGTACTTTTGTATAATTGTGGAGTGGCTATTGTTAATATTCTTCTTGTTGTTATTTCCATTGAGTATTATTTTTATCTAATTTCATTTTGTTGACAATTAATTTATCTTAAGACTAACATTCTCTGCCATTGAGGAGCTAATACGTTATGTGGAAGCAAGCAACTAGGGTCTCCCCACTTGTTTGTTTTAGTTTTGTAGGTAAATTAGTTCGAAGGTTTTAAACTGCTTTGAAATGGGGCTTTACTATCTCAAGGGCTTCGTATTTTTCCACACACATAGGATAAAGGTTGGAGACATCACAAAAAGAGTGTCACTCCTGGAAAATCAAAAGTTGCAAGGTGGATTAAGCTAAAGTGGGAGTGATCTCTGGGAGGACCAAGCCCACTCCCTAAACAAGAATAGAGCATAGTGATTTATACGGATATCTACTTCACACTCCAGCAAAGGGTGAGATTCTAAGGCATTAGTAAAAAATCCGACAACCAAAAAAACAAAATTGTCCAAATTTCTTTTATTTTTCTACAATTAGAGTAAGACTTTACTTCTTGGTTTTTACCATCATATCAATTTACAGCAAGCTATTTGTTGGGAAAAAGTAATTAACTTGCTAGATCTAAACCCCACTTAGATACAAGCCATTATTTCTTGCATTTTAAACTTGTATCTAGCCTTCTTGTTGCAAATTACTAGGTTAAGAGGGTTTTTTGCTTTTTGGACCTGCATTTTCAGCCACCAGAAAGGAGTTCTATAGGCCTACAAATAAGTATCTTACATTAGAACTTGTGCTTTTTCAGCTCTAAATTAATTTATAAATAAAATTTTCATGTTAGAGTTGAATTGATTTTATTTTCCAGCCATTTAAATTATAAAACAATTTTCTAGAAAATTTTTGGCTTAATAAACATAACCTAGAAAGCTATCCAGTCCAAATTTAGTAGAGGGGGGAGTCCAAAGCCTCTACAATCACCCTCTGGGCATTCCACACTCAAGGGTAACTCCCTAGAGGTGTTTTTCACACAGTGGGTTCGTTGATTGAACAAAATAGGTTATTGTTCATGCATTTTTACGCAGGTTTTACAGGCTGTCATACAGGACAACAAGCTATTTTGACTTATAAGTTATAACTCCTTAACCAAACTAGAGAAATTGATAAATAATCACATATTTGGTTAAGGTAACTTCAGATGACCAAAATCCATAGGTTATATGCTATATCTTCAAATTTTTGGCTACTAATATCTGTTGTTAGAATTCTGCTAGGTTTTAGCACTATTTTACGCATGACAACAAATAGACAAAGAACACCTCCACCCCATTAACTTCATATAAGGCACTAGACATGAACCAAAGTTGTTGGGGGATATTTAGGGACTCCTCCCATGGTTGTTTAGGAGGTGTTGGGTCTCAATAGTGGGTACTCGGACCGAAAGGACAGTGGGTCACCCTACTCACTGCCTTATGTGTGCCCATCTAGCAAGGCTGTCAGGACCTTAGCAGCCCTGCTAAAAAGATCAGTAACACACAGTACACAGTAAATTGTACACCAAATGATTTTCAATCCTAGAAGTTGCTTCATATATCTATAAGGCTTAAGCACGCTTATAATGTGTTTCTTCTTTCTTCTTTTGCTCTAAATGCAAGGCCAACGCAACATATATTTTATTCTAGAGATTATCACTAAACTAGTAGCATATGTACTTGATTGTGCCTTTCCATTGGTGTTAATTTAGTTGTAAAGAGTGTATAGATAACAGTCTATTCCAAGGATTATTGGCATTAGCAAACACAATCAATAATTAAACTGTTTAACAATAAGAAATCTGGGATCACTGATTCTAGGTCTTTCATACCACCCTTGCTAGTGCCTCCTTAGAGGGAGTGATTTTCTTGGTCATGACATTTGATGAAGCCCCTGAATCAAGCATGCAGTTGTGTAAAAGACGATCATTCACTATCAAAAAAACATAAAATGGCAGATGATCTCCGTTCCCCACATAACAATTCATAATTTTCAACACAATTTCTTCATCTTCTAGTTCATTATTAGGCTTTTCTTCCCTTTGAGTAACTTCAATTGCACTTGGTAACTTGGCCCCTTGAGATGGTATCTTTAAAAGCTCTGTTACTGGGATAGAAACCTTTGCATTATTCACCCAATTGCCCAAGTCAAAATTTAATTCTGAAGTAGGAGGAGAAAAATTTCTGTGATTATTCCGGTCTTGAATATCCCTTCTCTGATAAGTCATCCCTTTGTGTTTTGCCATAGCAAGAATTTGTCCAGATGTAGGCTTTTCCCCAAAAATCTTAATGACTTTGTCAAGATTTGCAATCATATTGTCGACCCCGAGATTATTAGGACTATGGTCAATCTCTTGATTACTTTCAATGGTGTATATTTGATCTTCCATGGAGAACATATTGGTTTGACCACTAGTTCCTACATGTTCATCTCCCAACATGCTACCTTCCATAATTCTCTTTACATATGGGCATGTGGCTTCTTCATGGAACTCATTACATGGCCTACAAAAAGGGGGAATTTGATCTACCATGTCGCTGGATTCCAATGGATTTGGAGGCCTATAGTCTTGTTGAAGGCCTTTATTCTTTTGCCATCCATTATTTGGCCTAGGATGGAATCTTTGCACTTGCGATCTTTCCATGGCCACCAACCTACTTTGCATGGCTTGCATTTATTTAGTGTGGTTTGCTTCCATGCTCTTGATGAGTTGAGTTAATTCCTTAATAGGATCATGGGTAGCCTCTTCCTTGGCCTTGCCTTTGGAATCATTCGATTTCGATGGCCCTCTAGTGAAACCAGGAATCTCATATTTTCCTGATTGCTTTCTGGCCCTCTCCATTTTCAAGGCTTCAATTTGAGCTACACCCAAATTTGTAGGCTCCTTTCTTCTCAACTCATAAGCAGTGTCAACACCAAAAAAATCCAGATAGGAACATAAGAGAAATTCATCAGGAGGTTTAACAGTGGTAGGCATGCTTTTAACCAATTCATTGAATCTCTTGTTAAACTCCTCCATGGTTTCATTCTCATTTTTCTTCATGGTGTTATTGGCACTGATCAAATGACTATTCTCTCTTCTCTCTCCATACTTTCCCATGAAAGCATTAACAATCGCTTGTAAAGAATCATACGAGTTAGCAGGTTGCTCAGTGAACCAATCAAGAGCATCCTCTTCCAAAGAGAGAACGAAAAGCCTCATCTTTACATCCTCATAGTTAGCAACGTTACACCACTTAAAGATGCAAACATTAAAGTTCTTTACATGTGATGCAACGCTAATGGCATTGTTACCTTGAAAAGAAAGCAACCTTTCAATAGCCTTGTCAGGGATATTGTGAGGATAGCCATTAATGTTAGTAAAGTTACAAGGAGTAAAAAGGTCATTCATGATGTTAGGCTCAACTTGTTCTTGAAACAGCAAATGAATGTCAGAAATAGCCTCTTGCCCAAGACTAGCAAGAGCTCTACTATGAGAAAGTCTATTTAACCTCTCTCTAAAAACCCTTTCAGGATCAGGAGAGGGGCTAACTATACCACTTGAATTTCTCCTAGTAGAAACTCTTGCAAAATTAGGATTGAGTGCAGTCGCCACTTGAGCAAGAATCTAAATCTAAAATTCAAATATGCCAAAACTAAAAGTTAGTCGTTTTCCCAGGCACAAGAAGACTTCGTCCCCGGCAACGGCGCCAAAAAATGTTATTGCTTGCCGCCTACACTACCTACAATTAACGGGAAAAGCCTTTAACCCCACAAGGTGTGGTTGGTGGAAAGGAACTCAGAGAAGAGGCCGTCACCTATTCTCGACTCTCTCCGTTTAAGCCATCTCCTAGGTTAGCTATGGGAGGTGGTCCCTAAAGAAAAACTAAGTTAAAGATGTGAGTTTTCTAGGAGAATATTAGAGTGAGATTGGATTACTTTTGAAGATTCATGAACATTTATGAGCAACTTTGAAATAATGACAAACCATTTACCTAGTGCCTTTACAAATAACGTGCTCAAAAGTAAAATAAATGCTCAAAGAGATGAGAACACAGTAATCCTGAAATGGAAACAAAAGACTGTTAGCACAAGATATCAAAAATGCTCTCAAGATAAATAGATTTATGAATCAAAGCATGAGAAACTATCTTGCTCATAAGGAAACATTTAGTGTTCTACTTTTGGAGAATGTAAATGAGATGATAGAAAAACTCAAATGTTAGACCAAGATCACAACATGCAATTAAATTTGCAACACAAAATAAGGGTATTTGCCAATGAAACGAGATATATCAATCATCCATAAGCATAATAATAATTAAAATGACAACATGCAATGAAGTTGCAAAAGTAAGCAAATTTCCAAGTACCATAGAATTAAACTTGTTGCAAAATTTAAGGAATTAAAATGCTTGCATCCAAAGTGCTTCTTGAGATTATATTTGCATGTGAATCTTTAAACCGTTAAGATAGCAAAAAATTTGGGAACTTTGCAAGTAAATGTGATGAGATAGTGCTCTTGGTTTATTTTATTAATTAGTTCTAAAACAAGGTTACAATTGAACTCTAATCCTCAGACCTCACTCTCGCCCAAATATTTGGATCTCACAGTGAGGAGTCCATAGAGGTAGAGGGTCCCTAAAACTTCTATTCAACCAACTTAAGTTGGAGGTAAATTTTAGAGTTGCAAGTCTAGTATGAAAAGTGAAATGCCTAAATGATATGAAAGTGAGTTTGCAAGTGCCATGTAAAAGATGGAGATGATTCAATTAAATATGCTTCATAGTTAGAACAATAACTCAAGTTGCCATAAATTGAAAGTGCTATGCTTCTTTACTTGTAGTATATTGTGAAACTTATCCAATGAGAAATAGATCACAAAACATAAGTGAGTGATGGAAAATGAGATTGCAAATTAAGAAATTAAAGGACTATGCGATTTGTGTTACTTCCCAATTAGAGCATGCATATGTGATGTGAAAGAAAACGGAAATGTCAAAACCACTAAGTCAATCCATCTACAAATTCTCTCCTTTGAAATGGAAAGATAGGGATGCCAATGGGTAAAACCTACGCTCCCACAACAAAAACAGAGATTTTATTAATTTTACAAGAATGAAATGACCATGAGGCCTTTTCTAAACCAAGGAAAGTCTTTACAAATATTGAGACCATAGACTTTTCCTCGGTGAGAATTTAAAAAAAAAAACTCAAAAGAATTCAAACTTTACAAAAGGAGAAGAGAAGCTAAGCCCCTTCAATTCCCACAACCAAAGAAGAGACAGTTATCCTCCTCATTTGAAATTCGTAGCCCAAAGGTCCTGCAACAACATGTTAGTAATTTCCTGTAGTTGTCCACTCAAGCAATCATAAGAAAAAGTTCGAAAAGAGGGCTACAAAACCAATCAAATATTAGATAAATAAAATTACAAAATATTGCACAACAATTTACAAAGGGCTAAGCCAAAGAGTTCGAGTAAACTGTCCTCTTTGCTTAGTCATCTTCAAGCTCTTAGATAGCAAATGAAAGCAATGAAGTATAATGGTTTAAAAGATATTCAAATTTAGAAGTATTCGGCTTGTATACAAGCTATGTCCCAAAACCCCTGCAAAACCACTTTGTAAGATAAGACTATGAAGGTTCAAAGAACAAATGAGAGCTCCTTTGAGAATGTATCAAGAGTGGGTTGGTCTCTCCAAGGACTTCACCCAACACTTGATTCTTTCATCTCAACAAGATGTTCCCTCTACAAAACTTCAAACAAGAATTAGTTCCATATAGATCTAACAATAAACAATGATAAGAAACTCTGGAGATTTATTTGAAACCAACTAGAGCATTCTATACCTAGAGCATACTCCTAAATCAAATGTTAATGTAAGATAGCTCTACATTAACAAATCTACAAGAGCATATGGAAACAAATTAAATCAAAGCATGAAAAAAATGAATTATACCAATGATCAACAATTCATCACACTCCAAAAGGAGAAACACCTCATGAATAAAACCCCAAAGTCTTTATTGATATTTCTTAAAGTGTACAAGGCAGCAGCGCTTCCGCAAGCACAATACCTAGTAAACAATAATTACAATATGAGAGCACATGGCTCCATTATATAAAAAGTTGGGAGAAAATCCCAATGAAGAACCATATGCCAAGTGGTGAGAGGGAGGAGATCACAAGGCAAATTCGAATTTGGTAAATGGAGCTCCAATGCCAAGTGTAAAAATCGAATTCTGGCAAGTGGACATCATTTTCTTCTTCCCTTATGTGCCAAATTCGAATTTTATGATGGAATGACATGTATATATGGTTGGTAACCCATGTGGGGACAATTTCTCACAAAAATCTCCACCGAATATTCTCCGAAATCCTCCCAAATATGCATTAACTTCACAAATTCGAATTTCCAAGTAAGCAGCTCTCATTTAATGTCGGAAATTCAATTTTATTTGAGCACATGTCTTTTCCTTGATTTTAGGAGTCCACATCACCTTGGGACTTCACTTTAACTCCTCCATAATTTTCCACCTCATTTCCACCTCATTTAGCATGTGTGGATATTTATTTTTCTTCATTTATTTAATTTCTGGCTTAATTAATTGCCAGATTTCCCACTAAACTTAGGAAAAGTGGGTTTTGAGGGCTCAAAACACATTTTTAACCCTTCAAAGTGTGTCATAGTAGAAAGTTGAGCGTGAGAAGTGTAATTTTGATTACTCATACCCCATAAAACTTCTCTAGACAACACTTATTACAATTCAATTACAATTTTTATTGCAATTTTTGACTTGTGGGAAATCTAAAAAATTAAAAAATCACTACCTAGACCTAACCAAATTCCACGAAATTTTTTGTGTGATCTAGTATGGTAATATACATTGACTCTAGACACTAAGACTCACCCAAGGCCTCACCATCAAGCCGTACTCCGGTTTTGGGATAAAATTGGAGGAAAAAACTCAATTAATTATTAACTCTTGATAAGGAGATGATAATTAACCAAGTAAAAAAAACCTCTCAGAGTAATACTCACTTGTTGGCAAGGTCCGAGGCTACCTAGGCCTGTTACAGACTCAATACTGACTCAAAACTCATCATTACTAGCATCACTTATTACAATTCCCCATAGGGCGTGGAATCTGGGTACAAGAGAAAATGATAAGAAGCAGAAGTAGAGTTTAAAAACTCTGTTGAACTGATGATATCCCATGGTACAAATGTCTTCCGGTTCATCCTTGGGCATGGAGTCTTCTCATTATCATCAAGTGCCACTCCAGTGGTCAACAGGTGGAATTTCCACAAACAATTTCTAGGTTATCTGGAATACATGTGTCTAAGCCTCTCCTCAAAATTTGAGACTTAGAGCACATCCGATGTTACCCCAAATCAACACATAACTCTAAAATGAATTTCTGAATCTGCGAATCAAACTGCCTCTAGAAGCTTTTGCACAACCTCTCTGTGGCTATCTCTGCCTCTCTCGAATGTACTCTCTGGAACTGGAAAACTTCCTCTAGATCACTATCTATGCCCCTCTTTCTCTACTTCCCTTTTTTGTCTCAAATTCTTCTGGCAACTATTGTTGCTCTCTGGAAAATCGAACTACCGAAGGAAATCGATCTCAAGTGTGTGTTCTCCATCTACCCATTGACCTGCTCTTATAATCTCCAGTTGGGACTCCAACAGCCAAGATTAAAACATAATCGATGGTTGAGATCATTTCTGGATTGATCTGTGTGAGTTTCTAGATGATTCACACCTTTCTCAATTAATACTAATTAATTAACCATTTTTCCTAAGTTTAGACTTAAGAAATATTTAAAAATAGGCTAATAATCTAATTGAGACACTTCTAGATGGAATCTCCAAAAACAATTTCTAGGTTATGGACAACTCCTGTGTTTTAGCCTCTCCACAAAGTTTCGAGACTAGAACACCTTTGATGCTAAAAAAACTAACACTCCCTCTTAAAGAGGAAGGTGTTCTAGTGCTAAACTTCTGCTACAACACCTTGTCTCTGTATCACCCTCTGTACGTTGTTGATGTCTGGCCACTGTGGCTGCCTGCCACTGCCCACCAACCACTACGCAACTTTGATGATGCATCTGTGTTGTTGTTTTCACTGCTATATTGTTGGTAACTCTGCATCTACGTTGCAGCTCCCTCTCATCTGTTATTGCTGCAACTGCAACTACTGCAACTGAGAAACATCCAAAATACTGAATCAATTGTGTCTTTGTGTTGCATCTGTCTCCTGAACCTTTGACTGCTACTAGTACCTGCATTGTCCACTGAAGAATCTACGCTATTGTTGACTCTGCTGTTGAGCCTCCTGCTCTGTTGTCAACATTGCATTGCGCTCCTCAGCACCTAACTGTTACTAGTCGGCAACTGTCACTCTAGAATCTGACTGCATCAACTAACACTGATCCATCCTACTACTAAATATTTTGGGCCCCTGTAGCAAGGTAATAATCAATGAGGACACCTCAATAGACCCTTCCCACACCTCTACGTTGCTCTGGGACTATAACTCCATATCATCCCACCTCACTCCTGGAGGTATAGCTGCAACCATGGCAAAATCTTCCTCCAGTCTGGAGGACAACTTCTTTATCTCTGCAGATGTTGCCACCTAGTCCTGCTTCTCTTGCTTGTCCTTCTTCCCAAGAGGACATTGAGTATTGTAGTGGCCAAACTCGCCACACCTGAAGCACTTGACCTTAGATAGGTCCTTCTTCTTCTTCTTCTTCTTCTTCTTCTTCTTCTTTTGTCCTTGACTGGGACCCTTTGATGCAAGGGCCACATTCTCCTCTTCCTTCTCAGCCTTCGAGCCCTTGTTGTTGCTTCCGTTGATGGAGCTCTTTACCAGAGCTCGCCTCATCTCCTCCTGTTATAGGTCTGGCCACATCTTGTTCCATCTAGGCAATGTGTCTTGGCCCAAGATACTTTGGATAAAGACATGCCACTCCTCTGAGACACTGTTCAGTGCCAAACGCACAAGATTTGATGGTTGAGGCACCTCCCCAACAGTTGTTAGCTGATCACGGACTTCCTGAATCTTGGTGAGGAAGGGATCTATGTCTTCTCCCTTCTGCATCCCGATGTTTCTCAGCTTCTCCTGCAGGAACATCTGTTGCTACTCGGAAGAATTCTGATATAGCTGGTCGAGAGCATCCCATATCTCCTTGGAAGTATTCTTATCAGATATAGGCAAGACTATATGGTCCCTGACTCCATCCTGTACTCTCAGAGTTGATCTGCATCTGTAGGTACTGCCACCACATTCTCTGCCTTCTAGAGGTTCCCTCCAACCTATCTTGATCTTTGAGCCCAGTTGTGGCCATCTCTGAATCTGAACGAAAATCTCCCTCTTCTCCCTACGCGACAGTTGAATCTGCTACTCGCACTCCCTTCTGGAGTGAGAAACTCTGCTTGCAGCTACTGTCAACTGCAACTGGAAAAATGGATTTCTAAACTAGAAAGCCTTTGAGAGAAACTCCCTCTGTTTGTGCACTTTCTTTTCCACCTAGCGTTGATTATTACCTAGCAAACTACTACAAAACCCTTCAGCGCTCAAACAAGAAATCTGCCCAGCGAAAATACTGGATTGTTGCACCCTCTGCCTGCTGGAATCACTCAAACTGGCAAGCCGGATTTTCTGCCAACCTGCACTGGAAAATTGGACCGCCTAGCAATCCGTACTGCCAAGCTTAGGCTCTGCGCAGCCCCTAGAAATTCGTCCTGCTACTCCCTTTGAACAGCGAATTTCTGCTTCTGCTTCTGAGCTTCCCAGTTTGATCAAAATCACTCTAATACCATGTGAAAATTTCACCACTGAAATTCTATTGCAGCAGGTGGAATTATTTCTTCTAACTGTAAATTAATTTAACAATTTATTGCTACGGCAACAACAAAATAATCACAATGCAATCTTCAAAAAAATACTGTGGAAAATAACAAGCGTTGGAAATTGAGAAATAATAACACACACACACATAAATTTGACATAGTTATTTTTGGACAAAAGTCCTCGGAAAAACCCAACTTGGGAAAATCGATGCAGCAACTGAGGGTTTTTATTATTAAGAAGCAGTGAAATAATCTGAGTACAATTTGGATGCCGAAAACTGGCAATCCTATAGAGAAAATATTGGCAAAAATCTAGTGAGGAATTTTCATCACCCCACAAGCATTTTGGCACTGAAGACTGGCCTTTGAAACCCCTCCACGAATTGCCCTATGTCACCCTCTGCGCAAGCTTTGGGTAGGCACAAGTCCGTGCTACCTGGATCTCACATTGAGTTGCCTCTTCAGCGTACTACTGACTCTAGAAACGTTTCTCCCGGCATTTGTGAAATTTTCCTGCCTCCAGAACTCTGAAACGACTTGCTGAATCTGCAAATCGAACTGCCTCTAGAGGCGTCTGTGCAGTCTCTCTGTGGCTATCTCTGCCTCTCTGCAATGTACTCTCCGAAACTGGAAAACTTCCTCCAAATCTTTGTCCTTGCCCCTCTCTGTCTCTACTTCCCTTCTCTGGCTCGAACTCTTCCGACAACTGTTGCTACTCTCTGGAAAAATCGAACTGCCCAAGGAAATCGATCTCAAGTGTGTGTTCTCCAACTACCCATCGACCTCCTCTTATAATCTCCAGTTGCCCCTCTCTGTCTCTACTTCCCTTCTCTGGCTCGAACTCTTCCGACAACTGTTGCTGCTCTCTGGAAAAATCGAACTGCCCAAGGAAATCGATCTCAAGTGTGTGTTCTCCAACTACCCATCGACCTCCTCTTATAATCTCCAGTTGGGACTCCAACAGCCAAGATTAAAACATAATCGATGGCTGAGATCATTTTTGGATCGATCTGTGTGAATTTCTAGATAATTCACACCTTTCTCAATTAATACCGATTGATTAACCACTTTTCTTAAGTTTAGACTTAGGAAATATTTAAAAATAGGTTAATAATTTAATTGAGACACTTCTAGGTGGAATCTCCAGAAACGATTTCTGGGTTATGGAAAACTCCTGTGTTTTAACCTCTCCACAAAGTTTCAAGACTAAAACACCTCCGATGCTACAAAACTAAGAATACAAGCAATTCACAAGTAATTCAGTTACCAGCTTGCAAATAGAAGCAATATTTTCTTACTTTGGTAAATTTATTGTAATATTCAGCAAGGAGCAACTATGATTTGTCTATGAGCAGCATATCCATTTGAAGAAAAAGACTGCACTTACACGGTGAGGGAAATCAAATGAAGCAGTAGGTCAAAACATTCATACCATACCAATTTACCAAGTCTTATCAAGGTTTACATCCTTCTTGCCTCTTTTAATGTTTCTGATGCTTCCTGTTGTGGTTAGTAATGGTTTTCATGGAAAACCAACAATTGACAAGCACCAACTGTGGGACCAATTATAGTAGTTATAAATATGAAAAAATGCAAGAGAAGAAAGACTTGTATGAAGCAATTTACAAGTACTTCAGCTACAAGCTTGCAAACTGAAGCAATATTTCCTTATTTTCGTAAATGTATTGTAATATTCACCAAGTAGCAACCATGATTTGTCTACGAGAAGCATATCCATTTGAAGAAAAAGACTGCACATATACGTGAGGGAAATCAAGTGAAGCAGTAGTTCAAAATGTTCACGTTGGTCCAATCTACCATGAGGGAAATCAAGTGAAGCAATTGCAAATGTTCACGTTGGACAAATCTACCAAGGCATCAAGGTTTACATCCTTCTTTTCTCTTTGCAATATTTCTGATGCTTCCCGTTGTAGTTATTAATGTTTTTCACAACTTTTTCAGACCTGCTATGTTTATTTATCACTGAAAATTGGAGTTTTTAAGCCGCAGGCCAGTACATATAATGTCATAGCTATGTGTTGCCACTTGTATACATAAATTTTGGTCATTATTAAGGGAGAAAAGGCATAAAGCAAAAGAATAATCATTTACTAAAAGAAAGAACAGAGTAAGAGTTAGAAATAGAAACAGCACTTGATATATTGGTAATCAGTAAATAAAGGCTCAACCATATACCACAGAAAAAGAAATGTAGAAAAAATTTCAGTACAGCACTTTTCTACCTCATTGGTGTTACAGATGAAAGAACTGCTGTGCGACCATCTACTGTAACCACCTCAAAGCCTGTCCTTTCACCAGATTGTCTTATTTCCCCTAAAAAGATGAATCACAATTATATTTAAAATAAGATTATTTATTAATCTCTACAAAAGACCCAAGAATAGCACCATGGGACTAGAAAATACAGCCTGTTTAACATCAGAATGTGGGAGTGCCAAAATCACTCCTAAGCACTAAAGGAAGAGAAGATACTAATAAAAGTAGAGGGTACAAGAATAAAAGAGGTACATCAGAATGTATGAACTGAAAAGATATGCCCTGGAAAGAGAGAAGACAATATTCAATAGCAGAGAAAGAAATAGAAGTATAGTAGTATAGAAATCCTTCCATTATTATCTCTATTCATTTACAAAACTTAGTACAAGTATTACATTGATGCTACTAATTCCACTTATACCAGGATGTTTCGTTGTGTTCCAACAAACTAGGGAAACAAAATGAAAATATGTAATGCAGAATCCACAAACTTTCACAAAATTTTAATGCTTCCAAAACCAGATGTAAGACCTTAACTGCAAAATCTAGCAGGCCTAGTGCAAAGCCCCAACAGGCCAATCCAGACCTCAGGGCAACAAGAGATCGGCTGCCACTATGACCTCAACAGCCTTTCTCCAGCGATTTAGTGGTGTTTAAACCACAAGGGAGGCTTCCCTGTAAAGATCGCCTAAAGGATATTCAATAATAAGGGTTCAAGGTGATGGATGAGGTATAATGATTGGGATAGGTGAATTGCAGAGCCTAGAGGGCTAAGATAATCTTTACTGAAGTACAAGAACTTTGTCCCTAAACCACTTTAAGCAAATTATAGGGCTGTTATAAGTTAAGGTTTAATAGATTTTCAATGAGACAGCATGCAATGTCATATAACAGCCAGAAGAAATAGTCTAACAATGATTAGTCAACGAAGAATTGAGACTATCAATTGGATATGCAGAGTTTAGGGTTTGCAATGGTGTTTTTATGGCTGAAACATGAATAAAAAAACAATATAATGATGATGTCAACCCTAGAAATAGGGTTTAAACATGCAATAAATGCTAGATTTTGGTTTTTGACAATTATTTAATGCAATTCCTACTTAGAGAGCAATGACATCAAATAAAATTACCTTTTAACTAAGTCACATGACACAAGAACACGGGACAGGAGGACACGAAGATATGAGTATTCAACACGTGACATAATGCCCCCCAAAAACATGACAAGGAGGACACATTATATATTATATAATATGACAAATAACAAATATAACAAATTAGTGAATTACACATAAAATATGAAATATATAAGACATTTACATGATGATAATGCAAATTCAATCATACAACTAATGCATATAACCAAAATAGCATTGAAGGCTGTTATGTATATTTTATTAGTTATTAATTAGATATAGTTATCTTAGGTTTTATTAAGTGAAAGGGCATGACCAAAGATCATGCCTCTTCACCAAGGGACACCATGAGGCTATATTTAAAGCCTCGGTGATTCTCCATTGTAATCATATCTCATATCTCTTATCTTTTATCAATAATAATATATACTTATCAAGTTTACCAGAGTTTTTACACTCCATTGGTATCAGAGCCATCGCTCTTCGGGATCTGTGTGATCACCCAGAATTAAGGAATTACAAGACAATTCCAAAATTGCAGATTTTTTTAAAAACCAAGTGCTTGTGGGCAACAACATTTGTTTTTAAAAAAAAGAAGGAAGAAATATATATATAATATATATATATTAATAAAATAAAGAGAGAAGGAAAGTTAATACAAAGGGGGAAATAAATTAAAAGAAAAATATATATATATATATATATTTAAAAGAAAATAGTGCCAAAAGAAAAAGAAAAAGAAAAATTAAAAAGAGATATATATATATAAAGAAGTGCATATACGTACATGTGAAAACAAAGTAAAATTAAAAAGGAAGAGTAATTGCTCGTGGTTTACAAGCTCGTGGTTTTTGGGCCCATGGTAATTGCCCATGGTATTAAAACCCATTTTCCCTTTTCAAAACAACGTGCCTTTTCAAAACAAAGTGACTTTTAAAAACAACGTGACTTTTCAAGGTTAACAATCTTTTTCCCCATAATTATATATATATAATATATATATATAATTCAAATAATAAAATAATAATAATTATTATTATTATTATTATTATTTAAAATATATATATATATATATATATAATAATAGAAATTATTATTATTATTTCAAAAAAAAATTAATTTAATTAATTAATTAATTTTAAAAAAAAAAAAAAAAAGAGGGAAAAACTGACAGAAAAATATTCCCCACCTCATACACGTTCAATGTCTTCATCAATGTCGATGGCCGAATTCTAGAAGAAATTGGTGGATCTCGAGAAACAGATCAATAATAATTCTGAAGAATTTGGAAAAAGATTAATCGATCTTGAAGGTACAGTTGCAGGACAGTCCAACGACATCAAAAAGGTTCATGATACGACAAATCGAATAGAAAGACAAATGTGGCTAAATCATCACGAGGCCACAGAAAATCATAACGAAGCAATGAACAAGATGACAGAACTCTTCAATAAGCTAAATGATAAGATAGATAAGTTAAGTCAGACACAATCCCCAATATTTCCTAATATGGAACAAAATCAACAAAACAATTCCGCAGATTCAAGGAATTCAGAAGAGCATCAGGAAAAGACCGATTCCCCACATCATCAAGAAGATAGTAATGTAGATTTTCAAAATAAGCAGCTTTGGAATGCATTTGCTAATCAATATCCCCTTCTTGTTCCACCATTAGCATATCAGCGAAAAGCCAAAATCGAGCTACCCAATTTTGATGGTAATGAAAAAAATAGTGTTGCATGGCTTAATAAAGCGGAAGAATATTTTGAGATTTATGACATTACTAGTGATGACGAAAAAATTAAGCATGCTTCCATGAAAATGGAAGGAGAAGCATATAATTGGTATATGTGGTGGAAAAAGACGACGCTTGCTATTAGTTGGAGGAAATTTAAGGATGCATTCTTCAAAAGGTTTCAAGGAATAAAAGAAGAAAAGTTTTTTTCAACATTTATCAAATTACACCAAAAAGGAGATGCGGATGAGTACACTCGAGAATGGGAGACCTTGGCAACGCGAGTACTGAGATTTTCAGAATCTCGCCTAATCCAGTCTTACATCTCAAGACTTAAAATACATATACAAGAAGAGCTCGAATTTCATGAAATTACATCAGTAGAAGTAGCAAGGCAAAAAGCAAAAGCTGCTGAAAAGAAATTTGAAAGGTTATCAAAACCAGAAAAAGTATATTCGAGACAAAAATTTCCTCAATCTGAAAATATAGATGACACAAAATATGTCCCACCCCATGTTTGTGAAGAAGAAAAATCTAATGTGGAAAAACGAAGAATGAGAGAGGGCAAGTGCAAGCGTTGCGGTGAAAACTGGGACCCTAAGCACAGATGTGCTAATGGAAAAGCGAAAAATCTATACAGTTGTGAAGCAACTAATGACGCTAACAATAATGATTCATATATAGAAGGATTAGAAGACAACTTAGAGTTCTCTCCAGAAGTGGATGGCGAAACTATTCCGCAAGTGTCATTATCAGCGATGACGGGCATATCACAACCTCAAACCCTAAGGTTAAGAGGACATATCAAGAACAACAACGTAATGGTTCTCGTCGACACTGGCAGTACCCACAATTTTCTAGATTCAACCATGGCAAAAAGACTTAACATATTTACCTTCCCCATGCCTAATATGAAGATAATGGTGGCCGATGGTAAGACGATTGAGAAAGTAGGGAAATGCCATAAGGTCAAACTACAGATAAAAAACTTTCATTTAGAATCTCCATTCTACACCGTTCCATTACGAGGAGTAGATGTGGTCTTAGGAATTCAATGGCTACAAACTTTGGGTACTTATTCTGCCAACCATCAGAAGCAGTTTATAAGTTTTAAGTGGAAAGGGCAGAAACACAGGTTGTATGGATTCCAAGCCCCAGAAGATCAAGTCGTATCTTCCTCTCTGATGACGAAGATGATTCAAACAGGAGCGCCAACATCTACAGTACAATGTCATCAGTTAGAAATGTTATCTTCAAAAGGGAGCCATGAAGAGTCACCAGAAGAACAAGGACTAGTTCGGACACACGAAAAAGTATTCCAGGATCTACCCATAAAAGTGCCTCCAGATAGGAAAATCAAACATCCAATAGAAGTCAAGACAGGATCCGACCCTGTCGATATCAGATCTTTTCACTATCCAGATCAACAAAAGATTGAACTCGAGAATATGCTCCACGATCTTTTTAAAATGTGGGAAGCAAGAGCTCGCCGCTCGCGAAAACCAAACATTCGTCAACGTTGTCCATCATTACGTATGCTTTGAGGACAAAGCATCTTTAAGAGAGGGGCAATGTTATGTATATTTTATTAGTTATTAATTAGATATAGTTATCTTAGGTTTTATTAAGTGAAAGGGCATGATCAAAGATCATGCCTCTTCACCAAGGGACACCATGAGGCTATATTTAAAGCCTCGGTGATTCCCCATTGTCATCATATCTCATATCTCTTATCTTTTATCAATAATAATATATACTTATCAAGTTTACCAGAGTTTTTACACTCCAAAGGCAATCCATCTTTGAACCAAAAATACATCAACAAAGAGGCCCTATATGGCCTATGAAGTCCAAAAAAATTCACACTACAACAAATAACTAGTACTACATATCATCAAAATCATTGCCTATATTGGGATCCCCATCATCAATATCACCCTCTAAGCAATAAATAGGATAGAAAAAGCTTAACATGTCAAATTGAGATTCGGTTTGAGACTTGAGTGATGGGTACATTTTCACTAGTGTCGTGGCAAAGGAGTTCAACAATCAATGCGATCAACATTGAGGTAAATAGAGAGCTTGGTCCTTGTTGCCGCAAAATCTAGCAGGCCTTGGAGAGGGGCACCCTACAAGGCTAACACTAGACCAAGTGACAACAATGGGGTGATGGCCCACTGTCACCATAGTCAAAACCCCCTGCTCTTTACGTATTTTCATGGATGGGAGGAGTCCTGGTATGTGAGAAGGTCACCTACTGGGTATTCTAAGGTTAGGGTACAAGGTGACACAATGAGGCCTTCTACTAGAAAGTCGCAATTTAGGCTCAAGGCTCCAATATGAGGCAAATCGCTTTCTTGATAGAGGCATATTAGATGAGGCACAAAACCTACGGATTGATTAATAGGTTGAGTGTTGGGATGGCGAAAGGTCAAGGCAAGGAGAAAGGATTTCCAACAATGATTCTCAATAAGAACAAGGAACATGAAACCCTCAAAAATCCCCCAAGTTGAAGCTAATTCCAAAGTAGGGTCAGCTTAGGGCTAGTAACTAGGGCAAAGAAATTTATAGACGAAATTGAAGTGGATGCCTACCAAAAGAAGGAATTTTGTGGCCACCACTATCCTCTTGGAATTTAGACTCTCCAACTCCGGAAATTCCCTTGCCCTAGGAATTCGCACCAAGCTCTAGCTCGATCGCTTGGCATTAAAGGGGGTCAAATTAGGTAAGAAAGGAAGAAGAACAAAATCTATGGATAAAAGTAAAAGTGATCACCAACAAAAAAACATGACAAGGAGGACACATTATATATTATATAATATGACAAATAACAAATAAAAAAATTAGTGAATTACACATAAAATATGAAATATATAAGACATTTACATGATGATAATGCAAATTCAATCATACAAATAATGCATATAACCAAAATAGCATTGAAGGCAATCCATCTCTGAACCAAAAATACATCAACAAAGAGGCCCTATATGGCCTATAAAGTCCAAAAAAATTCACACTACAACAAATAACTAGTACTACATATCATCAAAATCATTGCCTATATTGGGATCCCCATCATCAATATCACCCTCTAAGCAATAAATAGGATAGAAAAAGCTTAACATGTCAAATTGAGATTCGGTTTGAGACTTGAGTGATGGGTACATTTTCACTAGTGTCGTGGCAAAGGAGTTCAACAATCAATGCGATCAACATCGAGGTAAATAGAGAGCTTGGTCCTTGTTGCCGCAAAATCTAGCAGGCCTTGGAGAGGGGCACCCTACAAGGCTAACACTAGACCAAGTGACAACAATGGGGTGATGGCCCACTGTCACCATAGTCAAAACCCCCTACTCTTTACGTATTTTCATGGATGGGAGGAGTCCTGGTATGTGAGAAGGTCACCTACTGGGTATTCTAAGGTTAGGGTACAAGGTGACACAATGAGGCCTTCTACTAGAAAGTCGCAATTTAGGCTCAAGGCTCCAATATGAGGCAAATCGCTTTCTTGATAGAGGCATATTAGATGAGGTACAAGACCTACAGATTGATTAATAGGTTGAGTGATGGGATGGCGAAAGGTCAAGGCAAGGAGAAAGGATTTCCAACAATGATTCTCAATAAGAACAAGGAACATGAAACCCTCAAAAATCCCCCAAGTTGAAGCTAATTCCAAAGTAGGGTCAGCTTAGGGCTAGTAACTAGGGCAAAGAAATTTATTGACGAAATTGAAGTGGATGCCTACCAAAAGAAGGAATTTTGTGGCCACCACTATCCTCTTGGAATTTAGACTCTCCAACTCCGGAAATTCCCTTGCCCTAGGAATTCGCACCAAGCTCTAGCTCGGTCGCTTGGCATTAAAGGGGGTCAAATTAGGTAAGAAAGGAAGAAGAACAGAATCTATGGATAAAAGTAAAAGTGATCACCAACAAAAAAACATGACAAGGAGGACACATTATATATTATATAATATGACAAATAACAAATATAACAAATTAGTGAATTACACATAAAATATGAAATATATAAGACATTTACATGATGATAATGCAAATTCAATCATACAAATAATGCATATAACCAAAATAGCATTGAAGGCAATCCATCTCTGAACCAAAAATACATCAACAAAGAGGCCCTATATGGCCTATAAAGTCCAAAAAAATTCACACTACAACAAATAACTAGTACTACATATCATCAAAATCATTGCCTATATTGGGATCCCCATCATCAATATCACCCTCTAAGCAATAAATAGGATAGAAAAAGCTTAACATGTCAAATTGAGATTCGGTTTGAGACTTGAGTGATGGGTACATTTTCACTAGTGTCGTGGCAAAGGAGTTCAACAATCAATGCGATCAACATCGAGGTAAATAGAGAGCTTGGTCCTTGTTGCCGCAAAATCTAGCAGGCCTTGGAGAGGGGCACCCTACAAGGCTAACACTAGACCAAGTGACAACAATGGGGTGATGGCCCACTGTCACCATAGTCAAAACCCCCTGCTCTTTATGTATTTTCATGGATGGGAGGAGTCCTGGTATGTGAGAAGGTCACCTAATGGGTATTCTAAGGTTAGGGTACAAGGTGACACAATGAGGCCTTCTACTAGAAAGTTGCAATTTAGGCTCAAGGCTCCAATATGAGGCAAATCACTTTCTTGATAGAGGCATATTAGATGAGGCACAAGACCTACGGATTGATTAATAGGTTGAGTGTTGGGATGGCGAAAGGTCAAGGCAAGGAGAAAGGATTTCCAACAATGATTCTCAATAAGAACAAGGAACATGAAACCCTCAAAAATCCCCCAAGTTGAAGCTAATTCCAAAGTAGGGTCAGCTTAGGGCTAGTAACTAGGGCAAAGAAATTTATAGACGAAATTGAAGTGGATGCCTACCAAAAGAAGGAATTTTGTGGCCACCACTATCCTCTTGGAATTTAGACTCTCCAACTCCGGAAATTCCCTTGCCCTAGGAATTCACACCAAGCTCTAGCTCGGTCGCTTGGCATTAAAGGGGGTCAAATTAGGTAAGAAAGGAAGAAGAACAGAATCTATGGATAAAAGTTAAAGTGATCACCAACAAAGGAGTGTCAATGCCTTATCCTTGGGTGGATGGAGTCTATGAGTTGATTAAATGAGCGAAAGGTTGCTAAGAAGGAAGGATAGCTAATGCCTTAGCATCAAAAACCCTAACAATTACCTATGCAATGGATCAAGGAATTTCATGGGAGAGTTAGTTAAAGTTCACCACTAGGATATTCGTTCACATGTTAGTCATGAGTAATGCATGCAATAATGACATCTAGATACCATTCAATATATATTCAACAAATTAGGGCACAACGGTAAAACCCTAGATTCAATATATTCCATACATTAGACAAAGAAAATAGATATTCAACGATAAGCTCACTTACAAAGGTAACATGCAAGATAATTCATCCATTAATCCAAGACAATAGCTCCAAAGACAAACAATTTTCTCCAAATATCAAAGTGCATTCATAAGTCACATCTCTACCATAAGAAAAGAGCACCGAAATTCTCTAAAGAGAGGCTGAAATCTCCAAGGTGTGATGATGATTTACAGCAAATGATCTCTCCTCTACTTATATAAGAAGTCAAAAAGTTAATTTTAGCTTAATGCCTCCTAAAACAATAAAATAATGATGCAACAACAAGTTAGGTCACAAGCCGACCTAATAGCCAATGACAAAACACAAATGATTGTCCACATGTGTGAGTCGTAGGGAAGAATGTGCCAACATCATCCATAAGTAGGCCCTTTAGGGCATGCGTTGAGGGCTAAGGGTGCCAAGTGAAGTGTGGAAGACCTCTAAAATCGATATGTGAAGGTTGGCCTTCACATTTCTATCAATCTCTCTCTGTGGGCCCCCAAATTGTATCTTGGGGTCAAAATGTGGTCTCATGGGTCTCCAGGTGGCCAAAATGCTTGTCTCTGCTCCAACGATGGGGCTTTCAAGGTGGTGCTAGCCCTCCCATGTCTCAAAGTGTGAGACCATCCTCCTCTAGGCCTTGGATCGACTTCCATCCTTCTAATAGTGCTAAGTTGGCTAGGGTATGTTGGGTCAGGTGCATCATCTCATAAAAGTCATCAATGTAGGGAAAAGTGTTAGAATGCTATGGGTGTTGGAGGTGCCCACGGGTATGTATGATGCTCTGGTGTTGATTGTAGTCCCATGGTTCTCAACGCCTCACCTAGGGGTGTCAATATGTGCCTCTGGAAGACCTAGGCCCCAGTTAAGCTACCCAAGCCATGGTTGTGGAACCACCTGACAATCACACACAATATGCAATGCTAGCAACTATATCAATTGGTACATTGAATCATGTTTTCATCTAAGTGTACCAAGCTTGAAAGTACTGGGCAAATTGACACTTCAAATAAGGCTTTCCTTCCACAATTAAGACTTTGAACTTGCAATGGTGTTACCTCCCTAGGTAGTAGTGGTTAATAGACCACCCTATTAAGTGTTTCCAGCCCCCAAGGGGAAGTGGCATATCCTCGGTCCACCCTTCAATTGATATGTGTCATGTGAATAATGAAGGAATAAAGGGAAAATACTTCATGGCCTAGTGTCATGGTCAAAGGGACCACCAATGATGGGCCCCTTATCCTAAGTGCATAGATGTGGGGAAGGAGAAATCATGGATGCATGAGTTACCAACTCGACCTTTGTTTTTCCAATCCTCTTGTGTACCTTTTACTTTTTCTTGATTTTTCTTTGTATAATGCTCGTAGCTCAAAGGGTTAGAGCTTACTTTGTATGATGTATAGCAATTATTACCCCCTTAATGAAGAGAGAGTTCATTGCCCATCAAGGGTTTGGAACATGCAAGGGTTCCTTCTCATAATATGAACAGCAACATGTGCTCAGGAATCAGGTGATGGCTATAATGAGTAAGGTAGAGCTCATGCTAGGCTTTTTCCCACGTGCTAATTTGTATGTCTCATCCATCTTTAGTATTTTGATCCTCTTTTATTTTTGCTTGTTCCCATCGTATGCTTTTTCTTGTTCTTTTAGTTGTATCAACCTCACAGGGAAAAGTCCTGAGCCCTACCCAGGCATGAGGATGTATGGTGTCGAATCCCAAAGAACCAATGGTCAGTTGAACTCGAAGAAGGGAGGTGGAATATAGGATTTATAATGTAAGATGAAAAGTGGAAAGTATGGAATAGGGAGAGATGGGGTTGCATTATCTCAATCGTGGTTTCCCAAGTAATGACCCCCCTATAGCCATTGGGCCATTAGGGGAGGTCCCACTAAACTAGGATGAAATATTAACCCTCCATTTAAGGAGGGGGAACAATATCATGGTTAAACCCCTCTTTCTTCCAGGTAACTCCATAATCCATTGTTGGGAATCACGATTGTCGTTAGACCAAAACCCGTAGGTATTAGTCAACAATCGCATCGCCAGAAATAAGGATCCACAAGAGGCGGTTAGTCCATGTCGCAAAACACACGGGGAGCGTTGGTTTATCTAATGTCCAACAATCTCTCCCCAACGCAAGCCGAGTGTGTATCGAACACGTGACCTACGCTCTGATACCACTTGCTGGGAATCACGATTGTCGTTCGACCAAAACCCGCAGGTTTTAGTCAACGATCGCATCACCAAAGATAAGGATCCAAGAGAGGTGATTAGTCCATGTCACGAAACACACGGGGAATGTTGGTTTATCCAATGTCCAACATCCATGTCAAATGCCAAAATACAAACAAGCATAACACCCGATTGCAAAATGAATAAAGTACCTGTTACCACAAAATCTAGTAGGCCCTACGAAGGGAAAGCGTATAGGACCAAGAGCTAGACTAAGTGCTAAGAATGGGGCAATGGCCCACTGTCACCACAGCCAAGGTCCCCTTCTCTTTACAGACATTCATCGATGGGAGGATTCCCGGTTGGAAGGATATCACTTAAAATAGATATGCTAGGTACAAGGCACAAAGTGATCAAGCTAGTACTCATTCAAGGGAGAGACTCAACAATGGTTCAAGGCTTCAACCAAGCAAAATGTTTTCAAAGAAAATCCCTAGAAAAGGGGGCTCAAGACCTAGAGTTTTGAGATTTTTTGGTGGTGATAGGTATTCACAAGGTCAAGACCCGAGAGAAAAGGCTTCTTATGATATACTTCAACAAGTACTAAGTTGATACAATATTCAAAGAAGTTGAGGGGTAAAGACCTAGGTTTTCCCTCTTGGAGCAACACCTAGGGCAAGAGATTTTATGGATGAAAATTGAGTGGATGCCCACCAGACTTGGAGCATATGTATCCTAGACCCTAAGCTTGATGTTCAAGCTCTCAAATCACCAAAAAGCGTCCTCCCTAAAATCTTGCTGCAAGCCCTAGATTTTCGCCCTAGCCTTAAAGCACTGATTTTAGGAGAGAAAATTATGGATGAGATTTGAGTTTGACCACGAAGGACTTTGATTAGTGCCTTGCCCCTTGGGCATATGGAGACTTAGGATGTTCAAAATGAGCTAACACATCTCTAAGGAAGCCTAAAATTGATGCCTTAAGAATCAATTCTAAACATTTACCCACTTCAAGAGATAATGGAATTTCATGGAGAGTTCAAAGATTCCTCCACTAGGAACATTCATTACATGCCATACATTGAACAACATATGCAATACTCTACTAGAAAGCCTTTCAAAATTACTTTTCAATAATTAGGGCACGACTTTAGCATATTCTAGAGCAACAATTCCATACATTAAACAAATTCAAGATAAAAACTCCATCAACATGAGGCACTTACAAGATGACATGCAATATATAATATATCCATCCAAAAATCCAAGAGATGGCTCCAACGAAGAATGTGAACTAGCTTCCATTTATCGAAGTGCATCTCAAAGATCTCCAATAGCCAAAGAAACAAGTGCGAAAATATCCCAAGAAGATTAATCTCAAGTGTGATGTGTTAATTTTTGTAGCATCGGATGTGTTCTAGCCACAAAATTTGGTGGGGAGGCTAGAAGACATGAGATCTCCAAAACCCAAAAATCGTTTCTAGAAATTCCACCTAGAAGTGTCTCAATTAGATTATTAATCGTTTTTTTAATTATTTCCTAAGTCTAAACTTACGAAATATGGTTAATTAATCAGTATTAATTGAGATAAGGTGAGAATAGTCTAGAAACCCACACGGATTGATCTAGAGATGATGCTAGCCATTGATTAAGTTTTAATCTTGGTCGGTGGTGCTCCAACAGTGGATTATAAGAGGAGATCGATGTGGTGATGGAGAATACACTAGTGCAGATACTCAGTTGCCCAAGTAGTTTGATTTTCTCAGTGGCAGTGATTCAGCAAAGAAGATAGAGCCAGAGGATGAGTAGAAGGTGGTAGAGGAGGGTAGCAGCATTCCAGGAGGAAGTTTTTTCCAATTACAGGAAGAGGAAAAGAAAGGAAATTCGAAATCCCCACAAGTTTTGTGCAAGCACTGCACAGAGGGTGACACAGGAGGCTCTCCGTGTGGCTAGGGAGGTAATTTCGAGGGCAGAAATTAGTTGTGGGGTGAGAGAAAATTCTCACAATAATTTTGCCAATTTTTTCCTCAGATTAGATTGTCAGTTGAGCATCTAAATTATTATACTCAGCATTGCTGCTGAAGAATAATAATAAAAACCTCATCTGTTGCACCGGTTTTCCCAAGTTGGGTTTTTCCAGGGACAATTGTCCAAAAATAATTGTGTCAAAAATCTTGTGTGTGCGCTAGAATTTCTCAGATTTCAGTATTTTATTTTCCACGGTATTTTTATGGTGAAAATTGCAGTTGTGATTTTATTCATTATTTGTCGTAGCAAATAAACTGAATAATTAAATTTACAGTTAGAAGAATAATTTCCAATTGTTGCAATAGATGAAATTTTCACATGGTATCAGAGCGTGATTGATCAACCGGGGAGCTCAGTAGCAAAAGAAGGAATTTCGTTATTCAGTAAGAGGAACAGGCCGAAATTCCTAAAGGCAACATAGTCCATTGCTAGGCAAGTCGAGTTGCTTGAGGAAATTCGCTTTATTGGCGCAGTAAGGAAGAAAAATTGGACTTTCCAGTTTGAGTGATTCCAGCAAGCAGAGGGAGCAGCGTAGATTTTCATAGGGCAAATTTCTAGTTGGACGCAGAGGGTCCTACACCAGATTGCTAGAGAAAAATCAACATCGGGAGGAAAGAGGAATAGCACATTGTAAATTCTTCAATATGATCATGGACAGAATTGACGTTAAGAAGGCTTCAGATTTGTCTTCCAGGTTGGAGGACGAATTTGTGATCCGGATTTATGCAGAAACGCAACAGAATAAACATATAACCATAAGTACAGAGATACGGCGGAAATAACACTTCATTTCATTAATATCAAAGAACTGAAATTTGCTCACAGACAGAATGGAAATAAAACTAGCTAGGGCGCTGGTAGCTATCTCTGAGAAGAGATGTGGCGGCTACAGGCCTCTCAATTGAGTTACAATGAGGCTCGAGGGCCTATTTATTATTGAGAAACAATGGAGAATCATAAACATCCAAAAACCTAACCCTAGGAGATGAAGCGCCAAAACTATGGGCCCCGTTTGGGTAAATTGGTGTTTCAACTTCCCAGGGACGTAACTTTGGCATACTATCTCCGTTTGACGCACATGATACATCATTAGAAAGCTCTATCCGAGGACAACAACTTTCGCCACGAATATCATTCTGGAATGGAATGATATTCGCTAAAGGCGCGATGCCCCAAAAACATCGTTTAGGACCTCAAAACGGCTCCGAAAGTTCAGGACCCAAAAAACTGCTAAAAATAGTAAATTATGCCGAAACTGAAAAACTGAAAGAGACAATGGTGGGGGCCCAAGTGGAATAGGCGGGTGGCCACCAATATCCACCTGGATCATTCCTCCCCCTTAGGAAGCAATGGTCCCCATTGCGTTAAGTTCCTCCATGAGATGAGGAAATTTCTGCTGAACTTGGTCCCTGGTGAACCACTTTCCTTGGTGCAGGAGTTGGCCAGCTTTGACAACCCGATATAGTTGGATCTTCTGCTGGCGAGTGTTTTTGATTTGCATGTCCATGATGCAATCTGTGGTGGCCTGTTCCATGCAGTCTGGATTTAACTCAGTTGGTGTGAGTTGTTCTGCAATGTCCGAGGTGTCCAGTAGAGGTGGGAAGTAAGGACGAAGGCGATCCACATTGAAGACTGGGTGCAGACCAAGGAATGGTGGAATACTGAGCTCGAATGCATTGTTCCCTACAGCCTTGGTGACGGTGTACGGGCCGTATCGGAGCGGGCGAAGCTTGCGGTGGGGTCCAGTGAGGCGCTCCTTCTGCAAATGTAGCCATACTTTGTCACCCACCTGGAAGTTGTGTGGCACCCGGTGTTGATCATGGCGCTGCTTGTACTTCGCATTGGCTTTGTCCAATATATCATGAACCTGTTGGCAGATGTGTTGAATGCGCTCGATGAAGCTACTTGCTTTGTCAACTTCAGACTGGACATGAGCTGAATCAGCCTGAGCAGCTGCAAATGGCATGGCTACATCAATGGGACATAGTGGCTGGAATCCCAAGCCCACCTAAAAGGGGCTATGGCCAATTGAATTGTGGAGAGCCCTGTTATAACTATGTTGTACATAGGGGAGGCTCTTGTCCCATGTGCGTGGATGCTTTGAATTGTACATGCGCAGAATGTGTACAATCATTCTGTTGACGACCTCTGTCTGGCCATCTGTTTGGGGATGGAAAGTTGTGGACTTGGTGAGCTTTGTGTCCAACATTGACCGGAGGCTGGACCAAAATGTGCTGAGGAACCTGCTATCTCGATCTGATATGATAGACTGTGGGATCCCAAAGTGCACCCACACTCGTTCAAAGAAGAGTTTAGCGGTGGCTTCTGCTGTGATATTCTTCTTACAGGCCGCCATGATGGCCATCTTCGAGAATCTGTCAACGACCATGAAAACACAGTCATTTCCATTCTTAGTAGAAGGCAGGCCCGACATGTAATCCATGGAGATGGATTCCCAAGGTCGACTAGGGGTAGGTAGTGGAGTATATAGGCATTGCTTCTTGATGGTCGGTTTGGCAATGGCACAAGCTGTGCGGGATCTGATGTGCTTCTTGACATCCTTTCGAAGGTTCGGCCAATAGAAATACTTCTGTAGTATTGCTACTGTTTTCTCGACCCCAAAATGCCCAGCGACTCGACTGTAGTGTGCTTCCCATATCATCTTGGCACGCTCGCTCGAAGGAACACAAAGGTGTCCCAGGTGACATAAAAGTGCATCTTGGAGGTGAAAATTTGGAACTTGCGTTGTTGGGAAAAATACTGAGAGGGGGGGGGGGGTGAATCAGTATTTACAGCATATTCAAAACTTTTTACTTTTGCACTCTTTAAAACCCATACGCTACTTTCCTTTATTAAACCCGCGTATATACGCTGATATACTTCATGAAACTTGCGTATACCCAGAGATCTAATTATGCCATTAGTTCTTCACTTACATAATTCCACCATTCATTTATTAGATGTTCTATAAATAGTAAACATGTGCAGTAAGAACAGAATAAACCATCACACAAAGCATCACACATGAACACCAGGATTTTTAGGTGGAAACCCAAGTCGGGAGAAAACCACCGCTGCAGTTGCTCGGCCTTCAATATTTTATTATAGAGAAAACATCTTACAAAATATGTGCTGGCGCAGACTTGACCAGCACGCAGGCACCCACCTGCGCTCGTTTACCAGCCTCTCCTGGAAGGGAGCTCCAACCCCCTGACTCGTTTACCAGCCTCTCCTGGAAGGGAGCTACGACCCCCCGATCTCGTTTACCAGCCTTTCCTGGAAGGGAGCTACGCCCCCTGACTGAAGGCTACAACCCTCGGCACCACCTTGGACCACGTTTCATCAATTTTCACACTGGATCCAACCACTTTAATAGAACACAACTTGCAGGCCACAATTCATCATATTTCCAGACCGAACCCTTTCCATACTTTTAAGAACAACCATACATCATCAACAGATTCATATCAACACAGATCAGATAGCAGAAACACAGCAGAACAGATCAGATATTTCATACCCCTTGCTTCAGCAAACCCTAGTTTGCATACGCTCTTTTACTTCACTGATTTCGCGTATATACGCGCTTCCGTCCACACAAACCGGCGTATACCTCAGTGTATATTTTATTGCGCATACGCGCTTTCTCTTCGCTGAAGCTGCGTATATACGCGCTTCCTCCGCGACGAAGTAGCGTATAGATCTTCAATCATTACAGAGCAGCATACTTCATCAGATCAGATCTTCAGTTCAGATCTACCCTTTTGCTTCAGACAGATGTTCGCCTAGATGCTCGCCTCATCACAGATCTAAGCCTTCCATAATCAGATCTAGCAAATACAAGAGCAATTCGGATCTAGATCCCCTTCTTCATCATTGGTGCATCATACATTCAGATTTATCATTCAAGTGTAACCCTTTCCATTCAGATATACTTCAGAGAGAAGTATTCATTCAAGCTCAGACATCTTGCCCCCACACTCATGATTTGCACAATGAATTTCTTCTCCTTATATAGGTTTATCCTTTTTCAATACCACGGGCCAAAGCAATACCATGAGCCTTCAATACCACGGGCTAAAGCAATACCATGAGCCTTCAATACCACAGGCCAAAGCAATACCATGAGTCTTCAATACCACGGGCCAAAGCAATACCATGAGTCATAACAATACCATGAGCCTTCAATACCACGGGCCCCTGTTTTTTGCACTTTATGAGCACTTTTTCCCATACGCGACTTGGAACGTTTATTCCCGCGTGCATACGCGACTTACCTTAGGAAAATCCGCGTATTCCTAGAGACATACTCTTTTCATCAAGATTTAGCACATGCTGAATTCCTTTCTTCATTGCCTTCTGTTCTCACTGCAGATACATCAGATTTACTTCATCAAGAACATATTCTATCAAGCACAACTTCATTAAGTAAGTTGCCATCTTCTTCATCAAGTTGGTTGCCATTCAATGACAACACTTAGCATCATATTGCAAACTAACATCATTTCACATCAGATTTACATCATTTACCAAGTCCATCAAGTCAAGAATAACTTCATCAGGTGAATTTCCATCAAGGACAACACATGTCAATAGTCGCATGTCTTCATCTTCATTTAGTGGGTTGCCATCAAGGACAACACTCTGCATCATATTTCCAACATGCGTACCCCCCAAGAGTGCCTTGTAAGTGTGGTCGAATTCTGGGTCACTCTCATAGAGAAGCGGCCAATTAGAAGTCTCGTGCCCACAAGAGTTGAGCACGGTGGTGAGCGCCACGATCGGTGGTCGGCTGAGGCAGTCTGCAACATTGTTGGTGCTACCCTTCTTGTACTTGATGTTCAAATGAAACTGTTGCAGATATGTGGACCACTTCTGATGGCGATCATTCTGCAACTTCCCTTGTGTCTGTATGAACTGCAGGGGCCGGTGGTCTGTGTGGATGATTGTTTCCTTCCCCAAAATGTAATGCTTCCATTGTCGATAGGCTTGCACAATGGAATACATTTCTTTGTCATATGTGGGATACTTGCGAACTGTCTCAGATAATGTCTCACTGTGATATGCCACTGGATGTCCCTGTTGGGTAAGAACTGCCCCAATAGCATAGTCAGAGGCATCTGTCTCGATCTCAAATGGCAGTTGCAAGTCTGGTAATGTGAGCACTGGGGCAGAACAAAGGCGATTTTTCAATTCTGTGAACGCCTTCTGTTGAGGTTCTGACCAAAAGAATTTTGCTCTTGCTCCTCCCTTGGTGACTTGACTCAAGGGCCAAGTGATATGAGAGAATCCCAACACGAATCTACGGTAGAAATTAGCAAGACCCAGAAAGCTGCGAAGCTCTGTTATAGTAGTCGGGGCTGGCCAATCCCGAATGACTTGGATCTTCGTTGGATCCACATGCACCCCCCTTTCATCAATAATGTATCCCAGATATTCGACCTGGGTCATGCCAAACGTGCACTTCTCCAAATTGGCACACAACTTGTGTTGCCGCAGTGTTTGGAGGACTTGTCGGATGTGATGAAGGTGCTCTTCCCAAGTCTTGTTGAAGATCAGAATGTCATCCAAGTACACCACTACGAATGAGTTGGTGAATGGCCGCAAGATGTCGTCCATCATCCTCATGAAGGTTGCGGGAACATTCGTCAACCCGAAAGGCATGACCAGCCATTCAAAAAGGCCTTCCTTAGCTTTGAAGGCAGTCTTCCACACATCAGAGGGTTCAATTGGTACCTGGTGATACCCAGACTTCAGGTCGATCTTACTGAAATATTTTTCACCTTGGAGTTGGTCGAGAAGGTCATCAATCCGTGGGATTGGGTACCTATTCCGGACAGTGATCTTGTTCAGCGCCCGATAGTCAATACAGAGTCTCCACGTCCCATCCTTCTTCTGTACCAACACGATCGGGCTCCCAAAGGGCGATGAACTTGGTCTGATGTGACCTTTCTGCAACAGCTCCTGAATCTGCCTCTTGATTTCATCATTTTCCAGAACAGAGCGTCGATAGATCGGTCCATTGGGTAGTGGCGCACCTGGGGTCAGATCAATCGGGTGCTTGACATGGCAGTGCAGAGGAACCCCTGTGGGTGAGGTGAAGATGTCCCCGTACTCCTCCACGACCTTATCCATTTGTTGTTGTCGTGCAGAGGGGCCCTGTCTGGAGGTCGTGGCCACGGTCTTCTTCTTGCCCTGGGGGCGGATCATCAGGAAAACGAATTTCCTGGTTTGGGAAATGAGCTTACTGCATTGTTTTGCAGTAACCAAAGAGATAGCGGCAGGAGGTGGTACCTCTGGTATCCTGTACAACTTATTTCCCAAAGTAACAATGACAGCACGAGGTCGAGACTCATACACAGCATGACGCTTCCACAAGTATGGTTGTCCTAATAATACATCAGAAACATCAATAGGAGCAACGTCACATAATACCTCATCCGTGAAGGGCTTGATGCTATAGGGAAGGCGACACTGCCGGCTAACGCGGAGATCTTGTCCTTGGTGAAGCCACCCGATGGTGTATGGATGTGGGTGAGCTATGGTCGGCAAGCCCAATCGCTTCACGGCGTCTGCTGAAATGAGGTTCTTTTGGCTCCCATTTTCGACAATGAACTGTACAGGGGAGCCCTTTACCCACATCTGGGAGTGGAAGAGATGTTCCTCCTCCTCTGGATCTTCCGGTTCCTCCTTCTGGATCTTTGTAGTGGCAATAGTGGCATTGGGCTCCGCATCAATAATTTGTTTCCCTTTTTCATTCCCCTTTTCAGGTTTTGATTCGGAGTCGGAGCATGCATCTGACTCAGAAGCCCTCATCTCGGCCACTAGCGACTGCTTGGCCCGACACTCACTTGTGTTGTGAGTGGAGCTCTTATGGAACTCACACCACTTTTCCGTGTCCTTCTTTGGCTTTACGGTGTTGTTCTTGTCTTGTGGCTTTGATGGGTTGTCTTTAGCCGCCATGCTCTGTCCTTTGTTTTGCGGTTTGGAAGCACCTTTTCCTTGCTTTTGATTCGCGGATCCAAAGTCTCGCTTCTTCTGTTTGAATTTCTGCTCAATCTTGGCAGCATACCGGTATGCCGTACCAAGCGAGGAGATGTCGAGGAACTCCATTTCCTCCTGAATGTATCTGTGCAGACAGCTGCGATACTTTAGCACCAAATGTTTCTCTGAATCTCTGATACCCAACTTTGTGCGCAGGGTATGGAACAGATTCGTCAGCTCGTGCACATCTTGATCCCTTTGTTGTCGCAGCGTGGTCCATTGTATGTACTTGTCCTCATAGCTCCCCACGGGATAGTACTGTTCCTTGACGGCGTCTCGGAAAGAATTCCAGGTTGGTACAGCCGAGAACAGAGAGGGTTCTGTCTGGTCCTTGTTCTCACAGTAGGTTTCCCACCAGTCCTTAACATGGGGGGTAGCTTTGAGGAGTGCAAAAATAATCTTCTCACGGTCTGAAAAGTCATGAACAGAGAAATATCCTTCTAATAGATTCAACCATCTATCTACGGCATCTGCGTCTATTTGACCCTCAAATATGGGAATGTCAAAATTTACTTGTACCTTAAAAGAGTCGCAACTCTAGAGTGGCTACTGGATGCAGATGCGCCGCCGGTGGGCAGTCGTTGAGGGATCTGAGCAAAGTTATCCATCATCGCGTTCCTTTGTTTTTCGAGGGGCCTCCTCGGCAGTATTTTGATAGGATCTCTTGCTCCTCATCTTTCTTTTAGCTCCCCCATGGGCGTCGTTGAGGTTTGCGGCGGTCTTGCAGGTTCCACGGATCAAGCCCTAGCTCCTTATGCAGAGCCTGGGTCAGGGACATGCAAGAAGGATCGAAAAAACGAGACCCCTACGACCTGGCAGTCAGGATTTATGCGAGACGCAACGGAATAAACATATAACCATAAGTACGGAGAATGCGGCGGAAATAACACTTCATTTCATTAATATCAAAGAGCGAAATTTGCTCACGGACGAGAATGGAAATAAAACTAGCTAGGGCGGTAGCTATCTCTGAGAAGAGATGTGGCGACTGCAGGCCTCTGAACTGAGTTACACTGAGGCTCGAGGGCCTATTTATTATTTAGAAACAATGGAGAATCCTAAGCATCCAAAAACCTAACCCTAGGAGATGAAGCGCCAAAACTATGGGCCCCGTTTGGGTAAATTGGTGTTTCAACTTCCCAAGGACGTAACTTTGGCATACTATCTCCGTTTGACGCACATGATACATCATTAGAAAGCTCTATCCGAGGACTACAACTTTCGCCACAAATATCATTCCGGAACGGAACGAAATGATATTCGCTGGAGGCGCGATGCCCAAAAAACGTCGTTTAGGGCCTCAAAACGGCTCCGGAAGTTCAGGACCCGAAAAACTGCTAAAAATAGTAAATTATGCCGAAACTGAAAAACTGAAAGAGACAATGGTGGGGGCCCAAGTGGAATAGGCGGGTGGCCACCAATATCCACCTGGATCAATTTGCTTGCTGGTCAAGATCAGCTTCACAAGGTGTCTGGTATATAGACAGTGGAGCATTAACTCATATGACAGGGGTTAGAGAATATTTCTCTGGCTACAAGGAGGAGCAGATGGACTTCCAAATTACGAGGGGAAACATAACGAAGTGTACTCTAGTAGGGAGAGGTACTATAGATTTTCAGAGGGAGTCAGGAGCAAGCACCAACGCTACAGATGTATTACATGTGCCAAGATTGGGTATGAACCTAATTTCAATATCCCAGTTATAGGATAAGGGATATGATATCCACTTTGTAGGGAAGAAAGTGTATGTCAAATACCCAAGTTGGAAGAAGGTAGGACACATTGGAGTTCGAAGCAACAGATTGTACAGGTTGCAGGTCGACTCTCCAATGGCACTAATAGGCAATGAAAGTAGCAATGGGAAGGAATTGAATGAGTTGTGGCATAGGAGAATGGGACATCTACACCATGGAGCACTCAAGATGCTCAGAGAAACAGTAACAGGGGTCCCAGAACTTGGCACGGAACACGATGATGTGTGCAGAGGATGCGTACTTGGGAAGTATGCTAAGGCAGCATTTCCAATAAATGATAGCAGAGTAGATGGTGTGTTAGGACTTATACATTCAGATATTTGTGGCCCAGTGTCCACTATAGCTCTCAGTGGTGCCGAATACTTTGTCACATTTATCGAAAACCATTCCAGAAAAACATAGATCTACTTCTTAAAGACCAAAGATGAGGTCTTTGATCATTTCAGATAGTTTAAGGCTCTCGTGGAGAATGCGACAAGTAAGAAGATCAAGGTGCTTCGCTCAGATAATGGTGGAGAATATATTGATAAATACTTCACAGATTTTTGCACAAAGGAAGGCATCAGAAGATAATGGACAGCTCCATATAATCCACAGCAAAATGGGGTAGCGGAGCAGAAAAACATAACCATAGTTGGGGCTGCAAAAGCTATGGTCTATGACCAGGATTTACCCAGATTTTTATGGGCAGAAGCATGTAACACGGCAGTATATATTCAAAACAGGACTCCTCATAGAGCATTGGGGAAGAAAACGCCAGAAGGAGTCTTCACAGGGAAGAAGCCAGAAGTCAGTCACTTCAAGATTTTCAGCAAGGTTGCTTATTGCCAAGTGTTAGATGAAAAGCGTACCAAATTGGATCAAACTACAGAGAAGGGGTTTCTCATTGGTTATAGTGAAACCTCAAAGGCATACAGGATCTACATTATCTACATTCCTAGCAATAAGAAGATTATGGTGAAACGAGACGTGAAGTTCATGGCGGACTGAGCTTTCAAGAGATCTCGTGAGATGCCTGGAGGTGATCAAAATCAGTCAGCAAAAGCTCCTTTGGTCCAACAGCAGGGGCAGCTAGTGGGACAGGTAGGAGGACAGTGATAGGGATCGAGTACAGTGACCAGTACCAGTATTTCCTCAGGTGCAGGAAATCTAGGGAGTTCTCAGCAGACATAGCAGCAGAGGCAAGATGACGAGTTGGTTGAACCTCCCACCACTAATGGTCGAGCCAGCAAGCCAGCAGAGAGGTTCGTCAGACATTGAGAGATGCAGAGGAGTTTATTGGAACTCCTAGGACAAACAAAAGACAGCGCAGACAACCTGACAGACACCAAGCATTAGTGCTCATGTTGCAAAACCTTCCAACTTTCAGGAGGCTGAACAGCATCAGGTGTGGGTAGACGTCATGGTAGAAGAGGAAAGCTCTATCATGATGAATGATGTTTGGGAGGTAGTGCCAAGGCCAGAAGACAGGTCAGTTGTAGAATCTAGATGCATCTACAAGATCAAGTATGTTGTAGATGGTAGTGTGGAAAAGTACAAGGCTAAGTTCGTGGCAAAGGGGTATGCACAGAAAGAAGAGATAGATTATGAGGAGACCTTCGCCCCAGTTTCCAGATACACCTCTATTTGGTCAATTATTTCCTTAGCAACTCAGATCGGATGGTAGATTCACCAGATGGACGTCAAGACAACATTCTTGAACGAGGTGATAAAGGAAGAGGTGTACATAGAACAACCAGAGAGCTTTGAGACTCTCATGAGAGGCGCACACATGTGTGCATACTGAAGAAAGCTCTATAGGGGCTCAAACAAACTCCCAGGGCATGGTATGGTCGGATTGACAGCTACTTGCAGCAGATGGGATTCGTCAAGAGTGATGCAGATCCCAACCTTTACTATTTAATGGTAGAGGGTGAGCCACTCATCCTAGTATTGTATGTGGATGATCTCTTCTTGACAGGATCATCAGGGCTCATAGAAGATTGCAAGAGGAACCTGGTAGCAGAATTTGATATCAAGGATTTTGGATTGATGCACTACTTCCTAGGATTGGAAGTGTGGCAGAAGGACGGGGAGATCTTCCTTGGGCAGGGAAGATATGCTACAAATATTCTGAAGAGGTTCACAATGCAGGATTGTAGACCCATGTCTACACCCATGATCTCCAATTAGAAAAAGATAGATGCATCAGATGACTAGGATGTCGACCCCACCTTGTATAGACAGCTTATCGGGTCTCTCATGTATTTGGTCAACACCAGGCCAAATATTTGCTTCACAATCAATACCCTCAGTCAGTTTATGGTAGAACATAAGAGGGTACATTGGGCAGCAGCGAGGCATATTTTGAGGTATGTGCATGGCACAGTCAAGTACGGGTTGAGATATACCCGAGGAGATGATGTCAGACTATGTGGATTCACAGATGCAGATGGGCAGGGAGTTCAGTGGTCAGGAAAAGTACCTCTGGGTACTGCTTCAGTGTTGGGTCAGGGATGGTTTCTTGGTGTAGCAGGAAGCAGAAGTCCATAACATTGAGCTCTGCAAAAGCAGAGTATAAGGCAGCAAGCACAGCTATGTGCGAAACTATATGGCTTTGGAAGTTGCTAGTAAGCCTGTTCAGGCAAAGGATGGAGGCGACCACTATCTATTGTGATAATCAGAGTTGCATAAAGATCTCTGAGAATCCAGTGTTTCATGACAGGTCGAAACACATAGATATTCGATGTCATTTCATCAAAGATTGTGTACAACGTGTAGCAGTCTAGCTACAGTATGTTCCCACAAAATTGCAGGTTGCATATATACTCACAATAGCTCTAGGAAGAGCTAAGTTCGTCTATTTCAGAGAACAGATGGGTATGGTGGAGAACCTGTTTCAGTAAAGGCAGATTACCTTGGATGATTCTCAGTTGCAGCAACAACAGATGAGAGGGAGTTGCAGTGCAGCTGCAGTGTTGGCAATAGTACAACAAGGTCAGCAGAAGCACAGATACAACATATATCAAAGTAGCGCAGTAGTTGGTGGGCAGCAACAGCCAGACATCAGCAGTGTGAGAGGAGATGATGCAGAGACAGGGTGTTGTGAAAGGATGTGCAACAGTAGAACACATTCCTCGCTAAGAGGGAGTGTTAGTTTTTGTAGAATCGGATGTGTTCTAGCCACGAAATTTTGTGGGGAGGCTAGAATACATGAGATCTCCAAAACCCAGCAATTGTTTTTGGAAATTCCACCTAGAAGTGTCTCAATTAGATTATTAATCGCTTTTTTAATTATTTCCTAAGTCTAAACTTAGGGAATACAGTTAATTAACCAATGTTAATTGAGATAAGGTGAGAATAGTCTAGAAACTCACACGAATCGATCCAAAGATGATCCTATCCATTGATCCAACAGTGGATTATAAGAGGATATCAATGTGGTGATGGAGAATACACCAGTGCAGATACTCAGTTGCCAAGGCAATTCGATTTTCTCAGTGGCAATGATTAAGCAGAGAAGATAGAGCCAGAGGGTGAGTAGCAGGTGGTAGAGGAGGGTAGCAGCATTCCAGCAGGAAGTTTTTTCCAGTTCCGGGAAGAGGAAAAGAAAGGAAGGTCGAAATCCCCACAAGTTCTGCGCAAGCACTATGCAGAGGGTGATGCAAGAGGCTCAGTGTGTGGCTAGGGAGGTAATTTCTGGTGTAGAAATTACCTGTGGGGTGAGAGAAAATTCTCACAATAATTTTGCCAGTATTTTCCTTAGATTAGATTGCTAGTTGAGCATCTAAATTATTGTACTCAAAATTTCTACTGAAGAATAATAATAAAACCCTCGCCTGCTGTGTTGGTTCTTAAGACACAATCCCTTGGTTGTGGAAAGGAATCAGTACTTAAGACATTTTAAAAAATATTTCACAAAATTAATTATATCAGGTTGTCTTCGTTCAATACCTTTGGAAATTAATTCTTTAAAACCCTTAATAATCTGATATAATGAAAGAATCTACAATTCCATTAACTGCTGCTATCTAAATGAAAAGAAGAACTATAGAAGAAACTCAAAATGATATGCTGTAACACAGAATCTATCACTTTAAATCTCAGAATGAATTTATGTAGAAAGAACAGTTGGAGTGAAAGAGCGCACATTAAGGTTATTTAACTCTTACTCACAGATGTAATTAAGAGACCGGCAACTACTTTACTTCACTTCATTCAAAGAAAAAAGAACACAAAATGACACAGGACAACAAATCACCATCAACAGTTGCAGGAAACTTGATGCTTCTTTCATTAATTCCTAAGAAAAGTAAGTACAAAATTGTAGTCTTCCAGAGGTCCAAAACTCGGAACCTTCTTCTTTCTTTCTATCTTGCTTAAATATGTACAAAAGCAATTTGTAACTGCTAGAACTTCTTGAAACTACTCAAACTACTTAAATTGTTTAAACTACTTATTACATTGCAATTGAGGACATCATTACAGCCTTGATCTTAAACAAATAAAAACAAATAAAACTTGGAATATCATTCTTTTTGTTGAATCTGATTTGTTGTTGATGTGTCTCCCTGAGGTGCTGATGTGTCTCCTTGAGGTGTTGATGTGCCTCCTGGCAAATCAGACATCCATGCCCTGCATTTCTTCAAGAGTTCAATATTGGTCTTAGGAGAATTGACCAGCTTGTGATGCTCCAGTCTGAAAGTAGTGATCCAGGTATAAGTAGGCCTTTCCACAAACAAGGTCTTAATCATCCATAATAACTGAAAATGACTATGTAGAAAATTGACAATTGTGGCTCCTTTTAAGACTGCAGTTTTCCATGAATATTATCGATCTTGATTTTTGCTCCCACTAACAAAGTCTCATATGAATCCCACGACAATAAATTGCCTTGCAGATCCCAGCACGATGGCAGTCCAGCCCTAGTCCTTTTGTCAAACATGATGTTGAATTTATCCACAGCCTGTTTGATCTCTGTCAATTTCTTCTCTGTTGATTTCCTGTAAGCATTCTTCACAATCAACTTATTGATTTCTAGAACACATAATGTTCTATCTTTGATTTCACGTTCTTCTAGCTCTTGATCTGTCTTGGAATTAACAAAATCAATGAACCTTTTTGCCCATAGAGCTTTGTTAAGTAACTTATGCTTATCAACAAGGATGAGCTCTTGCAAATCTCTGATTATGCTTTTCTCTTCTGAAACTATAATTAGTGATTCCCAAATTGTTTTCATTTCCTCAATTATCTCATTCCACAAAATCTCCTTTGCTTGAATTAGTGACATGTTTCCCTTTACTTTCTCTTTAAGATTCTTGACTTCTTCATAAGCTGCCTGGTAATCAAATTTATATTTGTTAACTTCCCCATCTTTGGCATGTATTATTTTCATTGTTGTATTAAGATCACTCTGGGTTTTCTTGAGATCAATATCTGCCATTTTCAATTCTATGCTCAATTGGGATAATCTAGCTGTTGGGTCATCATCTCCAGATGATAAGACTATGGTGCAAACATGTGAATCAATCTGACCCTGCAGATTAACCACTGTCTCCTTTAATCTAGAAATTTCTTCATCTTTCTGCAACAACTGCTGTAGAAGTTTTTCTTTCTCATTTTCTACTTCTGCCACTTCTGCTAACATTGGATGTTCTCCAGTAGGTAGCTTTAGCTTTTTCTTCAACACATTGATTTCTGATTCTGTACTTTGTACCAATTTTTGTACAGCTGATCTATCATTGGGATCCACTCCGACTTGTACAATTATTTTCTTCAATTCTTCATTTTGAGTCTAAAGAGCCCTGGAATTAGCTTTCTCTAACTTTAGCTGCTTGATTACTTTTCCAAACATATTCTCAACCTTATTAGCAGCTGCACTGGTTTTAGTCAAGTCATTAACAATCAATTGACCAATTTGCATGTGTAAGTTAACTTTATCAAGTAAAGGGATCTTTCTAGTATCAACAGTTAGATTTACAGTTTTAAAATTGCTGGATGACCCTACTGTCATTTCAGATAGGTGGGAGACGGCAATTTTCAACTGATCCTTTTCTAAATCCATAGCAGTCAACAATCTAGTCTGATCAGGAGTAATCCGATATTCAACTTGAACCTCCACACTTGCTCTGATATTTCTAGTTCTTTTCAGCAATTTGGGCAAAGACCTGCTTGATCAAAGGTACCTGATCAAGAACAGCTTCATGTATTGATGGTGAAGTTGGCGCATTTTGAGTATCTCCTAATTGAATTGAGAAACCAGGCTGTGTGTTTGGCATCTCTTCACTTAATTTAGTTCTTTTCTCAGCTCTTTGTTCTTCATCCTCAGAATCAACAGCCTTCTCTTTATTTCTTTTACTTGCCCTTTCAGAGATAATTGGAGTCTTAATGCTAGTACTACCAGAGCTTGCAAAACCCTTGTTAGCTAGCTTCTCAATTTCAGGTTTACTGTCATGAACAAAAAGAGAAAAACCATTTTCAATTCTCCTGTTAGAAATCACCTTGTGGGGATCATAAGCCCATTTCTCACCTAATAACAAATGCATGCTTTCTAACATTTGGTTTGCCTCATTTGTTGCTTGTCTCATATTTACTATGAAGGGTCCAATAGTCATAGGTAATTTAAATAGATGATCTCTCTTCATTGGAACAAAATGTATCAGATCTACATTCAAGCTCTGTCTAATAAACTCCTACGCAAACATCCTCATGGGGACAAAGGTGGGCAATCTAAAAGGCTCAATCCTAGCTCCATACAACCTAATATTTGAATAATCATCATACACAAGCCAATCTCCAAATTTGAAATTAACATTGAGTTGAAGAAACTCCTGGGCCTTCGGCAGAGAACATGGAGGAGTGATTCCATTCAAAATCTTATAGGCAATTAGCATAAAATAAGCAGCAAAATCAAACAATCCTCCATCATTAGGTTCATTCCTTGTTAAATCTGTCCAAAACACTACTGATTGCCTTTTCTTATTTGAATCTACAATATTCAACCCCAAATGTATAAATTCTTCTACATTTTGATATAAAAATAAACAAGTAATCAGTGAGGGAAATCTGAAAGTCCCAGTGAGGGACAGGCTCATAAGCTGAGAATTAATGTTCTCTTGCCAATAGGAAGGGATGTCCAGCACCACATTAGGCTTCATCATTAAAGAAAATAATCCAAGCACCGACATGTTAATTCGAGCAGCATCCTCCTTCCCAAGTATTTTTGACAAAACTTGTAGTACAGGCTTGACCTCTACATCGAAAATCTCCAAGGGAAACTCTTTATCATCTGGAGAGAAACGTCCAACTTCTGGTTTTAGAAAGAATACCACCTATGTAAAATCTTGCCATGCAAGACTATCATAGAATGCCATTAATGATTCTTCAGTAAAACTGTCATAAGACTCTGACTTGGGATAACAGAAGGCTTAACGGATTAACAGAGACGTGACTTGAAGAACACTTTCTCCCAAATGATTCATCACAAAGCATTTGCTAGGGTACAATGTTGATACTAGCCAATGTATGAATTATGGAAAAAGATGGGTTTTCGGGACACATGCAAACATAACACCAGACTTGACCATGGCTGAGTAAACGGGAGAGTTTCACTCATTGAGTAAGATTTGCTGATAAAGAGGTAGGTGCTCAACTGTGCAAAGGGTATCCTTAACATCTTGCTCTGTATCCATAAGCAGAATGTGGCTGGAAGAGCCGGAGAGGGATGATTGTTTGGCCATAATTTTACTCAGGGTGGCAACTCTACAAACTCAGAGGAGAGAGGTTGGATGACTCAGACGACTCTGGACAACTAGGACTGAAAACTGGCAAGAGAAAGAACGGAGTTTTTAAACATACTTTATAGACGTAGCGGGGCTTTGGAAACAAATGTGAATTAAATGCATGACTTGACACACAACGGACATATGACGTGAATGATGAACTGGCTCACTTGCTGATGAGAGCTAGCTCGCTTGCTGGTGACATTGATTGCTGCGTCACGGGTTGCTTACGTCACCGCGGGAGCACTCTGCAGTACGGCAGACTCTTCGAAGGTCTACCTCCGCAGTGATCGTGAACTGTCAATCACAATCAACGAGCTCTTGTCAGGTTCAAATACGGAGGCACCCTTGGCACTATACCCCGAGCTATTTGTGCCCACGGGTTTCCTCCGATTGAAATCAACTGTTTTTCTTTTAAATCTTGCCCAGTGATTTACACGACTGTTAACTGATGGTCGGACCCACCTTCACATCTCCACACATAATGTTAATACACCAACATATAATCAAAAATTCTTTTTCGACATATAAAATTTTTACATTTGTTCATTTTCTAGCATATATGTTTTTATTTTTGTGTTTTGAGAAATATTTCGAAAGTAAATGCAAATGAGCCACAACATGCTGCACCGGTTTTCCCAAGTTGTGTTTTTAAGGGGACAATTGTCCAAAAATAACTGTGTCAAAATTCTTGTGTGTATGCTAGAATTTCTTAGTTTTTAGTATTTTATTTTCCGCAGTATTTTTATGGTGAAAATTGCAGTTGTGATTTTATTCATTGTTTTTCGTAGCAAATAAACTGAATAATTAAATTCACAATTAGAAGAATAATTTCCAGTTATTGCAATAGATGAATTTTTCACATGATGATGATGAGAGATTAGAAATGATCTCTCTCTTACTGATATGTGTCTAACTAGGATGGATTATGCCTACTAGCCCCTTAACATTATAAAAATGGGCAAGATACATCCCTTGGTCACAACCGACCAAGTAGCTTTACAAAATTATGAATTAGCCATCTAAATGCAAGCCGAAATGATGGTGTCATGCTGATGTAGGGCTATTGGAAGGCACATTGAGACCTCTTGGTGCCAAAATGTGTGAGAGGGCTCCATAAATCTCGAACGAGGGGATGGCCCCTAACTCTCCATGTAAGTCATCATGTGGGCCCCAATTTTGTGTTTGGGGCACAAAAATTGGTCTCATGGATCTCTTGGTGGAAAAATAGCTTGTAATGCTCCAATGTTGAGGCTCTGACGATGGTGCTTGCCCTCCCATGTCTCAAGGGGTCATACAAACCTCCTCTGGGGCTTAGATCAGCTACCACACCACGTGATAAATGTTAAGCCGGTTGGGGCACATTGATCCAAGTGCATCATCTCATGAATAAGGTGGGGCAATGAGCAAACTACTAGGGGTGTTGAAGGTGTCTATGGCATGAAATGATGCATTGCACATGATGGGAGTCCCATGGCTCTGAATGCCTCACCCGGAGATGTCAATATGATCCTATGGTGGACTTGGGCCCCAATTAAGTTGCCCAGCCCATGATGAAACCACATGCCAATTACATATAATGTCCAATGCTACATCCTCACCATCAGGTACAATAATCCATTGGTGTGTCTAAGTGAACCAAGCTTATTTATCAAGGGCACATTGAGACTTCATATGGGGCTTCCCTTCCAAATTTGGGGCTTTGATCTCGAACTAGTGTTACCTCCCTAGGTAGAAGTAATTAATAAACAACCCTATTAGGTGTTCCAAACCCCTAATGGGAAAGACAGGCTCCTGGTACATCCTTCAATTGATAGGTTTCATGTGAAAGATGATGAATGAATGGGGACAAGGGGGTCTCAAGGCCAAATGCCATGGGTTCAAGGGTGGAAATGATGAGGAATGTCCACATATTAGGTGAATAGATGTAGGAGGGAGCAATCATGGATGCATGAGTTACTCCTGCCTTTGTTTTTCCACCCTTTTTTATTTTCTTTTTACCTTTTCTTGATTTTTTTCTCCGCTCGGGGCTCCAAGAAATCAAAGCATGTTGTGAATGATATAAAGCAACTATTACACCCTTAAGGTGAGGTAGTTCATCACCCACAAGGATTTGGACATGCATGGGTTCCTTAATAATGTGGGGGCACTCATGGGCCCTAGGAACCAGGGTGATGGCCGTAAAAATAAGGGGTAAAGCTCATGTTTGGCTTTTTCCCACGTGCTATATTAAATGTCCCGACCATCTTTTTCATTTTATAATATTATTTTCTTTTGTTTCTTGCTTGTGGCCATGATATGCTTTTAACTTTCTTTTAGCTACATCAATCTCTGGGGCAACATTTCCAAGCTCGACCTAGCTATGTGGACAAGGGGAGGAGGAGTGCTAGTGCCTTGCGGACCCATTGATCATGTAGACCCAGAGAAGGAAAATCATGAAATAGGGTTTGTAATGTGCAGAGGAAAGTGAAAAATGTGGACTAAGAAAATGGGACCACACTACCAAAATTGGGGTTTCCAAGTAGTTCCCTTCCTAAATACATAGGTCAATAGCGGAGATCCCACAGGACTAGGATTGAGGATTAACCCCCCATTTAAGGTGAGGGAACAAAACCACGGTCAAAACCTTTCCTTCTTCCAAGTCACCCAACAATCCATGCCCAAAATGCCCAAGAAAAACAAGCATAAGCACCCGATTACACAATGAAAAGCATACCTTTTGCGTTGGATTGCCCACTTTCTAACATATGATCTCGACAAATAGGCAAGAGGACATATGACTAATGCAGGGAGCGGAGATCAAATGGCACAATATATCAACTACATCGGTGGTTGTCAGGGACTGTTGGCTACCGACTGAAGAGATATCTAGGAGAAAAATTCTCTTATGGGTCGCCCATTTTTGGTGGGTAACAGTACCTTTTGATCAAAGCCTACCTTCCAACATGTGCTCTTACCAATTGTGTGAGGAAACATGCGACTGATGCAGGTGGCGTAGATATGAATGGCACATCGTCATTGGCTAGTAGTGGATGTCAAGGGCTCCTGGTTATTTGGCTGGAAGAGATGATGGGAGAAAATTTTCTCTTATGGGGTCACCCACTTTTTATGGGTAGCAGTCCTCTTAATTAAATGTTAGTTCCATACCCTCACACATGACAAGCTCCAATAGAAATTGTTGCAATCCCCCCAATCCTGAAATCCTAAAAATTGTTAAGTCTGTTGGATTTTTAGTGAGATCTAAATTTCTACTTTCTCCATATGAAATCTAATGAGGTCGAAACTACTCTCAAACGCCTTGAGTCAATTAATGGTAATGTTAAAAATTTAAGTAAAAAAGGATGAAAATGAAATATATAGGAGAATGTCACTTTTAGTTTTAAGAATTTAACACTACCATTAATTACATAGCATTAGTAGGGCCTGGACAAATTCACTTCCTAACACTTGCAATTTCTTCTAACATTTCTTAATCGCCCTTAGTTGCACTCCAAAACTTTTGTCAGTTCTCAACCTATGACTAAATTGCGTGAGAATGAGGCAATAAATTGATTTCAAGATGTTTTTCATTGGGCACATGTCCAAATTTTAGGACACCAATAGGACTCGTGTTTGACACCAGTCAAACTCATGTCTTGCTCAAACTCGTGTCGGACATGTGTCACACACTTGTCATGTACGAGACATGCAATACATGAAAAGGGGGGGAGGATGTGTCATGTTATTTAGCTTTTTAGCAATATTTCAAAGTCCTAAGCTCTAACCCTAGATATCCATGATTTAAGAGAGAAGAGAGAGAAATTAGTAAAAGTAGAAGGTTTGATCACCACCACCTAGACTAGTGCCTTAATCTAAATGGGCAACGGAGTCATCTAGGGTAAATTCAACGAGAACGTCCTTGTTGAAGAGGGTAAGATGGCTAAATCATCTACTTACAAACCATAGTGGCTTCCTTGTTAGGGGGATTTTAAATTTACGACTCAAAGTTCTCTTAAAGGATTCAAGAAAAAAAAATGCATGGAATAGAGGATCAAGATTTCTAGATAAATTTAACAATTTTAACCATGGCACATGTAGAAACCCTAATTTACACAACATAACATCCAAAATATAGAAGATATGCAATAAACTTACAAAATCTCCACAAGAATCTCTTCAATTAGTGCCAAGGAACCAACTTCAAGAAAAAGGTCTGTGAAAACTTTGTTACCCAGAATCCTACTACAACAATTGATAATATTTCTTCTATTTGTTAAATTAATTATACATATTATTTGCATTTTCCTACGGCAAATATCGAAACATATACACTGCAGCCTTCACAAAACAAATACTGCAAAAGAAAAAATAAACGTTGGAAGAATAGATGCACACACACAAAAGACAGTTGTTTTTGGACTAAGTCCCCAGAAAAACCCAACTCGAGAAAACCGGTGCAACAGCTGAGGGTTTGATTATTATGCAGTAGTAAATTTGAGTACAATCTATGGCTGCCTAATCTGTCAAACCAAAACAGAGAAATGATTGGCAGTAAAACTAGTGAGAAATTTTCTCACTTCCACAAGCAATCTAACACAGACCTCAGCTCGATTTGAGTTGCTCCTTGCTCCCTCTGCGCAGTCACTGCGTCAACCTACGCAGTACTATGTCCCACAAGCTCGGAATTGCTTCTCCTCTTGTTGTCTCTGCAGCTGTTGTCTGGAAGATTGATCTCCTTCACCTCTGGACCCTCTACCCAACTTCCGGCTCAGAAAATCTCCTACTCCCCAGCAAAAATGAAATCACCCACTAAAGCTCTGTGTTGCCTCTCTATGGCACTCACTGCCTCTCTGCACTACACTCACTGAAACTGGAAAAGCTTCCTCCGACCTTACTATCTCTGCCCCTCTCTCACTGCTTCGAGCTCACTAGCTCTCTCTCCGGCAACAAAACACTGCTACTCTAGAAATCGATCTACTAGTGAAATCGAACTCTGCAAGTTGTTCTCCAAGCCCCATCGAGTTTCTTATAATCTTCTGTTGAGACTTCAACGGCCACGATTAAAACTTAGTCAATGGCTAAGATTAACTAGAAATCGATCCAAGTCTTTTTCTAGAAGATTCTCACCATGAATTAATTAATCATATCTCCTAAGTTTAGACATAGGAAATATTAAAAACTGACTAATTAATTTAATTATGTCGTATTTAGGTGGAATTTCCATAAACGATTTTTGGGTATTGGAGAATACATGTATTTTAACCTCTGCCAAATCTCGAGGCTAGAACACATCCGATGCTACAAAAACTAACACTCCCTCTTAGCGAGGAAAGTGTTCTAGTATTGCAACTGCTGCTACAATACACTCCCTCTGCACCACCTCCTGTCACGCTGCTGATGTCTGGCTATTGCTGCCCACCAACTACTGCGCAACTCTGATATGTGTTGCATCTGTATTGTTGCTGACCCTACTAAACTGATACCAACTACTACATCTGCACTGGAACTCTATTGTTGTTGCTACTGCAGCATCTACAACTCTCTCTCATCTGATGTTGCTGCAACTGCAACATCTGCAATTGAGAACTATCCAAAACACTGAACCAATTGTGGTCAGTGTCATGCATCTGTCACCCGAGTCCTGACTACTACTAGTCTCTGCGCTGTCACTGAAGCCTCTACACTGTTGTTGACACGGAAAATGTGCCAACTACACTGCTACCAACTCTGCACTGCGCTGCCCAGTCTCTGACCGCTACTAGCTACTGCATTTGTCACTCTGGCACCTGACTACACCAACTGCCACTGGTCCATCCTGCGACTGCGTACTGTGGGCTCCCGTAGCAAGGTACTAATTCATGAGGTGGACCTCCTCAAGAATCATGCCCAACCTGTAGCACTCTGGGGCTACAAAACCAAGTCACCCCACCTCACACCTGGAGGGATGTCTGCTATCATGGAAAAATCTTCTTCTAATCTAGAGGACAGCCTATCAATCTCTGCAGATGCAACCTATTAGTCCTGCTTCTCCTCTTTGTCCTTCTTTCTGAGAGGACAATGAGTGTTGTAGTGGCCTAACTCGCCACACCTGAAGCATTTGACCTTAGAAAGGTCCTTATTCTTCTTACGCTACTCCTGCTACCCCTTTGATGCGAGGGCCACATTCTCCTCTTCCTTCACCACTTCTATCCCACTATTGTTGTTGCTGCCACTGATAGTGCTCTTCACCAAATCTCGCCTCATCTCCTCCTGTTGCAAGTCAGCCCACATCCTATCCCATTCTGGCAACTTGTCTCTGCCCAAGATACTCTGGACAAATACTTGTCAGTCTTCGGAAACACTATTGAGAGCTAACCGCACCAATTCTATAGGTTGGGGCGCTGACCCTACAGCTGACAGCTGGTCTTGGACATCCTGAAGCCTAGTGAGGGAGGGGTCTATGCACTCCCCCTTCTGCGTGTAGGTACATCTCAGCTTCTCCTCAAGATACATCTTTTGTTGCTCGAAAGATCCCTAGTATAACGTAGCGAGAGCATCCCACATATGCTTGGCAGTGTCCTTGCCAGCTATATGTGATATTACATAATCTCGAACCCCATCGAGAATTAATCTCTTCGCCTTTTCCAACTCCTTCCTGTAGGCCTTGAGTTGATCTAGATCTGTGGGTGCAGCCACCACGTTATCGATATAAGCCTTGAGATCGTATTCATCTAGAAGGCAGGTAATCCTAGGCTCTAGCCTTCCAGATCACATAGTTGGATGCTCCGTCCAACCGATCCTAATCTCTCAGCCCTGCTGATGCCATCTCTGCAAATAAATCGAAATCCACCTTTTCTCCTCTGCGCAATTGCTGCTAGGCTCTATGCACTCCCTACTGGAGTGGCAAAATATGCTCACAACGACTGCTGCTCTACAGTTAGAAATCGAGCTTCTGAACTAGAAGTCCCCTGAGGAAACATTTCCCTCAATGTGTGCTCTTTCTTCCTCCTGGCGTTATTTTGCACTAGCGAATGCTGCAAAATACTGCATCTAGCTGAAGATCTGCTCTGCAAGGAAAAATATTGTTGCTCCCTCTGCCTCTGGCAATCTTCGATCTGGAAAATCTGATTTCTCTGTCGCTCTCTCAGAGAAAACTGATTTTTCCTCAAAAATTGACCCTCTTGGCCAAAGGGACTATGTTGCCTGATTTTTCCTCAACCATGACATCATCCACAAAGAGGACTATGTCACCCTTCTAGAGCTTGTGGTGGTGATGTGGCATCATGCAAGGTTAGTGATGGTGTCCAAGAGAATGTGCAAGCCCTCCCAAGCCATCTCAATGACAATGATCCTCATCTAGACTCTCGAATAATCAATGTTTGTCAAGAAGGATCAAGGCTAGCCTAGGGTTGACTTGGGTCCATCTAGGCACATCATCAAGTAGTCCAATGTCAAAGCTCTATGGCGAGGTGTTTTAGCATCTGAAGGTACATGAGCGGACTTAGTACCATGTGAATCATCTAAAATCCTAACACTCGTCTCTAGATGGGCAACGTTGAAGCATAAAAGTCATATTTACTCTCAGAATGGGGCAAAACATCCTTTGTAGTGGTGTTGAAGATGGTCAAGCCCATCCCTCAAGAGATTTTTGTTGTTGTCAGAACATCACCTAAAAAAGCCTCTCAAGATCAAGTGAGATCAACATCATTAGGGACAAAAACCATCAAAGCATCATAGTGGACCATATCTAATGCTAAGGGCGCAAGAATACTTCTCACAAAACTCACCTTCAAATATCTAACTAGATCAAGACCTATAAACAAGTTATGTCACTTATATTAGGGATGATTAGGTCAACAACCTTATTAGGTGTTTCCAGTCCCAAGGGGATTGACATGTCCCAAGTTTGCCCATTAATCCATAGGTGTGTGTGATAATGGTATTCATGGAGTGGGAGAGACTTCAAGGTAAGTGCCATAGCCATGAGACAAAGAAAAAAAGTACAATGATGTGAAAGGAACCTCTCCTCTCTCGATATATATGAGAGGTAAGGGAAGCCAGCAATACATAGTTTAGCTAAAAACCCTACAATCAACTTAAAAAGCCACAAGTAAGATCACACGTGTGAAGCATTAGACTCCAATGTCAAGCTCCAAGGTAATGTTGTACACAAGCAAGACTCTAATGCAAGGGCACTCCATAAGATGTGTAGAATGCCCCTGCTTCAAGCCTCCAAGGACTCTAACATTCCTCTGAAGCCATTTGCTCCTTTAGGTTGACCCCCCCTACATGAATGCTATCACAACCCAAGTGTCCTTAAGTCAACTCCATACCTATATGCAAGCATCCAAGACACCCCATGTCATCTAGGGCTTAATGCCCTACTCTAGAATGTTGAATGCTCCTCCAATGCAAGGTGTTCTCCAAGTAAGCAGCTTCCCCCATGTGGCCAACATATAGAATGACACCCTGTTATCTAAAGATATCTAGTGCTCTAAGGAATAATGTCATGCAATCACCCAACTAAAGTCAAGCAATCATTGACTAAGCCATCTCCAATATGCAAATCCATCATGGACCATCTAGGGGTTGATCATACACCATATAACACAAATCTCATGAAACACCCTCAACATGGAGTGAACACTTTCTAAATAACCCCAAAGGATAACAAGGAGTTGTCTTTTAATGAAATCTTCTTGGAACTCTTACCAAATTCTTGTTTTAAAATTTTGCTTGGTAAAATTTTACGTAAACTCATTTTCAATAATGCAAATTTTTATACGTAACCTAAATTCCCCTGGATGTTTAAGCTAAGCAAAAATTGTCATTCTCTCCACAATATTCGTGAGACTAACGAAAGATAACCTTTATTAGGGATGGAAAGCAGCGGTATCTAAGGAAAATTGTGTAGTGGAACTTTGCACACAAAAGGTACTAATAGAAGGTAAAATGTAACTTTCCAACTATTTTTAATGGAAAAAATGAAGTTCCTTTCGCGCATATTGATCAAGTTTTGACGAAGAAATGCATTCAAGAGAGTGTCAATAGGGTAAGGCCCCAAACAAGCAATTTATGCATTTGCTCTTCAAAACATGGCATACTTGATCAATGGTACCTATGCTTTCAGGATGGAGACAAATTAAAGGTCGCATGTTCGAAACAAGGATTTGAAAAAAGCTTCCTTGATTAACAACATGCCAGTCCCCAACTTCAAACTAAATTTAATCAAGAGGGTAGTGATCAAGTTGTAAATCAAATGCACTTTCGTTGAGAGAACGAGTTGAATCCCCTGAGAACATACCTACCATACTAATGCAGCTAATTTGTGATATGTCGTTGTTAACTGATATGCAGCCAACCAATAAAAAACTTCAATATAAGTTTAAACGAGGATATGAAGTCAAACCTCAGTTTTACTTGCACCATTGACCTATGAAGAATAAAATGAAGAAAAGGAAAATTATATATGTTATTTGCGGAAAAAAAAGGCATCCAGCTAGATAATACCAGGAGAGGGAAAGAGGAACTAGTACTAAAAGTGAAGCAAAAGAATTAAATAGGAAAAAAAGGCAAATTTCCATATGTTATACCTGGCGAGGGAAAGAGGAAAAAATGGAATCTCAGAAAATACTAGTACTAAAATTGAAGCGAGTAGATCAGGGTAGTGAAAGAACATGTTGTAGTAAGAAAACGAGAAAAAATTCAAATATTTCAAGTTGAACAAAACCACAACTACAGATTGCCCTTATATACAAGTTGAACTCAAACAGAAATCATTCCATGACTTCTTAATTTCAACGGACTTCATGGGCTTGTCATTTTATAGAGGAGAAGATTGTACGTACTTGTGTAAAAACCTTGAACCTTCAGCTGTGGATGAGCATCTTTTAGTTTCTGTAAGACCCTCGTGATCAAAGTCGTTTTTCCCACACCCTGTAAAATACAATACACATTTACCGTCCTTGATGCTTTTAATCCCTCTCAATGGAATTGAAGTTACAAATCCCCATGAAATTATCTCAACAAAAGTTACTGAGTGAACTTACAGGGGGTCCAGTAACAAGTATACATTTGTGGGGGGTAGTGGCTGCCATCATTTGAGCTCTTCAAAGGATCTGGTGAGTTGTATTTGAAATAATAAGGAATTGAATCTCTGCAAAACGTCACGAATTACGAGTGGCCTTCTTTTAACGTACTAGGAAGCACTTTTCGTTGAAGTGGTATCGTGTGATTTAATATCTATGAAGAGTAGCTTATTATTTTTTATGGATTACACGTAAGCCTCTTTTTCCTCAAATAAGGGGATGAGTTCGCTTGCCGTAGTGATGGAGATAGTTCCAGTGCTGGTTTCAGAACTAAGTTATTAGAGGTTTTCCATTATTAGAGGTTTTCCATTAAGTCCTTATAGTGGGGGATTTCAATGCTAGAACTGCAAGTGAACAAGCTAGCATTCTTTGTTGTAAAGAAGACAGTGACCCTATCTGGCTTACAGAAGAGAGTAATCATCAGTGGAAACGAATTTCAGAGGATAAAGGCTGCAATATCTTTGGAGAACAATTGCTTATGCTATGTGGGGCTTTCGATTTAGTCATTTGTAATGGGTTGACTAAATGGGAAAAGTCCGGTAATTTCACTGGCAATACTTACAATGGAGCAAGTGTAGTAGATTATGTAATTTGCTCGCATAGTTTGTGTGAGAAAATGGAGGAAGTGTTGATTGGAGATCAAATTTGGGACTTAAAATCAGATCACAAGCCAATTTATTTAAGTTTCTCTTGGACCGGAAAAAAGCAATTAGGGTCGAAAAATCAATGTGTTCAACAAAATCCCCCAAAAGGCAGAATTCTTTTGAATCCAGAGAATTGTAATACCTTCAAAATAATGCTAGAGAGGCTCTTCAAGAAGGAGGAAATCCCATCTCATGGCCTTCATAGTCACAGATTAACACATTTAATTCAAAGCGCACTTGCTGAGTGCAAAAGAGCAAAAATTAAGAAGTCAGAAAAAAATTGCTTTCCGGTTAATGCTTGGTTTGATGAGGAATGCAAAAAGGCAAGGAGAAGGTGGAAGGAATCAGAGACGGATAACATAAAGCTCAAAGCTTACAAGCAGTTAGTAAAAAATAAAAAAGCCGATTTTATGGTTTCAAGGAGAGAAGAACTAATCTTCCTCGGGAAAAATAACCCCAAATTATTTTGGAAGGAGCTCCAATCGAAAAAGGTGCAAACCGAAAACAACATTACAGCTTCTAAATGGTTTGACTATGCAAGACAACTTTATGAGCAGGATCCCAAGGTTGACCCTCCTCCCTTGGTCAACACATACACAAAACTCTTCACGGTGCAAGAGGTAGAGATGGGTATCAAGAAGTTGGGCGCTGGAAAAGCAAAAGACTTAGATGAACTCCAAGCAGAGTATCTAAAGTGGGGCTTAAAATTTCTTTCACCTCACATCACAAAATTTTCAACAACATCTTACAGCACGGGTTCCCCACAGATTGGACAACTAGTATGGCAATACCTCTTTTCAAGAGTGGTGACGTCAATAATCCTTCCAATTATAGAACCATAATGATAAACCCCTTGTTTGCAAAGTTATTTGGAAGCATGTTGGAAAAGAAAATTAGCAAGTGGGCAGAAGAAAGAAATAAACGTGCTAAAGGGCAAGCAGGGTTTAGACCTAAACATTCAACAGTTGATCATTGTATAACTTTAAGGCACATCATTGAAAAAGGTTGGGAAAATAAGGAAGAAGTTTTTTGTTGCTTTGTTGATTTCAGAAAAGCCTTTGACACGGTTCCTAGGGATAAGCTTTGGGGCAGAATGGAGGAACTCGGGGTTCCCGAGCATTTGAGAGCAGCTGTGCATAGGTTGTATGAAGAGGTGAAAGTCAAAATCAGAACTTCAGCTGGCATTTATGAAAGTTTTAGAAGCGATATCGGGGTCAAGCAAGGTTGCCCATTGTCTCCTACCCTTTTTGGGTTATATATTGACAAGCTTGAAGAGTGGCTAAATTCGCAAGGGGGTGACGGTATCCATTTGGGCAAGTTCGTTATCAGGGTTCTTTTGTACGCAGATGACCTTATATTGATTGCTAATTCGGCTCTTGGTTTGCAAGAGCATTTATATTCCCTTGAGCATTTTTGTAAAAGGGTTGGGATGCAAGTCAATATTAGCAAAACGAAAGTAGTGGTTTTCTCTAACAAAAGAAAGCATAACCAACATAAGTTCTATTTTGAATGCAGCATTCTGGAAGAAGTTGCAGATTACAAATACCTCGGAATTGACTTCAACAGAAATTTAAGTTGGGATGGTTGTAGAAAGAAAAGAACTTTAGGGGGTTGGAAAGCATTTTATGCTCTTCAAAACAGGTGTAGAGAGGCAGAGCTGTGGGACTGGAAAACCACCCTAACTCTTTTTGGGCTTCTAGTGATTCCGGTGATTCTTTACGATTGTGAACTATGGGCCAGCAGCACAACCAAGATGCAGTGGAAACAAATTGAGAAAATTCAGAAACGTTTGATTACAAACAAATTCAAAATTAAAAGTGCAGTTCCTTATGCTATCATGTTAAGTGAAACAGGGGCTGCTCCTATTGAAGCAATTGCTATGGTGCGAGTCATAAGGTATCTGAAAAAAATTGAGCAAATGGAAGAGGATAGATGGCCTAAGGTTGTGTTTAGTGACGGATTGTGTAAAAGACAGAAGACTTGGATGCGGCAAAATAACAAATGGTTTAGTAAATGGGGTATTTGCTTGAGCATGTGTCCTACAAACAGTAAAGAGATAAAAACTTTTGTTATGGATAAATTCCATAAACATACTTGGAAGAAAGAGCTAGAGAGAAAGAAGAAGTACTACATAGAAGAGTTTAACCCCACACATAACCATCAACAAAAGGCATACATAGGGGCTGATATTTCTTGGAGATCTAAGATTCTTATTGCTCAATTAAGGACTAATTCTCATACACTCCGTTGTGAAACAGGGCACTGGAAAAGGCCAAAAGAAATGTGGGAAGAAAGAGTATGTATTTTTTGCTCCTCCGGAAAAGTGGAAACAGAAAAACATTTCATTCTAGAATGTGAGGCCTTCAAAGACACCAGAGAAAACTATGCAGGTATTCTGACAGCTAATTCTTGGGATAATCTATTCAGCGAAGAGTTTGTCGATAAGCTGGGAGTGCTCATTGTAAAACTTCACAGGAAAAGGGCCGAATACAGGAGTCAGATAGAGAAGCAATCTGTCCCATAGGCTATTTTTAGCCTCGTGGACATTAAAAATTCTTTCTTTCTTTCTTTCTATATTCACAATTAAGTTATCATAATATAGGTTTTTAATTGTATTTATTTATTTATCTATCCATACATTTTGTTAGAGTCTTTATATTGAAAAATTGTGTTAAATTTTAAAGTCTTTAAATTAAAATCTCAGGTGTAACTTTTAATAAAAAAAATATTTCTTTACAATTTAATATAAAGTTGTGATTGGCTACATGGTGTAGCTTAATTGGTAATAGCTTTGTTCTAGCCTTGTTCTGAAGTCATTCTAAAGCAAGAGATTCAATGTTCAATTGTGGGTTAGATCAACAAAAAAATATATATATATAAGGTTGTGATTAAATTTAAATCACTTTGTTTAAATGGGGTTTGTGATTATTTTTGTTATTAAAATATTTTTGTGTTTATTATATATAATTTTATTATTATTGTTTGTCTTTCTTACTTGCATCAATGTTCTAAGACTATGAGCATCCATCAATCATTTAACTTAAATAGTTGAATTAGTAATAAATAGCCTTCTAGAGTTTGATATACAAGTTTTATTTTGTTAGAATATTGGGTTTATTATATTTATGGATCTTTTGTTGGAAGAAATTGTCATTGATGTGAAAGGGTGAATGGGTCGGCACTTGTCTGATGATATGTGTGCACAAGTTAGTAAATTTGAAGGCGATCATTTTTTAAGGAGCTTTCCGGATTATCCACATTGCTAGAGAACGAATGTCGATGTTTCGAAACTGTCCTGATGATGGATCCCCGTTGGGATTCGAAACATCGACATTCGTTCTCTAGCAATGTGGATAATCCGGAAAGCTCCTTAAAAAAAAATTGAAGGCAATAACACGTTAGGTTGGTAGCCCTTGTCACGTCATTTCATTTGATAGGTGGTACACTTTGTGAGTCCTCCTCGTTGGAAAGATGTTAGAGTTTAAAGTTTGATGCCCCAAATGGATGGGTATATCTCCACTTCATACCATAAGGATCCATGGCCTTAAAGTTAATATGTTTCCCCTTGAAGAAGATCCAGATTGTAATCAAATATACGTTAAATCCATTGTCCAAATCAGTGTTGAAAGAATGTATCCAAGTCAACCCTATTTTGTTTAGGTCGGCTCCAGAGAAAGACATGTCTTGTAAAACAGGAAAATTGTTCTTATATAATTTGTTCAAGTCATCTCTAGTGAAAGACTTGTCTTTTAAAGGATCAAGGCGGCCTGTTGGAACAGGGTCTCCTGCAAGCTGTGAAATGGGTCCAATTTTGTATATTTTTTATTATATTTAGTCTAGCGCAGGGGTTTTGGGGTGGTTCAAAGCTCCGAAAGAATTATAATGGGTCAAAGGGTAGACCTAGAATCCGCAAACCACGGTTTTCGAACCATAGGAAAGATTAGGCTAAATTGCTATAAATAGAGGGACGTTTTGAATGATAAAGAGAAGAAGATAAGGAGATCTTGATGCGAATTGTGGCTTAGTAGATCTGTTTGGGTTTTTGGGGAAAGGACTCCTGCTGGTTGTGTGCGTGGAGATCCCAAGTCCTGCTGTGTGCGGACCCTGCTGCTGTGTGCGCAGGTCAGGTTTGGGTATTGTAAGAAGGACCCCAAAAGAACAGATCCACCTATTTATCCATGCTCTAGGATTGCATCCATTTGCATGGTATTTAGACGCGGAGCTCCATCAGCGCGCTCTCCATTGGGAGACTTTGCGGGATGAGTTTCTGCAAACATTTAGGGTGGTGGATGGCACAGGAGTGCTCGACGCAACTCTGCAGAACACTGACACCTTGACTCAGGGTAGACTACGCCTGTAAATCGCATCTGAATCATGGGGAAGGCATGTACCACACATGATTGAATACTGCAGCCTCAGCCCAACGGAAGGAAAGGATGATCCCCGAACTATTCTAAACTCGGCACTGGATGAGATGCGCACGGTTGCCAAGTTGTTTAGGCTGCACCTGAATCGCATTACAACACACCCTACTTTGACTATAATTCGAGATGTGCAAGCAGCATAGATGCTTTATCTGAGGTCAGTAGATCCGTGGGAAGGCCATAGGGTGCGAACGATGACAGTCAAAACACTGAACTCTGGTAAAAAGGGAATATTACAGTTACGGAAAATAGATGGCTGGCAATGAATGTGGCAATTTATTGTGAGTTTTTATTGTTTGCTTGATGGTAAGTTCCAAGTTAGATTCACCTTACCATTGGACAGCCACGGGCACTATAAAGGAGAAAGGATAACTCTGATCAAGGTTCCATATCATCTCTGTAATCTGCATGTATTGTTCTACTGCTTGATTTTTTGGACCTTTAGCATTCTGTTCATACCCAATCAACTCACTTCTGCTGCCTGTGAGTCTCCAAATTCAGGATCCCCTCCTTACGTTAATATGGCAGCCCCTAACCCCATGGACGCTTCGGCGCTTACCAGTCTAGAGCCTGCGGACATTACAATGAGGGGGTCTGGGGACGCCAAAATTGATAAGCTAATTTCCCTCTGGCTCCCTGTAGGAAAAATTGACTTCGAACCCTGCACTGATTGGCGTCGAAGTTGTATGATGGAATTTAATGCCCCTTCCAAACCTGGGATGATCGCAGGCTCCAGCCGGACAGGCTCGGAAGCAGCCACAAAAGATGGTACGCAACTGCCGCAGATCACTGTGAGAGCTAACACGGTCAAGTCGCAGCTAGTCCTGCGAACGAAAGGGCTGACTAACAAGGATACTACATCCCCCCGGGGTACGAAATGGCACAGGGAGATTGCAAAGGGGCCCCAGAAAAAGCAGCACGCCCAACGCTCAGACTATGATGCAACAATCACGCTAACTGATGGTGATCTCGAGCAAATCATGGACGCACTTACTCTGGCTATAGAGGATCAGTGGGCAGCCATAGAAGCACGCCAAAAGGTTGCAATCGACGCCATGCGGGTTGAGTTTTGAGACCTCCGGCCAAATACGGATACGTTGCACCCTACCAGCAGTATCGGGCTCACTACAAACGAAAGTTGTGCTTATTCGTTGCCTAGCACTGTCCTGGTCGGCACCCACCTTCCAGTGGCTACGGGACTACAATTGGACTTAGCATAGCTGCCCCGCGACGTGTTACAGGGTTTACACACCGTCGTGCTTCAAGAGATCGATCATCATGACCGGACCACGCAGCACCAGCTCGATATGGCCACACCGATCATCGCACAACAGATCGAATATGACTCCCTTGCTATCTCGCAGATGGTGCAGCTCGAAACAATGGTCCACCAGCTCAGCGCAGAGGTCCTAGATGAGCTCCATGCTTCAGCTCCGCTCCGGGCTACAGTAGAAGGCTTGGTTGCAGCACTAAAGGCGTCCTGAGCGGAAATACAAACCCTCAAGACCCAAATGGACCGAAAAATCACCGCATTACAGGGCCAAGTACAGCCTGCTACACCCCCGGAGGTACGAGCCCAGCGTGCTGCGCTGGTGACAGAAGCGACGGACATCATTACAGGACAGCTTACTCAGGGTACTCAGTTGCTCGAGTCGGCCATGTAGCTCTGGACAGCAGTCCAGTTCAACCCATTTCTTCAAAACATCAAGCAGGACTTACGACAGAAGGAAGCTGTTTCGATCAGATTGAAGCTACCTTGCCTTCCTTAGTCCCTGCGCAGCATCTGGCACTCTTGAAGACTAGCAACGCGCTCCGAGATACGATTGCAGATCTTCAGCGAACGAGGCATGCCATCACAAAACGCTTGAAGCCATGGGCCGATGCCGCCCTCCAGCTATCACAGGATACCAATGGCACAATCGAGCGACTCAACCAGATATTAGAGCGGGTTACCACGGCTACTGAAGGACCAACCTCCCAGAAGCTTGTAGATATCGCGCATAGTGTTGCCGCTCAAAGTCAAGAAATATTTCCTCCACTGATCGCAGCCATCAATGCCCTACGTCCACAGGTAGAAACCGCACCACCACAGTGACTCGGGACGAGTCACAAGATTGTGTTGCGGGGCTGTTGGAACAGGGTCTCCTGCAAGCTGCAAAATGGGTTCGATTTTGTATATTTTTTATTATATTTAGTCTAGCGTAGGGGTTTTGGGGCGGGTCAAAGCCCCGAAAGAATTGTAATGGGTCAAAGGGTAGACCTAGAATCCGCAAACCACGGTTTGCAGACCATAAGAAAGATTAGGCTAGATTGTTATAAATAGTGGGACGTTTTGAATGATAAAGAGAAGAAGATAAGGAGATATTGATGCGAATTGTGGCTTAGTAGATCTCTTTGGGTTTCTGGGGAAAGGACTCCTGCTGGCTATGTGCGCAGAGATCCCAGGTCCTGCTGTGTGCGGACCCTGCTGCTATGTGCGCAGGTTAGGTTTGGGTATTGTAAGGAGGAACTGAAGGATTAATGAATGAGAAAGGTTGTTTGAGTAACTGAATCTATGTGCAATGTTCATGCGAATCTGTGATAGTTGCTGTACCAGGTCCACCTATTTATCCATGCCTGCAGAAAGTGGCTTATTTCTAAGGCGTTGATATCTTTTTATTCTATTTTTGGAGCTGGTTACACAACAGTCGAGCCCTTTCTGCAGGCATGTATGAAGCTGCTACGTAACCCAAAGGCTGTAGAGAACCTTCAGGCATTAATGAATAGTTGCGCAGTGCGGCCCGATCCGACCCCAGGGACCAAGGATGTACACAAACTATACAGGTATAAAAAATGCACCGGAAGAGAAATGCGGCTGACTGCGTAGATTAGTGACTACAAGATGGATTAGGTTATTTTGGACCTGGATCAGATGCAAACGTGTTACCTAAACAAACATGGCAACGAATGGGAGAACCTAAGTTGGAATGGTCCGCCATCCAGCTGCGCATGGCGAATCAACAGAAGATCATCCCTCTGGAAAGGCTACCAAAATCATGGTAGATATCGCAGGAGTAAAGGCCCAAGCTGACTTTGAGGTAATAGAAATCGTAGAAGATGCGGACCCCTACCCTATTCTCCTAGGACTGGACTGGGCTATAGATATGGGGGGTGTTATCAATCTCAAAAAGCACAGCATGGTGTTTGAAAAATAGCGGCACACGAGTAATAGTACCATTGGATCCCGCGGAAGGCGCACGGTATACAGAGCTAGCACGAGATGAGGAGGAAGTGGATCACATTTACAAGTTGACTACGTAGGACGAAGATTGGATTAACCCCATAGCGGAAGGAGTACTCTGCTGAGAAAAAGACAGTGAATGCTTTTCCGACTCCGATGGAGAACTAAAGAATTGGCAAGGCTGGTTGCATGAGGTTTCGGCGCTGTGATGTCCTCGGGTCACAAGGAACTTCCGTTGCATCTCCTCTGAGGTAAGAGACCTGCCCTACTTTTGGGATTCGGGTAACATTAAGGAATTTTTATGTGCATTCGAAGCAGAATTTCCCAAGGGACGCAGGCTATGGGCCCTTAAGCTAGCCCTGCGCAAAACACCTGCGTGCTGGTGGGATACGCATGGGAAGGTATTGCGCAATTGGGAGGAATGTCAGGATAAGATGATCCTGCGATTTGAAGCTTCAGTTGGGAGACGGATCCAAAAGTTCCTTGGGTCAGAAGACCCACGCAGATATTTTCTCGCATGGGAAACGCAGTGGTGCGACAGAACCCCAAAAGAACAGGTCCACCTATTTATCCATGCTCTGGGATTGCATCCATTTGCATGGTATTTAGACACGGATCTCCATCAACGCGCTCGCCATTGGGAGACTTTGCGGGATGAGTTTCTGCAAACATTTAGGGTGGTGGATGGCACAGGAGTGCTCGACGCAGCTCTGTAGAACACTGACACCTTGACTCAGGGTAGACCACGCCTGTAAATCGCATCTGAATCATGGGGAAGGCAGGTACCACACATGATTGAATACTGCAGCCTCAGCCCAACAGAAGGAAAGGATGATCCCCGAACTATTCTAAACTCGGCACTGGATGAGATGCGCACGGTTGCCAAGTTATTTAGGCTGCACCTGAATCGCATTACAACACACCCTACTTTGACTATAATTCGGGATGTGCAAGCAGCACGGATGCTTTATCTGAGGTCAGTAGATCCGTGGGAAGGCCATAGGGTGCGAACGATGACAGTCAAAACACTGAACTCTGGTAAAAAGGGAATATTACAGTTACGGAAAATAGATGGTTGGCAATGAATGTGGCAATTTATTATGAGTTTTTATTGTTTGCTTGATGGTAAGTTCCAAGTTAGATTCACCTTACCATTGGACAGCCACGGGCACTATAAAAGAGAAAGGATAACTTTGATCAAGGTTCCATATCATCTCTGTAATCTGCATGTATTGTTCTGCTGCTTGATTTTCTGGACCTTTAGCATTCTGTTCATACCCAATCAACTCACTTCTGCTGCCTGTGAGTCTCCAAATTCAGGATCCCCTCCTTACGTTAATATGGCAGCCCCTAACCCCACGGACGCTTCGGTGCTTACCAGTCCAGAGCCTGCAGACATTACACTGATGGGTTCTGGGGACGCCGAAATTGATAAGCTAATTGACCTCTGGCTCCCTGTAGGAAAAATTGACTTCGAACCCTGCACGGATTGGCGTCGAAGCTGTATGATGGAATTTAATGCCCCTTCCAAACCTGGGATGATCGCAGGCTCCAGCCGGACAGGCTCGGAAGCAACCACGAAAGATGGTACGCAACTGCCGCAGATCACTGTGAGAGCTAACACGGTCAAGTCGCAGCTAGTCCTGCGAACGAAAGGGCTGACTAACAAGGATACTACATCCCCCCGGGGTACGAAATGGCACAGGGAGATTGCAAAGGGGCCCCAGAAAAAGCAGCACGCCCAACGCCCATAATATGATGCAACGATCACGCTAACTGATGGTGATCTCAAGCAAATCACGGACGCACTTACTCTGGCTATAGAGGATCAGTGGGCAGCCATAGAAGCACGCCAAAAGGTTGCAATCGACGCCATGCGGGTTGAGTTTTGAGACCTCCGGCCAAATACGGATACGTTGCACCCTACCAGCAGTACCGGGCTCACTACAAACGAAAGTTGTGCTTATTCGTTGCCTAGCACTGTCCTGGTCGGCACCCACCTTCCAGTGGCTACAGGACTACAATTGGACTTAGCATAGTTGCCCCGCGACGTGTTACAGGGTTTACACACCGTCGTGCTTCAAGAGATCCATCATCGCGACCGGACCATGCAGCACCAGCTCGATATGGCCACACCGATCATCGCACAACAGATCGAATATGACTCCCTTGCTATCTCATAGACGGTGCAGCTCGAAAAAATGGTCCACCAGCTCAGCACAGAGGTCCTAGATGAGCTCCAGGCTTCAGCTCCGCTCCGGGCTACAGTAGAAGGCTTGGTTGCAACACTAAAGGCATCCTGAGCGGAAATACAAACCCTCAAGACCCAAATGGACCGACAAATCACCGCATTACAGGCCCAAGTACAGCCTGCCACACCCCCGGAGGTACGAGCGCAGCGTGCTGCGCTGGTGACAGAAGCGACGAACATCATTACAGGACAGCTTACTCAGGGTACTCAGTTGCTTGAGTCAGCCATGTAGCTCTGGACAGCAGTCCAGTTCAACCCAGTTCTTCAAAACATCAAGCAGGACTTACGACAGAAGGAAGCTGTTTCGATCAGATTGAAGCTACCTTGCCTTCCTTAGTCCCTGCGCAGCATCTGGCACTCTTGAAGACTAGCAACGTGCTCCGAGATACGATTGCGGATCTTCAGCGAACGAGGCATGCCATCACAAAATGCTTGAAGCCATGGGCCGATGCCGCCCTCCAGCTATCACAGGATACCAATGGCACAATCGAGCGACTCAACCAGATATTAGAGCAGGTTACCACGGCTACTGAAGGACTAACCTCCCAGAAGCTTGTAGATATCGCGCATAGTGTTGCCGCTCAAAGTCAAGAAATATTGCCTCCACTGATCGCAGTCATCAATGCCCTACGTCCACAGGTAGAAACCGCACCACCACAGTGACTCGGGACGAGTCACAAGATTGTGTTGCGGGGCTGTTGGAATAGGGTCTCCTGCAAGCTGCAAAATGGGTTCGATTTTGTATATTTTTTATTATATTTAGTCTAGCGTAGGGGTTTTGGGGCGGGTCAAAGCCCCGAAAGAATTGTAATGGGTCAAAGGGTAGACCTAGAATCCGCAAACCACGATTTGCGGACCATAAGAAAGATTAGGCTAGATTGTTATAAATAGTGGGACGTTTTGAATGATAAAGAGAAGAAGATAAGGAGATATTGATGCGAATTGTGGCTTAGTAGATCTGTTTGGGTTTCTGGGGAAAGGACTCCTGCTGGCTATGTGCGCAGAGATCCCAGGTCCTGCTGTGTGCGAACCCTGCTGCTATGTGCGCAGGTGAGGTTTGGGTATTGTAAGGAGGAACTGAAGGATTAATGAATGAGAAAGGTTGTTTGAGTAACTGAATCTATGTGCAATGTTCATGCGAATCTGTGATAGCTGCTGTATTATGCATATTCTGTGTTAAGCTGCGAAAGTGTTGTGTAAGTGTTTCTATTGCATTTGGGTCTATTCTGTTATGTTTTATGTAATGCTGCACTACTGTTTTATAAGTATATGATTTGTTGAGCACAGTAAGTATAGTTGACCTTGCGCACATGGATGCAAAGGAGATCTATAGATCTGGTTCTAATATAGGCGATCTGGTCTTTATAAAGCCGGACGCAGCTCTGCTTGGCTTACCAAATCTGGTTCCAGCACCCACCCATACTGCTTCGGGTGAGACTTTGACCTGCGCAAGCAGGTCACTACCGAAAGGGCCAGTAGTATAGGGGTTTGTTAGCAAACCTTAACCTCTGAACCTGGGTCAGGACCCCTCGAGTCAACACGACCCCATAATAGGCCTCTTCAATCTATATATAGCCTAACCATGGGAGCTTAAAGAGGCATCAAATCCAAACATCAATTAACTCTGAAATCATAGAAGGAGGCCAAGATACAGAAGGAGGAGCAAAGGAGAATATCTATGATATGAAGAGCTAAAATACAAGCATATTTATGATCCTTGACAGTAAACCAAGACCCTTGTTGAGATTATTTTTGAAGCAGAAATTGGTTTAGTTTTTCTTCAGATTATTTTCTTAATGTGACTTGTTGGTTAAAACCTAGCCTAATTTGAGGCTGGTTTGACGCTCCAACTAAGGTGCGCTTCGGCCTTGAGGTAGACTGAAATTTGGCCTATATAACAGCCTCATTTCGGTCCTTGTTTAAGCCTATGTCTACACCTACTTTCAGCCCTGTAACATGCTTATATAACCATGTCGTAGACCTACTGAGGATGCTTAATTTGGACCTATGACAAGGCTTTCTCAGGACAAATTTGTGGAGAAGAGCTCATTGATCAGGTTGAATTTGAGGCACATATTAAGGCAGTCTTAGGAATGTTCTAAGGCTATATCCAAAGTCACTTTTGAGGCAATATGAAGCTTAAGACAATCCAATATAATGTTATCTGAGTCTGAGGTAGAGTGAAATATGTGTCAGATCCAAGTCTTTTAAGGCATAATATGAGTATCCTCTTGATATGTTTTTTTTTTCAGCTTGTTTTGAGGTACCATGAGGACCAAATTAGGGTTGTACTAGTTTTTGATTGAAGATTGTGTTAAGGATTATTTAAGCAATTAATTGGAGGTATGTATTAGAATCCTTTTTGTTGTTAGAATCTCTAGAGAACAGAAGTCAGAGTTTGGCATACTTCTAGGCATATCAAAATTCAATGAGCAAATATGGAGTTGAATGTGATTAGGCAAAGACAATAGTGATTGTATAATGTTGCAATTGGGTCATTATCCCTAGTACAGAAGACAAAGGGTTTTCGTTCTATCTTTTATTATAAAGGGTGGCAGAGTGGTTCTAGGAAAGGAAGTTGTAGCTTCCTTTAGGAGGTTGTCACCTCCTTCCAGTGGGTGTCATTAAACCTAGGGTTGTAGCCCTTCTAGTTGTAGTTGGTAACACTGGAAGTTGTAGCTTCCATCATGATATAAAGTATGATATGTTCCTTTGATGTGATGTTATTGGTTAATGCTTTATGATAATAAATTATAAGAAAAAGTGAAATATTGATTCAACTCCCTTCTCATCATTTCCAATAATTGGTATCGGAGCAGGTTACCCTCCAATATTCTAATCACTAAAGAGAAGATCATGAAAAAATATGGATCATATGGAAGGCATCTCTTTAAGTACAATTTTGATATTTAACAAAAATGATTATCCATTATGGAGAACTTGTATGGAAAACTACTTGAAGGCTTTAGGAGTGGATGTTTGGCTCTCCATTGTTAATGGATACAAAGTTCTTAAAAATCCTCCAATTGATCCTAATGAGAAGAAGTTGTTTACCTATAATTCAGAATCTCTTCATGCCATTACAGTTGGATTTTCAAGAACCATTAAGACTAAGGTGATGACATGTACCACAGCCAAAGAGGTTTGGGATAAGCTTAAAATTTTTTATGAAGATGATGATGAGGTTAAGCAGACCGAATTTCAAAAGTATAGAGCTCAGTTTTAAAATCTGAAAATGGATGAAAAATAAGATATTGCGACATATTTGCTCATAGTAGATAAAGTTTCCAACCCCATCAAAGGATTAAGAGAAGAAATTAAAGATCCCTTGATCATACAAAAGGTACTGAGATCACTTCCCCTGAGATACGATGCCAAGGTATCTACCATATAAGAAACCAAGGACTTGACCAAGATGACAATAGAAGAATTACGTAGAACCCTTACAACATACTAAATGAGAATATATATGGAAGAGAGACGAACAAACAGAGAAGCAAATTTTAAAGCCACGAAGAAGACAAGAAACAAAGAACTAAAGGTTGAAGGAAATCTAGACAATGAATTAGATGTAGAAGAAGAACATTTCATCAGGAATCTCAAAGATGAATCGGAAAACACAAAGGTAAGTTTCCTTTCAAATGTTTCAATTATGTCAGAATAGTTCATTATGCTAAGAAATGTCATTTTGAAGAAAAGAAAAACTTCCACAAGAAAAATCTATATTCTAAAGAAGACAACAGTTCTTCATATGAGAGTGATACAAAATAAGGGGATGTAAGAGAATTTATTTTCATAACCCAAGAAACTCAAAATAATGATCATGATGACAAAGAGGTCGAAGGGGATGTAAGAGAATTTATTTTCATAACCCAAGAAACTCAAAATAATGATCATGATGACAAAGAGGTCATTGATTCAGATGAAGATATAGAAGAGCCAAACATGAGAAGGGATTCTTTTTGGGGACTTATAAATTATTCAAATACAGAATAAGAATATGAAGATCTTAAAGAAAATTTGATGAATATTGAAAAATAAAATGCCAAGCTGATAAACACAATTAGAGAACTGAAAGGCTCTACTTGAAAAACGTGATGAAGAAAATATCTCTTAAAAGGTCAATCTTGAAGAAGCAAAAAGAGTTGAGGAAGTAATGAAGATCTATATGAAGAAGAAAGAAGAATATTGTAAGAAGCTTGAAGAGGAATTGTGTCATTGAGGGTTGAAGTTGAAAAGATCATTAAGAACGTGAATAACTCACTAGTGTTGGATAACATTCTCAACTGTTAAGGACCATCACGCGATATAACTGGCCTTGGCTATACAGGCACATCTTCAAGCAAATAAGACACAAGCTCGAAGCCTTTGTAGGAAGAAACTCAAAGGGAGTTTATAAATGTTGTTACTTCAAGAAGTTTTGTTGATGTGACAATGGATTGAACCATCTCCAAGACAGAAAACTTCAGAAGATCATCCTACTCTCCCAAGTAAGAAATTATTTTTCTTGGTAATTATTATTCTTGTGGAAATTTTGGACATAAAGCAATTCATTGTAAAATCAATACAAGAGGCAATTATGCAAGAAGCATGAATGATTATGGATTTGTAATAAATTACCATAAATCAAGAAATGTTCATGTATCTATCAATAAAAACTATAATCCATTTGAACCACTAATTAATCAAAACATTGTATGCTACAAGTGCAACAATCTTGGTCGCAAGGCACGTGATTGTAGGCTCTATGCAAGAATAGTCCTACTACATTTACAATCTATGCATGAAGACATGTCGGCTCTGATTTTATTATAAGTAAAAGTTCCATTCATACATACAACATGACAAAACAATTGCCCCAATAGTGGAACGTGAAGTCAACAAAACCTGCTCCTCCCAAAGAATTATACTCCCTCTACGCTACAAAGAAGGCAAGGATGACACAAAACTCCCAAGCCTTTTCTAAGCCTAAACCTAGCGAGAAGCTTGGCTCCTAAAAGCCCTTTACAATATTTATGAGGATGCATTTATAACCAAAGAGGGGTGACTCTTGGAATGCCCCCTAGGTGACTCTTGGACTCCCCTCATGACTCCTCACATTACATATGACTCTTCACATTCCATCATGGACAAATGGAATTTCACTCATATAATAATTACAAATAATATTACAATTTCCACTCGTACCCATATAAGAAAAATAGGTTAGATACAACTTGACAACATAACAAGAAAAAACACTATGATGTTGGTTTTGGGGTGAACTCAAGTCGGGCATCTTGGACTTGGTGTCTCTTGGTCACATGCTCATGCCAAGCTTGGTATTGTGTGATGGTATCCCCAAACTACGAGATAGTGTCAAGCTAAAAGCATACTCTTGCCTCCATAACATCCAAATACAATCTCTTGGAATTGGTCTTCACATCTTCCTCAATCAGGAGCAAAATCATTTTGATTTGAACCAAGACACTAATGTAAGTTTGCAAGTTCTATTTATTAATCTCCATGTCCTCCTAGGTGCCCATCTGCTCTAGCTGCTTCAGGCACTGATCAATCTCCTGCCGAACTTGTTGTTTGCGTTTAGTCTCAGTGAGTGTAACAACTGATGGGATCTGGTGGGTTCTCACCATGAAATCCAAATTGTTGTATATTTGTATGTATGCATCCTGAATGTTTTTGATGAATAAGGTGAGTTGCTTTTTGTTCTGGATTAGCATCCAAACTTTAGATTTCTCCAACTCCGCCTGCGGCTTCATCTTCTTCACCAGTGTAAGTGGCGCAACCTTGTATCACATTGTCCACTCATGCACGATGATGATGGCAGTATGTACATTCTTAAGGATACTGAAAAACTCTTTGATCTGTTGTTGCAAGTCATTCAAGCATACAACTTCCTTATGTACGATCACCAACTCCTCATAAAATTCCTGCATAGTGTCTCCAAGTGTGGATACTTCGACAAGTATCGTTGCTCTTATCTCCTCGCGGTAGACCTATGTAGAAGGTGAATTCTACGTTGTTGCATGAAGTTGTTCATTCTCTTGTCAAAATGCCTGTATATTCTACGATAATTGTTTATTCTCGGCCACCAAGGAGTGAGTGTTATATTTGGCTGCTCCTGCAAAGGCCAATCTAGCATCAACAATGGCGTTTGGATTCCTGCTAAAGTGTGCCACTATCACCCTTTCTCTCATGAACGTAGGTGCTGCATGATCGTATGGGAAGTGGTTTATTTTCTCTTGTACAATATTATTCTATAGTTCATCAAATGACAGATTGTACACATCCATGATTGGGTCATCATCAAAGGGAACTACCTCCCCTTCCTCGCTCAGGGCTTGCTCTGCAACTGAAGGTGGTGGAGTCTGAAAGGTGGCTTGAGGTGCGATGGGCATCAAGTCCACATCCTCATGTCACAGCTCTGGTCCCACTTCCATGTCTGCGACTTCAATCAACTGTTAAGATCTTGAGCAAACTCCCATTTCTGCATCTGTTCACTCACTCCTTCTGTTGTTGGCTGACATTATATATGTTCTTCAACTGGTATAGGTGTCATCTCTTTTGTTCTGGCACCTTGCCTTTATTTGTCTTCTTGCTTCTGTCTCTCCTCTTGTTATTTTCTTATTATCTTACGTTCTTCCTTCAACTCTTGTTCTACTCTTTGCACTCTATGCACTGCTTCTTCTAAGGATTTATTCTCTCTCTCTCTTTCTCCGCTCTATTCTCTCCTTCCTTTTTCCCCTCTTTGCTTTGATTTCCAAATATAATTTCTCAATGAGGGGATCTAATTTCATTTTATAGATCTTTTTCCTGTTTTGTATGGTCATCTACCTTCCTCTTTCCTTTGTCATGCATTGGACTGCTGCCTACTATAGCTGCTTCTTCTAGAATTGTTGTTGTATACGAAACAACTTGAGAAGTCCCATCTGTATTGATCTGCTCATGAGGTCGGGAGGAGTTATAACAGTTCTTCCATGGTTCCTCCTGTTATCCAAGATAACCATTAGGTTTGTTTCTAGTCATGATTCAATTAGGTTAATTTAGGGTTGTGTTAATGTCAATAAGTTAAATGATCAAACATGCTCTTTCAATTTATTTTCTAGTAGTCCTATGTCAAAAAATTTGTCTTTTCAAACAAGTTTTCGAATAAATTTTGGTCACTGCATATGGTATAGGTTAGAAATGTTTCTCCCCTCATTCCATCCATGGCCACCATCATCTCAAAGGTCATGTCACTCATTGTCATTTATATTCTTAGGCCAGTCATTCCATCTCCATCTAAGTATTATCTAGGTCTCCTTGTTTTGCCATTGAAAAGTCCAAAAATTTCAACAAAGAGGGCGAACAAAGCTTCATTTTCATCATATCAGTCTCTTAAAGGGAGTTAGCATATTTAGGGGAATAAAATAAGACAATTTGTCTTATTTCAAAACTTGTATCATCTTGCAAATTATTTCCAAAAAGGGTTGAAAGGATAATAAGAGGTCAATTTTATATCAAAGGGTTTATCTTAAAGTATAGGCTTATTAGTGCATTTTATCCAAAGTTTGAGAAAATTTATAGAATATGCACTATTAGCCTCAGTTCGAGATCAAAATTCTTTTATCCTAAGTCAGAAGGCATGTGAATTTTAACCAAAGTCTTATGCATATGTAATAAACTTTACAAAACGACAAAAGGCATTTGTCGTGTATGGTTAAGTCGTGCTCTCCATCTAATCGCCCAATCAATTAGTCCACCAAATCGACGACCGACAACCTTTTTCGCACCCCCCTATCCATCTGACCTTTACCGACGAGGAGGGGGGGGGGTGAAAAGTGGTTTCCTCCCCGTTGGTCCCACGTCGACGTGTCAGCCCCTCATGATTTCACACCCCCCTCGAAATCTGCCAAACCAACCCATTTTACCACTCTCCTTCCCACGTACCTCCCTCCACTCCCTAATGCCATGTATCTCATCCTGACTAATCCAAATCCCACTTACCATTCCATTCCCCGCGCGCTCCCCGCCACTCTCATCCCGACGCGTGGCCAAAACCGTTAGTTTATCCACATATGATATGGTACTCTCTCAAGCAGTTCAACAACAATTTACAGTAGCAAGGGAATTGACACCAAAGGTGACTCAACACTGATGAGTGGAAAAATGACAGGGCAGGGGATGATATGGTAAAAGGTTCTAGAACATGGCCAACTCAAAGGGAAAAGGATGAGTCTTCGAAAGCATGAGGAAGGTATTTCAATCAGAGACAACTTAAAAAGATCATTCATCCAGAAGAAACCTCCAGGCATTTAATGGTGAGTTAGAGAGAATCCTTGACACTTGGCAACATATGGAAGAGTATCCAAAGCAAGCACCACATCAACTCAACAATCCATTCCAAATGGCTGACATGGTTAAAACAACTCACTAGTTTTTCCACCTCACCAACGCACATCTCATCCTCAAAATTCTGAATATTAGAGCCTAAATTTTAGCATGACAATTTGCCACCTGATCATCGTTGATGCCACCTTAGATAAAGTTGTTTGGTTTGATAAGAATAATTAGTATGGGTTATTTAAAGTTTGTTGAATGAAATTAATAGTGATAAGAGTCCTTTTAGGTTACAAACTCTTTAATTATCTATAATTTCTCTCAATGTAATGAATTCCTTTTGGGATTAGAACTCTACATCAATTTCGAGAGTCTGGCCCAAGTGGCAGACCTATGTTAAAGGGTTTTCACTCTATAAATAGAGAAGTTTTAGATTTAAAGGAGGTTGATGGATGTAAGGGCTTAAGCTACTATTGTAATCTTTTCCTACTCAGTTAATATACAGTTGTAGAAAACTTTTCCTCAGACCTAAGATTATGTTTGAGTTCTTATGTATTTGTGTCCTTTATATTTTTAATGTTATCTCAACTTACTCTTACATAATTACTTGGAATTTATAGATTATTATGCTCCAACTTCCTTTATGTATCTAATTTGTTGTCATAATTTTTTTATAAGAACTCACGTGCCTCAACTTCCATGAATGATACTTTTGTGTAATTAAATTCCCATTCTGACTCCATGCCCAATGGTAGCCCTCATACATCTTTCACCTACAAAAAATAATCCAAAAAAACATCTGAGAGTTAGCCATCTTCGTTTTAAATCTTGTTTATTGAATATCATATATTTTCTTGAGAGAGCCCTCTCTGGTTGGAAGGGCTAAGTTCCAACTTTAAATGGTTTGAAATAGTTACACTGGATTGACTGTTGAGCAACCCAATTAGTCTCAGTTTGGTGATAACACCTCCTCTGACCACTGATATATCCCGTTGACCCAAGTGAAGTATACGCTCACACAATGGTCTTTGCAAATTCCCCTAGGATCATACGGATTATAACTCTTTGTGTCGAACTCGAATATGAAAATGGATTTCCCTTCCGCATATCTGACTTTGAGATTCTTAATTTCATATAATCTGACCTACAAAGGAAGAGTTGGCCATGGTGCCTTCTTCGTCCTATGCAATTCTACTAAAAACTCTGTGGAAATATGATAAGATACCTCTTGCATGACAAGTTTGTCAGTGGAATATCTTGGCAAAAGATGTGGCAGCTTCTGCCCGTCGAATACTCTGATCAATGTGTCATGCGGTAAGGCAAACCGATCAACAATCTCTGATATCGCCTCCATAACTATTTGTGACATGTAAGGTGGGTCCTCCTGAAATATGGGCCTGTCAAGCGAGATGATGAAGTAATCAGTAAGATGCTCCATGACTACAATCCTAGAGTATATTGCAATAAATATCAGTGGTCTTAAACCGAGTCAACCATGGAGGAAGTACCCTTAAATCCCAGGGATGAAGATTTCAAAACCATGAACGCTGTGAATTGTTCTATCAATAGAAATAATAATGACGTGAACCCTAACCACCCAACCAACAACCACGCAAATGGAGAATTCAGTGATGGTCAATGATTGAATGGTGATATTAATATCCACGCAAACAGAGAAGACTGTGATGGTCAACGATTGAATGGTGAGAATTATATGTTGGGTTAGGGTCTTCTTCTTAACCGTGTAGGTTATTATGATTAATTAAAGAGCAGTAATTCACAAATAAAGGTGAAAGGAAAGCGTGGCCCGTGTGGGTCTTTGAGTAATAATAAGGAGCCCTTATATGATAGGGATAGAAATATTAATAGAATGGAGAGAAATATTAATAGGATACCTTTATATGATGATTCCATTAATAAAAAGGTTGTTAACCTTTCCTCGGTGGAATTAAGTCATGATACCCGTAAGATTCTCAACAAAGGTTTGGGATTTGTTGTTGCTCCTAAAGGTATTCCAAATGAGAGAATTTTGTGTAGCATTGAGGAGGGAATCTAAGGTTTACCTTTGGATGACAAAGAGGCTTTTAGAAAGGAATTCTCCCTTATTCTAAGGAAACCTAAACCCCCTAAAAGTAACCTTAGCAAGGAGGAGATAGGCGCTCTTAAAGCCCTTTGCAATAACAACGAAATTGTGGTCCTTAAGGCAGAAAAAGGAGGGGCCGCTATCATTTTAGATAAGGTGGATTACATTATCAAAATGAATGAGCATCTTGATTGCAGTAGCTACAAGAAGTTGAAGTCCAACCCCTTGCAGAAGGTCTTAAGAGAATTTAAGAAGGCAATCTCTAACTCTCATCTCGATGATAAATTGAAGAAGAAATTGACTCCCTCATGTGAAGTCATTCCGAGAATTTATGGGCTTCCTTAGATTCATAAAGAGGGGGTTCCCCTTAGACCAATTGTCAATACCATTGAATCCCCCACCTATGAACTGGCGAAATATGTTGCAAAAATTCTCAAACCTCTCATTGGGAACACTGAGTCCTTCATTAAGGACTCAAGTGACTTCGTTAAGCTTATTAAAGGAGAGAGGGTGGAGGAGAGCAACATCTTGGTAAGCTTTGATGTGGTTTCACTATTTACCAAAATCCCTTTAGATGAAGAAGTGAAGGTTATTAATGAGGTCACAGATCCTGAAACAGCCAAGCTTGCTGAGGTTTGTTTACGATCCACCTTCTTCAGCTTCCAAGGAGAGTTCTATGAGCAGGTATCTGGTGTCGCAATGGGATCGCCTATCTCACCTATTGTGGCCAACCTATTTATGGAAAACTTTGAAAAGAAATCCCTTGCCTCCTTTCCCTTAAGTCCAGCTTGGTGGAAAAGATTTGTAGATGACACTAACATTAAGTGGTCACATGGTAGGGATAATCTTGAGAAATTCTTCAATCACTTCAACTCAATTTTCTCAGAAATTAAGTTTACCATGGAAATGGAAGAAAACAGGAGCATTCCTTTCTTGGATGTCCTGGTTACTAGAAAAGAAGATGGAACATTAGGGCATCAGGTTTTTAGGAAGAAGACCCATACTGATAGCTACCTTCATGCTGAGTGCTACCATCATCCTAGTCAAAAATTTGGTGTCCTTAACACTCTTGCTGTAACAGCCTTGAGGATATCCGATGAGGAGCATCTGGAGGATGAAATCTCTCACCTGACATCTGTCTTCTTGGGTATATGGTATAAGGAAAGAGAAATCAGAAAAGCCATAATCAGATCAAAAAGTATTGTGGTATCCAAGAGACGCCAGGATCCTCAAGAGAATGGTGGAAGGGTTTTTCTGCCATACATTAAAGGTGTTACAGATAAGATTGCCAAGGTTTTGGGAAGGAGTGACATTTTTGCACAGTTCTCAGCAGCAGGAACCATTAGGAAAAATATGCACTCAGTTAAAGATAGCATTAGTCAGGGGCAGCTTAAAGGTGTTTACAAGATTGATTGCTCATGTGGGAAGAATTATATTGGTGAAACTGGGCGCTCTCTTCAAAAGTGTCTGAAAGAGCATGGTGCCGATATTAAACATGAGTGATCTAGAACCTTGGCTCTTGCTGATCACTCCTCGAAAACAAAACATCACTTACATCTTGAGGATGCTAAAATCATTGCAAGGGAGGAACAATATCAAAGATGAAATATTAGAGAAGCGTTGGAGATTATAAAACACATGGATAACATAAACAGGGACAAAGGATACGAGATTAGTGACAGTTGGCAACCTCTAATTAGACAATTTTCTCCTTAGGTTCGTCCTCATCCCAGGTATAATTTCGCAGGTTTGCTTCTTCTCCTGATTAGTAAGCAGTTTAGGGACATGTCATTAAAGTACACATGGATAACATAAACAGGGACAAAGGATACGAGATTAGTGACAGTTGGCAACCTCTAATTAGACAAATTTTCTCCTTAGGTTCGTCCTCATCCCAGGTATAATTTCGCAGGTTTGCTTCTTCTCTTGATTAGTAAGCAGTTTAGACACTTATTATGTCACTCACTCGTAATAATTATCTTTATTAATTAATTTTTATTCTGTTAATGAAAATTAATTAATTAATAATTATTATCAGTGAATAGAAGTAAGTTAGGATAAAAATTCAAATCAAATTAAATTAAAAAATAAAAATAAAAATTTATTAGGATTTAATTAAATTAATAAAATATATTTCATATAAATTCATTAGTTGTATTAATATTTATTAATTATTATCATTTATTTATTAACACACATTTAAACATATATTTATATAGTTAATTTACTATACTACTTTAGGTAAAGATTTAGATTATAGTTAAAAAAAATTAGACATTTGAATATAATTTCTTAACATATTATGAAATTATTATAAAGATTAAAAAATTATAAATTTTAAACAATAATTAAAATTATATATATATATATATATATATATATATATATATATATATATATATATATATATATATATATATATATATTAAATTTAAGGTTATTGATGATGATGATGATGATGGTGGTGGTGGTGGTGGTTAACGTCCACTGAGACCAAATTTGGTCTATCGGACCTATAATTTTCTTAGTTCTTAATTTTCTGGCTTCTCGTGTTTCTTGGGGATATTGGTGTTGTAGCTTTCTTTTTCTTCTCTACGGGCTTCCAACTTCCTTTATCTTGCCCCTACTTCATCTCTTCTGATTCTTGGGACACTAGTGTCTTATCTTCGGGATCTGGGAGATCTGCTTTGCTACCAAATGAAGATTTCTTTTATGCGGTATTCGAATTCTCATAATTGTTGATGCTTGAGGGGTTGTTGAGTTCGTTTTTTTTTTGTTGGGCGGGGCTTCTCCCCTGCTTGTCTTGAGGGTTGTTTCTTTCTTGCCTGATTTCTTGCGATTCAGAGTTTTCTAGAGAGTATTCTTCCTTGATGACAGTGTAATGTTCCTTTTGTGCTCCTTCCCACCATGTAGATCTATGGTGATTCTTTCTAGCAGATTTTTTCTGGGAGGCTTTTGGGAAATTTTTGGCTAGATGGCCTGTCTCAAAGCAGGATCGACATCTGAAGAGGACACTTTCATAGTCGAGTTTCTAGTTCCATACGTAGTCTTTGCTTGTTAGGATTATTTCAGCTGGGAATCCAGTGCTGAATTCCATCTCTACACAGATGCGTGCATAGGTGGTTTTGACATATTTCTCTGTTTCTGGGCACCTGCAGTAAAATTTCCCAATTGCATTTCCAATGGATTTTAGCGAGGAGAGATTCCAAAGATGCAAAGGTAGGTTTGGCAATCTGACCCAAACTGGTGTTGAGGTTATGACTGTTGTTGAGGGATCGAATGATGGGTTCCATGGCTTCAAGAATAGGCCCGAGTTTCCCAAAACCAAGGGCCGGAATATAAAGTGCATTGTATGCTTTCAGAGTTTTCAAAATCTACTATAAAGAAACCCTTAGCACAGGGGTAGATATTAATGTCATCAGAAATGAGAAGCTTCCATACCTCCGAGATCCAACTGTGGAGAGCTGTCAGCCACAACCAAAATCCATTAAACCAGCAGATTAAGGAACTTTCAGAGAACTTCAAGGCTTCTTCTAGTGAGGCCTTGACCACATGCATAGTGGGAGCTGGGGCTTCACTGAAAATATGGGTAGGAGCTTGACTCTCACAGGTGGACGAAACGGGGCCGACAATTATCTTTGCAAAGCTGGGAGCCATACTCGCACAACAAAATTCTTATCGAAGAACCGTAGAGCTGCAGACACTAATGAAAAACCGCAGAGCTGTAGACACTAACGAAGAACTGCAGAGCCGTAGACATGCTGTAGACACTACGAATATTCAATCATAGGATATAAATAACATGCAAAATTTAGAAGAACCATAGAGCCGCAGACACTAACGAAGAACTACAGAGCCATAGAGATGCCGTAGACACTATGAATATTCAATCATAGGATATAAATAACAAAAGAACCGCAGAGCCGCAGAATATTCATTTCAGAGAGGATGTTCCTAAGAACCGCAAAGCCGTAGAAACTAACGAAGAGCCGCAGACTCTATTATTTGCGGTATATGCGAACCATATTATCTGCGGTAGATGCGAACCATATTATCTGCGGTAGATGTGAACCGTATTATATTATAATTAAAATTAATTTATTAAAATCAATTTAGTAACACTTAAGTGGTTTATAATAAATGAAAATTAAAAATTAAAATAATAATAAATAATTATAATTAGTTTTAAATATTTATCAAAAAATTAAATGAAATATTTATTATTTAAATTAATTTAATAAATTTTTAAATATTTATTATTTAAAATAAAATTAATTTATAAAAACTTAATTTTTTTTTTATAAAACTTAAAAAAAATAAAAAATAAATAAAAATTTATTTTAAATAAATTATAAAATCTATTCTCAGCTCTTCTCATCATCTCAACCCTTCACTATCTATACCTTGACCTTTTGCGACCTTCTTTCATTCTTCATTCATTTCTCGTCCTGAAGATGGATCCCTGTTGGGATTCGAAACGTCAACCATTGTTTTATGATACTGTGGATAATCTGGATTCTGCAATCAACGAAAAACATAGAAGTTTGAAAACCATAATGCAATAGATATGTATGGCAGTGTCTCTCAATTTCAATGTCCAGTCCATGCCAGGGAACTGATTATGTGGACATATTTCATCCACTAAGTATGCAAACATGTAGAAGCGTGCTTGCTCGCCCTTGGGTGGATTGTGAGCTTTTGTCACATGGAATTTCAGTTGATGAGCCAATAGATATGACCAGTTAAACAACTTCCCCTCATTCACTACCTGGTTCAATAAGATAACCCACCCCTCAGGAAAGGTCACCATGTCTGGTTGGTCATAGATTCTGCAAGCTAATATGACCAAAACCTAATAGGATTTCTTGAGTGATTTTGTCTTGTACATGTGGATGGGTGTTGGTCTAAACATCGTTGGCTCCTTCACCCATCTCTTGATGATATATCGCGTGTTTGTGTAGCTGTGAGTGGCATAGAACAGTGAGTCCATGTTCTTCATTGGCCTAGGAAGATGATACATCTGCTTAAAATATGTTGCCAGGAATGTAACAAGCTTCTACTCGATGGTGTTGCTCAATGCCATAGTTTTCACATCAATATTTGAGAAAGCACAGGTGATCACATCTGCACATGGGAAGGTTGGATACCTGTATGCAACCATGTAAAGCCCTGACTGCATAATGTTGAGATACACTTGTCGATCCTCTAAGTCTTCCTGAAAGTCTTGTGTAAAAACATCTTTAATCCGCTGCCATGTCAGTTTTGATCCCTTCTCAATAAACAACAGAGTGTCTTTAGAAACTGGCAAGTTCACCAGAACTTGTTCAACTGCTTCCCCAGTATTGCTTTCAATGGTTTCCTTTAAGGCAGATCTCTTGGATTCCATTGTGAAAGTGACTACTGGAGAGATGCTCAACAATTTTTGTACATATGGGACATAGAAGACATTGACGGAAAGCAAACATCAGTTATAAGCAAAACTACTTTAAGGACATGTTCATATAGCACATTGGGAAACTAATGGGAAGGATTGCGCAATTCATGGTGGAAAGAGGGTCTGACTGGATGAAGAAACTGTGCATTGCATAGTCCCAATAGTTAGGCTCGAAGCTTGAGGATTGAGATTGTGCAATGCACAATTCAACCTGGGAGTGAGCCGAGAGAGATTGCAAATTACATAGTATCTATGGCCAAGGATGCAGGTTGAGGTCTGGCATTGTACAATGCATAATGGGGCCATCCTGTACTACGCATTGTGCAGTTCCAAAGGCTAATATTTGAGCTTGATCCTCTAGATTGCATAATGCCCAACTGAGCAAAGTGAATTCTGGCTAAGGGAAAGGTAGATATTCCCAAGGGAAGTGTGAAAAATGAACATATTTGAGAGATGGTGAAGGCTTGAGTTTAGATCTAACAAAGTGTTGATGAAACAAGACAAATCAAGTGTAGAAGCAGAACAAAAGAGAAGTGAACGAGATCGGTGAGGAGAGTCGCCGCAACAACAGCCATCAGTGCAAAAATGACGCAACCGATGCGACACTTGTAAAAGGAAAAAGATAACTTGAATTAACACTTCTAAAGGCTAGAGCAAGTTAAAATTCCAACATGCATGCAAAGAAAACAATAAAAACAAAACTCATGCAAGCCAAATGACAAAAAGTGACAGAAAAGGTGACTAAAAGCGATAAATGAAAAACTCACCTGGAAAAACGACGACGACCGTCCCGAAGGTTCCTTGATCTCCTCGGGAATGTTAGAGCTCCAATATCGAGTGTGAGAATCAATTCTAGAGGCTTCGATTAAATAGATTTGTTAAATTAGGGTTTATAACGCGCATGCCCCAAATAAAGGGAAAAGTGACACATGGCAGAAGTTTCCAAAAATAACAAGTGTGCTTCCTTCAGGTTACTAAAAATAGATACCTAAATTTTATGGATGTTTTTTTTTCATGGTAGCTCCGGGCTCAATGCACTGCCCAATTTATGAGCTCAATGATGGATTACACAGTTTCTAGGCTTAGTGTGGATTTCCTGTCATGACTGCGTAGTTTCTGAGCTCAAGTCTGATTGCCAATCATGATCGCATAATTATGAACATGAAGGTCAAGTCTAGCTCCATGAATTGCAGAGTTTCTAGGGGCAAGCCCAGAACTGTTGTGTAAGACTTAGACACGAGGTTATCTCGTGACTTAGAAAAATTGACTAAGTTAAAATCAAGTGAGCACAAGCAAAACTAAAATATAAACATCAGTCAAAGCACGGATACGTGATGACAGTGCAACGTAAGCTCCCATGAAAAGAAGGTTGGCTCCAAAATATAAGAAATGGAAAAATTTTGGAGGGTGGTTGTAGCTGCTACAACATTAGCGACACTCTAGTAGAATTCCAGCTCTCTGAATAAATCTTATCTCGTGTAAAACCTAGTCTCACCCTTCTGGAAGTATTGTTCAATTCATTGATTATCACAACTTCCTCACTTAGGCTAAGTTAAAGATGTATCCTCTTCTATCCTATTCATCGGTGGAACACTAACCAAGCCAAGTCACACTGATTTGTTTTGTTTGGGGATGAGGAGTATTGATATACGCAAGTAAAAGAAAAACGTCAGTCTTTATTTTCATCTCTAATGTTGCTCCCCTGCGAGAAGGCCTGGACAGTATCTCGACGGAGTCACTTCAGGAACACAAACATTTCTTCACTGCTATCAAGCATGGATAGTACCCCGACGAAGTTTCTTGCTTCACTTGTCTATGTAGAAAGCCTTTCTCTTCTTTCACCCTTTATTTTATTATTTTATTTTTTTCATTTTTAATTTTTCAAAGCGTTGTGTGGATGCACCTATTTATTTCATGGGTCGAAAGAGGGGTTCTAATTTATTGAGAGCAGAAGAGGTTGTTCCTTCAGAGAAGTATGTTTATGTACACATATCATATACTTGTTAAGGTTTTCCTCCCCTCCTTACTCTACTAGACTAGAGTGACAAGGATTAACCGAATATATGAAAAATGATTAGAGTAGGGGAAACTAGTTATAACCCAAACATCATGATTTCGCCATGAATATCTCCGATAAGGAATGTATTTTCCATCTGAGTATCATCAACCAAAAGAAAAATTAATATTCACGCAAAGATATGGAATAGCCAAAAAACCAAGTTTTGACAAAAGAACAACTTTCTTCTTGGATTTCACCATGCTTGCTTTAGAAGCCAACCACTGTCTCATGCAGAAACTAACCTAAGAGTGAAAAAAAACAAAGGAAAGGAGCAGAACAAAAAAAACGAATGTAAATCAAATCAAATAAACAACAAAGAAAACACACACTACTCCTACTCCTAACCTAAGTAGAAAGTAGGCCAACTCACGTAAAGTGATATTCCCAATGCAACCACCGACACATTGGTTGGCCTATGCAAGCGAGGGAGAACATATCAATAAATATATTCAAGCAACACATGAAACGAGAAAGATAAAACAATGTAAACCAAAACGTTTTAAGTTTGAATGACTGTGCGTAAAAATAAGAACAAAAAGTGCAAGGAAGACATTCTATGGTTGTGTCATGGTAATCCAAAACACTGCGAGCCAAAGACTTACACATGCAATATTTCAAATTGCGAGGTTGAGAAAATTTAAAGAAATAAATAAATTTGTTTTTCTCCACGGTCCTCTCCAAGTACGACTCCTCAAAAGAATAAGTGATAGGATAGTTAAAAATATATGGAGGATGTGAAAATTGTAAAACAAAAGGATTTTCAATATGTGCAAAGGAGTCATAAGGATCCTTAAAAGATTCAACACTCTTATGATCGGAGGTTGAACTAACCTCAAGGCTACAAGAACCTAACATAACCATCAGCACAAGTTGAATTTCCTTGACAACTTGAGGAAGATCCAACTCATCGAAAGATAGATCATCAAAGATACGTGGCTTGGAAAAGTCAATAACAGGAAAAGCATAATCATGACCATCTGAGTTAATGAAAAGGTCACGACAGCCATGATCAGAAAATTCAAGATCACGAACAAAGGTATCCTCATGATCGTATAAATTGTACATATGGGAAGATGAAAAACCAGAAATTTCACCCTCTATGTTTCCATAAAGGTATGATGAGGAGTTGGGAAGATCAATGATAGAAGATTCATCCTCTACATTTGGATGAAAAACTGGCATTCCAAAAATTATGCAAATGATTGGAAGTATTAACAGTATCAAAAACTAGATTCTCACATGATTCAACCGTAATGACAGAATCACAAAAAGTGTCAGGATAATGCAGAAGAGCTTCGGAAGGAAGAGAGTCATCCTTCATCGCATATTCTTGTTTGACTCTTGAATCCCACACATACTCATCGTAAATGACATCGTAGGTTGGCTGTTCAAGAATAACTCCATCCAGCACCTAATCCTCATGAAAATTAAAGGAAATATTCGAAACAAATGAACACACAGACTCACAATTAGGAGGATCAGAGGGACCAAAGGGTGGAGGATGCGGAGAAAAGACTTCATCACACCCATAAGGCTTGCAGTCCAAAACCACATAGGGGTTCTAAGTATGTGAGATGGGAAGAGGTGGTGTGAGTTCAACAGACAGATTCTAACCTTTTCCCACCTCCACCCACAGAACCAGAGTTGTTTGATGAGAATCGGAGGGAGGGTTACTTGGAACAAAAACCTTGTCCGTCGCGGATTTGGAAGCTATAGCCTCGCGATAAGCTTGGAGTGACTTGGAACAATTCTAGGTCTTGTGAAGTTAATGAAATTAAAACAAGATGTATAAATTCTTCAGTCAAGATATCCCAATCAACTTCATTTTCTGGAAATTCACAACAAAGATGTACAAAACAATTGTGGAAATGACGAAACGATTCATCGGGTGATTTTCCCAATTCTGAATTTTTCAGGCATAGATTTTCGTGATCATATTTGTCGAAAGCATGGAACATTTCCGTGACAAAGTGTTTGAAAGAGAGAAAGGAGGAATCATTCAATGTGTGACACAATTTCTTTTCGTGCCCTTTGAATGTGAGAATGATTAACTTATAGCCAACATCCTCAAGAGGGATGTTGTGCTCTTTGAAAAATTGAAGAAATCGATCAGTATGCTCAAGCGAGGTTGTTTCACCCTTGCCATCAAATTTAAGATATGAAAAGTCATCAATGATATTCGTCGACACTTGTAATTTTATATATCTAGAAAAACATGACCGGAGTATGATTTTGGAAGAAGTCATAAAATGAGTGCGGAAATTAAAAACAGACCTTAAGGGCTCAGCTTGTCCGATGGCCCTCCTTCTAGCGCCATAAATGTTGACGGTGTTGAACCCGCCAACATTCAGGGGATTTCCCCGATATGAAGTCCCAACTAGACCTCACACTGTTTGGAGTAGGAGTCGCAACAGTGGGGTGTTTAATGATATGCCATGGATTGCAAAATGCATAAAGTGGTGTAGAATGTATTTGGTTAAAGCAAGTGAGTGATCCTGCATAAAGTCAATTTGATGCATGAACGGTTCTAACACTGAAGGGAAAAGGAAGTGCACTCCTTGGAAGCCTGTAATAGTATGCATCTTGAATGGAACACACGAGCTGAAAATAAATCACACAGAATAGCAAGTGGAATATTCCACAAGTTAAAGGTGATGGGTTAAAACATGAGCACACATTCAACACAATTCGTACAAATGCAAACAAAATAGTTCATAAGCATATGTGTAAGTTAAAAAAAATACACCGCAAACATAAAAAGAATAGTCCTACTATGTTTACAATATATGCATGAAGATGTGTCAGCTTTGATTTTATTACAAGTGAAAGTTCCATTGATACATACAACATGATGCACCACTTGCCCCAATAGTGGAATGTGAATTCAACAACACCTTCTCCTCCCAAAGATGTATGCTCTCTCTATGTTATGGAGAATCCAAGGCTGGTACAAAACTCCCAATACTTTTCTAAGAATAAGCCTAGCCAAAAGCTTGGTTCCCAAAAGTCCTTTACAAGAGCTTTGAGGATGTATTTATAACCAAAGGGGGGTGACTCTTAGCATGCCCGTTTGGTGACTCTTGGAATCCCCTCATGAATCCTTACATTAGATATGACTCTTCACATTCCATCACGGACACATGAAATTTCACTCATATAATAATTACAAATAATATTACGATTTCCACTCGTACCCATATATGACAAAATAGGGTAGAGACAATTTGACAACCTAACAAGGAAAAACACTATGATGTTGGTGTTGGGGTGAGCTCAAGTTTGGCATCTTGGACTTGGTATCTCTCGGTCACATACTCATTCCAAGCTTGGTATTGTGCGATGGTATCCCCAAACTGTGAGATAGTGTCAAGCTGAAAGCGGACCCTTGCCTCCATAACATATGGGTACAATATGTTGGAGCCAATCTTCACCTCATCCTCAATAAGGAGCAACATAGTTTTAATCTGAACTAGGCCACCGATGTAAGTCTGCAAGTTCTATCTATTGATACCCATTTCCTCCTAGGTGGCCATATGCTCTAGTTGCTTCAAGTACTGATCAATCTCTTGTCAGATTTGTAGTTTGCGTTTAGTATCGGTGAGTGTACCAAATGATGGGATCTGGTGGGTTCTCACCATGAAATACAAATTGTTGTATATTCATATGTATGCAGCCTGAATGTTTTCGATGAATGAGTTGAGCTACTTGTTGTTCTGGATTAACATCCGAACTTTGGCTTTCTCCAAGTCTGCATGCGACTTCATCTTCTTCACCAGTGTAAGCGGCGCGACCTTGTATCACATTGTCCACTCATGCACAATGGTGATGTTAGTCTGTACATTCTTAAGGATCCTGACAAACTCTTTGATTTTTTGTTGCAATTTGTTCAACCAGAAAACTGCCTTATGTATGGTCACCAAATCCTCATAAAGGTTCCACACAGTGTCTCCAAGTGTGGATACTTCAACAAGTATCATTTCCCTTATCTCCTCGCGGTAGACCTGTGCAGAAGGTGCATTATGTCTTAATGCACAGAGTTTTTCATTCTCTTGTCGGAGTGCATGCATATTTTGTGTCAAATTCTTATTCTTTGCCAACACGAAGTAAGTGTTAGATCTGGCTGCTCCTACAAAGGCCAAGCTGACATTGGCAATGGCTTTTAGATTCCTACTAGTGACTACCACTATCACCCTTTCTCTAATGAATACTGGAGATGCGTAATCATCCTAGAATTACTTTCTTCGTGCTTGTACAATATTATTCTGTAGTTCATCAAATGACAGATTATACACATCCATGTCTGGATCATCATCAAGGGGAGCCACCTCCCCTTCCTCGCTCGGGGCTTACTCTGCGGTTGAAGGTGGTGGAGTCTAAAAGGTGGTCTGAGGTGCGTGGGCATCAGGTCCACATCCTCATTTCGCAGCTATAGTGCCACTTTCATGTCCGCAACTTCAATCAACTGTTCAAGCTCTTGAGCAAACTCTCGTTTCTGCATCTGTTCACTCACTCATTCTACTGTTGGATGATCTTGTATATTTTCTTCAACCTATATAAGTGTTTTCTCTTATGTTGTGGCACCTTGCCTTTCTTATTTCTCGTGCTTCTATCTCTCCTCTTGTTCTCTTCTTCTAAGCTTATGTTCTTCCTTCAACTCTTGTTCTGCTCTTCGCACTCTCTGCACTGCTTCTTTTAAGGATTGCTTCTCTCTCTTTCTCTGCTCTACTCTCTGTTGCCTTTGTCCCCTCTTTACTTCAATTTCCAAAGCTACTTTCTGAGTGAGAGTATTTGCTTTCATTTTCCATCTTTGTTCCTATTCTATACTGTCATCTACCTTCCTCTTTCCTTTGTACAACATCAGATTGCTTCTTGTTGTTGCTACTTCTTTTGGAACTGCTACCATGTGCGAAATAACTCGAGAATTCTCAACCATACTAATCGACTCATGAGGTTGGGAGGATTTATAATAGTTCTTCCATGTTTCCTCCTATGACCATTGATATATCCCACTAACCCAATTGAAGTATACTCTTGCACAGTGGTCTTTGCAAATTTCCCTCGGATTATATGGTTTGTAACTCTTTGTGCCGAACTCAAATCTGGCTATGGATTTCCCTTCAACATCTGCAACTTTGAGATTCTTAATCTCATATAATCTGACCTACAAAGGAAGAGTTGGTCATGGTGCCTTCTTTGTCCTATTCAGTGTTGTAGATAGCCCTATCGAGATATGATAAGATACCTCTTGCATGACAAGTTTGTTGGTGGCATATCTTGGCAAAAGATGTGGCAGCTTTTGCCGGCCGAATAATATGATCAATGTGCCATCCGGTAAGGTGAACCAATCAGTAATCTCTGATATCTCCTCCATAGCTGCTCGTGACATGAAGGTGGGTACTCCTAAAATATGAGCCTACAAAGCAAGATGATGAAGTTATCAGTAAGTTGCTCCATGAATCTGTGATGACTGCAATCCGAGAGTAGCTTGCAATAGATATGTAAAGTTGTGTCTCTTGGTCTCCATGTCCAATTAATGCTAGGGAACTAATTTTGCATACAAATTTCATCTGGTAAGTATGCAAACATGTAGAAGTGTGATTGCTAGCCCTTGGGTGGATTGCGAGCTTTTGTCACATGGAATCTCAACTGATGAGCCAATAGATATGAACAGTTGAATGACTTCCCCTCATTCACTATCTGGTTGAATAAGATGGCCCACCCCTTAGGAAAGGTCTTCGTGTGTGGTTTCCCATAGATTCAGCAAGCTAGTATGACCAAAAGTTGATGGGATTTCTTGAGCGCTTTTGTATTGTACATGTGGGTGGGTTTCTGTCTAAACTTATTTGGCTTCTTCCACCAACTCTTAATGATATATCTCGTGTTCGTGTGGATTTAAGTGGCATAGAAAAGTGAGTCCATGTTCTTCACTGGCCCGGAAAGATGATACATCTGCTTGAAATATGCTGCCAAGAATGTAGCAAGCTTCTGGCTGCTGGTGTTGCTCAATGTCATATTTTTCACATCAATATTTGAGACAACCAAACTGATTACATCTGGAAATGGGAAGGTTGGACACCTGCATGCAACCTTGTAAATCCTTGATTGCACAATGCTGAGATACACCTTTTGGTTCTCTAAGTATTCCTGAAAGTCATGTGTAAAATCATCTTTAATCTACTACCATGTCAGTTTTGATCCCTTCTCTATAAACAAATGAGTGTTTGCATAAACTAGAAATTTCACCAAAACTTGTTCAACTACTTCCTGAATTATTCTTTCAACGGTTTCCTTTGAGGCAACTCTCTTGGATGCCATTGTGAAAGTGATTGTTGGAGAGATTCTAAAAAAATGTTGTACTTGTGGGATAGAAAATACAATAATGACAAGCAAACGTCAGTTATAAGAAAAACTACTTTCACGACATGTTCATGCAGCACACCAAGAAATTGACTAGAAGGATTGCACAATTATTGGTGATAATAGGGTCTAACTAGTTGAAGAAACTGCACATTGTGCATTCCAAACAGTCAGGGTCGAATCTTGAGGCTTGAGAATGCGCAATGTGTAGTTCAGCCTGGGTAGTGAGCCAAGTGAGAATGCAAATTACATAATATTAGTGGCCAAGGATGTAGGCTAAGGTCTAGAACTACGTAATTCATAGTGGGTCCAGCCTGTACTACGCATTGCACAATTCCAAAGGCCAATATTTGAGCTTGTGCCTCCAATTTGCACAATGCCCAAATGAGAAAAGTGAATTTTGGGCAAGGGAAAGGTATTTATGCCCAAGGGAAGTGTGAAAAACAAGTAAATATGAGAGATGGTGAAGGCTTTAGTGTATATATGACTAAGTGTTGATGAAATAAGAAAAATCAAGTGCAACAACTGAATAAACGAGAAGTGAACGAGATGGATGAGGAGATTTTCTGCAAGGGCAACCATCTGTGCAAAAATGAAGAAACTGACGTGACACTTGTAAAAGGGAAATGATAACTTGAAACAAAACTTATAAAAGCTAAATAAATTTAAAGTTCCAGCATGCATGCAAATAAATAAGCAAAAAAACACTCATGCAAGCCAAACGACAAAAAGAGACAGAAAAAAGTGACTAAAAGTGATAAATGAAACTCACCTTGAAAAGTGGCGAGGATCGTATCGAATGTTCCTTTATCTCCTCGGGAATGCTAGAGCTCTAAGATTGAGTGTGAGAATGAGATATAGGGGCATCAATAAAATAGATTTGAGAAATTGGGTTTTATGATGTGCATGCCATAAATCAAGGGAAAAGCGACACATGGCGATAGTTTCCAAAAATAACAAGTGTGCTTCCTTCGGGTTACTAAAAATATATCCCTAAATTTTAGGGATGTTTTTTTTTTCCTTTTTTCCTTTTTCTAGGAAAATTTCCATGCACATCACCGGGAAATATTGCACAGTTCCAAAGAACTGGTAGCTCCCGACTCAGTGCACTGTGCAATTTCTAAGCTCAGCGAGGGATTGCACATTTGGGCTTAGTGTTGGGATTCCTATCATGAATGCGTAGTCTCTGAGCTCAAGGCTGAATTCCAGTCATGGCTGCACAATTATGAACATGAAGGCCAAGTATGGCTCCATGAATTGCATAGTTTCTAGAGGCAAGCCTAGAAATATTGTGTAAGACTTAGACAGGAGATTAGCTTGTGACTTAGAAAAATTGACTAAGTGAAAAGCAAGTGAACACAAGAAAAAATAAAATATAAACATAAGTTAAAGCACAGATACCTGATAGCAGTGCAAGGTAAGCTCCGGTGAAAAGAAGGTTAGGCTCCAAAATCTAAGCAATGGAAAAATTTTGGAGGGTGGTTGTAGCCGCTACAACATTGGCGACACACTAGTAGAACTCCAACTCTCTGAATGGATCTTATCTCATGTATAACCCAATATCACCCTCTCGAAAATATTGTTGAATTCATTGATTACCACAACTTCCTCACTTAGTCTGAGTTAAATACATAGCCCCTTCCATCCTCTTCATCGGTGGAACACTAACTAAGCCAAGTGACACTGAGTTGTTTCGATTGGGGATGGTGTTGATCCACTCCCAACAAGCTTGGACAATACCCCGACATAGTTAGTTCAGGAACACAAACATTGCTCCACTGCTAGCGAGCCTGGATAGTACCTTGATGGAGTTTCTTGCTTCACCTCTCTACGCAGGAAGCAGTTATCTTCTTTTGCCCTTTATTTCATTTTTTGATTTTTTCCATTTTTTATTTTTCAAATAACTATGCATAGGCACTTATTTATTTCATGGGGCAGAAGAGGGATCCTGACTTATTAAGAGAAGAAGAGGTTGTTCATTCAGAGAAGTATGTTTATGTACACCTCTAACATACTTGTTAAGGTTTTCCTCCCCTTCGTATTCTACTAGACTAGAGTGACAAGGATTAACCGAATATATAAAAAATGGTTATAACAGGCAGAACCAGTTAAACCAAAACATTATGATTTCACCATGACTCTTTGCGATAAGGAATGTATTTTCCATCTGAGTAGCATCAACCAAAAGAAAAAGTAAGATTCACGCCAAGAGAGGGAATAGACAAAAAACCAAGTTTCTGAGCTCAATGAGGGATTAGTTTCTAGGCTCAGTGTTGGGCTGCTTGTCATGACTACACAATTTCTGAGCTCAAGGCTGACTGCAAGTCATGACTACGCAATTCTAAACATGAAGGTCAAGTTTGGCTCCATGAATTGCTTATTTTATGGGGGCAATCCCAAAACTGTTGTGTAATACTAGACACGAGGTTAGCTTGTATCTTAGAAAAATTGACTAAGGGAAAAGCAAGTGAACACAAACAAAACTAAAAGATAAACATCATTGAAAGCAAGATTACCTAATAGTAATGCAAGGTAAGCTCATATGAAAAGAAGGTTAGGCTCCAAAATCTAAGCAATGGCAAAATTTTGGAGGGTGGTTGTAGCCGCTACAACACACACACACACACACACACACACACACACACACACACACACACACACATATATATTGTGCTCCTTTGGTGTGATGCTATTAGTTAAAGCTTTATAATACTAAATTGTACGAAAAGTGAAATAATGATTCACCCCACTCTAAGTATTTCCAACATCTTTTTGGAGACAATAAATGGAAAATCAATGGTCGACTAATCAATTAGATCAACCAATGAAATATTGGACAAGTGAAGGTTAAAAATAAGGAATTTGATGCATGGACTAGCCAATTTATGTCTCCTCCACTCCATTTTAGTTATTTGTACTTTGTGGGTATATATAGAAAGAGTCTTATGGATTGATCTATTATGGATTTTTTTTGAAATATTTTGTGTTTTTATGTATGATAAGAGATTCTCACTTGTGCTTTGCCACTATAGTTATTTCTTTAGACACCCTCTATTCTTAGAATACATAAATCTTCAGTTCTACTAATTCCCTAGTTCTCTGGTGTGGTAATAAAACCATTGGTTTGAGACTTAGGTTATTGTCTTTGAGTTTTTGGAGGTTGTCACTTGCATGCTCTCTTGTTGAGTCAAATCTCTCTATTAGATTGAATTAGGGTTTTGAATTTAAGACTAAATCAACGTTTATATATATACATCAAGATCACAAGTTTCACGCAAGAATAAATGGTTCTAAATGGCCACATGAAATACTATTGAAGAGTAAAGTGCTTTGGAAATTCAAAACATTGTTGTTCCAAATATGAAGAATGATTAGTGGCTGCTAATCATTGATGGGAAGAAGGATGGGCATGTAGGATTTAGAAGGACTTTACATCTCCAAGAAGATTCTCTTTCATACAAATAAGGTGAACTATCCTAATCAGGTTTAGAAGAAGTTTAAGACTCTATTTAACAAGACCAACAAAAGTTAAGTAATGAAAATTGGGAAAGAGTTAATCTCTCTCAATCTTCTCTCATTTAGTAGAATTAATGATGATTATTTGGCTCATGTGAAGAAGCTACAAATGAAATTGGGTGAATGTAGAAAGAATTTTCTAAATAAATATGGTAAACTCATTGAACTACTATTGGTGAATCTAAAGACCCCTTATGATGCAATCTAGTTGAGCTTCTAGAAAATAAGATCGGAATTTGACTATTTTTGTAGTTTTTTAATTAGGACATAGTAAAAAGGAATGATCAAGTAAAAATATAAGTTAAGCAATAGGCCCATTTGCTTAAGAAAAAAGGTAGATAAAACTATCGAGAAAGAGTTTGAGAATGCAATCAAGACAAAGTTCAATATAGTGTCAACCAAAATATTAAGAAAAGGCACAATGATTGAACATTGAATAAGAAAGGTATGAAGAAGAAGAAGACCTGCTAGTATTGTGGGGAATTAGGACACATGGAGAAGGCTCACTAGAGGAAGGCTGGAAACGTTGAGGATAAGGTCAAGAAGGTAGAAGGAGAAATGTCACCTAGAAAACCAACCAACTTTTAGCACTGATTCAAAAGCTAAGGAAGATAAATACACACCATTTGTTTGTACTTATTTGGCCTTGCATGCTCATGCTTCTAAATGTTAGTGGATAGTCAGCTTTGGTTGTACCCATCACATGGTTAAGGATACGTATCCGGCCTATTCAGAGCATAGGTCCCTCATGACCTAAGCTGAAATTCGGAGCATAGGTCCCTCATGACCTAAGCTATCATATCCAACCATTTCCCCTGCTTATTTTTACGCTTATTTCTGAAAAATACCTTTTTAGGGCATAAAATCCCCTTTTTCCCCACTTTTCGGATCATGAAACAAAGTGAAAGCTTTTGCTATAGCTAAAAATGATGTATATGTGTTTATTATATATATTTTAAGATTATTCATCATAACATGACCGTTATACAACTTATTCATTGCTAAGATCCAGATTTGGGATATTACAGTGGTATCAAAGCTACCATCTAGGCTTAGCCTGTGGATTTCAGATCCAATAAGAAGATAAGGAGAAGAGGAGAAAAAAATTATGGAGAGGATGAGCTTACTCTCATCCATTTTCAGATCGAAGAAGAAAGAAGAAGAGAAATGCATTGAAACTCCAAGAGGGTTTCAAGGAGGAGAGAGTTGCAGTGAGACCTCTAGAAGGTTTCAAGAGGTAGAAAAAGATGCATGCACTTCCTGTTCTCATAGAGGGGGTGAAGAGCAAGGAGACCACTTAGAGCACGATATCTTAAGTGGATATTTGGCAGAATACAAGTGCCAACCTAGGGCTTTCAAAGAAACCCTAGATTTCCCTCAGTTTATTCAACTGAGAGAAGAAAGAAGACCATGCAGTAAAAGAATGATGAGAGGCAATAGGTTCATGTTGTCTACTTTTGATGGGTCAACTATAGCTAGAGCTTGGGCAAGAAAGCTTGAGGCATTCTTCCTACTTCACCCAATGGTAGAGGAAGAGGCAGTAGAAGTTGCAACGCTGCACCTGGAGGGTGAAGCCAATGCTTGGTGTTTCAGTCACTCAAGCCATACAAGAGTGATTTATTTTCTTGAGTTTACTCAAGGGCTGATTAGAACCTTTGATGGAGAAAGATCAGAAGAGAGGAATCCCACACCACCATGGGAAGAGACAAGTACCAGTGCTGTCATAGCATTGAGAGAGCAGCCTTCTACACCAGCAGTTGGAGTAGCCATTACAATAGAGGGAGGAGCCTTTGCAGCTCTACAAGAGGTTCCTACATCTCACCAAGGTATGGGAAGATTTACACTTTTACTTATTACATCAAATATTTCTAAAAGTTGTGGAAATATGTTTTCATATGGCCCAGGATCAAACATTGTTGTTGGGGTAGAGCAACAATATTGCACTGCGCTGTGCAGAATTGAATGGTTCAAGAAACAAATGAACCATCATCCTCTTAGACCCTTGTTGAGTTGCACTCAACCCTTGAGGTTGAAGTGTGATATTTTGGGGGGGAGTCATGATCATTCTTGAGTCAGGATATGAGACAACTTGTACACCATGGAGGAGTTATACAGCACTGTTAAGAGATATCAGTAAGAGGGTTTTGCCTTCTTCACATTTGGATCCTTATGGATTCAAGATGATTTTAGACGAGATCTTCTCTAAGATATCTCCAAGGAGATGCCTTTCAGCACTTCATGAGAGGCAACGAAAAGAAACTGTTTGTGGAGGATGATAGATCTCATTGGAGAAATACCAAGATGCAGAATGATGAGAAGCATCCACAAGGAGTTGATTGGATGTGGATGGGAGGCAAGAGGCTTGTAAACCACTTTCAAGTCTATGACACTAGGCAACAAGAGGCAATGCTGCGTTGGCTACTCTTGAGAGAGTTTGGTCAACCTATGACATGTCCTTTTCCATGGGGTGAGAAGAGAAAGAAATATTGGCAGGATAGTTTCATCATGGGGTAGCAAGGAGTGTGGATGCATTATGATGATATGATAATTTTTTTTTCACTGCATCAGTTGTATGATGGTGGTATGATGAGGCAGCAAAGTCATTTGTTGCTTTGGAGGATTGGGAGAGAGCAAGGGTAGATTTTCTCTCACACTTGGCATGATGTTGCAGGAGTAAGGGAATGCACTAGCATAGTGCAAGGAGCAACACCTCCATCTTGGGAGGATCTCTACATACACAACAGCATTTTGGGAAGAGTCTTTGACACAATCTATGTCAAAGAATTGAGCTTTGAGTTGACAGTGGCCCTACTCCAAAGGCTAGCAGCGCTGTCACTTGGGAGCTTGGATTGATTGCTGGAGTGTTCTCAAGACCACTTCACAAGTAATAAACCGTGGAGGCATGTGGAATATGAGCATGAGGAAGTAATGGATGGAAGCATCCCCTACCATGTTTTGACCTTCTTGGCTTGGGTTCACAAGCACAAGGAGAAATATCTACATGCAGCATTTGTGGACCTTCCTTCCATGCAATTTTATGAATACCACCCCTTAATGGGGGAGTTCACTTGGGAAGGCATTCAATTGAATGTATATTAGCATATGGAGAGATGCAAATCCCGAAAGATGAAGAAAAGGTTGGCACAACCACTTCCCTACTCACTTGTAGCAAGGGAAAATTTTCACTTGAGCCATTTCAGCTCAATGACCGAAGTACATGATGGAGGAGGTAAAATTTTGTTTTGTATTTTACACTTCCTTACCTATATGAGAAGCACTCCATACCAAGAAGGGTCTCTCCTTCTTGCATATTATATTGTTATGTAATTGAGGCCACTTGCAGCGTTTATGATGGCCATTCTATTTGTGGATTGTGGGGGAATTCCACATGGTTTTCGGTGTGCATCATTGGCACCAAATTATGCTTTCATGTTTCCATTTTGTAAAATGAATGTGGTAAAAAAAAAAGTGGCTGAAAAGACACTTGTTGCACTATGTATTGAGGCAGACAAAGAATGCCCTGCGTTGGTTCCATGTTTGGGACTATGTTCTACCTCCTTATTTTCATGTGTTTATGCTGCCAAAACATTGATTGTAGGAAGCACCATTGGAGGAGTGGCACAAGAGTTGAAGAGGTCCAATGAAAATATGATTCTTCACATTACACATGCTGCATGTTTTAGAAAGAAAAGTGGGTAGACCTTGGTTGCCATACCATACATCTTGCCTTCAAATGAGAGGACTCATCTGGGAGGTTTGAGTTCTTTGAGGAGACACGTCATGGGTGTTGGATTTGATGGGGTGGCTTGGGTCTTCCTTGAAGAATATTATATTTCACCCAGATATCAGTAGCAGCCCCATATATATCATAGGTGGAGAGAAAAACAATAGGAGATGTAAATTTTGACTCCACACAGTCAACCATGCAGCCCACCTTCTTTACATGAGCTCAAGGTGGAAGAGATTCTTCATGAGTTGCCATCCTGGAGGGTGACTCATTTTGTTTGGTTGATAGCTTGGGGAGGAGAGATTCAAATGGGGATGATGAATCCCAATCTATATCAGCCCTCATGCTTCAAGAGGACCTACAAACAACCCATTGTTGCTTCCATGAATGTTTCATTGTCACACATCGTTAGCTATTTGGGATGTTCCCCAATAGATGGCTTGCACACTTGGGAGGAGAAACTTGGAGATATATTGATGATACAACACCTTGATCCTTGGATGATTTCATCTTATGAGGTTGCGTAGGGGAGAAGAGGGTGCTCTTCAGTCCTATCCTTATAGTTGATTGAGGACAAGCAACATTTGAGAGGGGAGGACTGTAATACTCCAAAATTTGCACATAAGAAAATTGGAATATTAGATTTTGCTACTTTCACCTAGGAGAGGAATAAATGGGTAAGGAGGCCCATGAAAAATAAAATATGCATAAATTCCACATTAGTAAGGGAAGAGATCACCTTAGGAGCTGGTTTTACACTTCCAAGTGTGAACAAGGACATTTTAGATGGAGACATAGTCAAGTTTGACTAAGTCAATAGCCATTCTTGAGGAGGAAGAAATACTCAAGTAAACTAGCTCAATGTGAACAAGGATCAGCCTAAGACACATATGTAAACTAGATTGAAGATCTCTAGTGTGAAAAGAGACATTAGAGGTGGATTATTTGACCAATTCAACAACGTAGCCACAAGAGGAGGGAAGCAAGCTAGGGCAGCGCAGTTTTGAAAGAGGAAGCTTCATGAAGAAGTCACCTCAACATTGTGTGGGGTTTGGGGTGAGGAGGCTCACAAAAAGATAAAAGGAAGGCATAGCATCAAAGGGAGGGCATTCATGTATTCAGCTATTTTGGTCTTGATACCACTTGCATGCTTCAGTTGTTTAGCCGGAGTTGCTGCACTGCTTAGTGCAAGGAATTCCTATGCGGGAATTCCATCCTCTCCTTGGATCAGCTTGCTTAAGGGATCAAAGGGGAGTGATTTGAGCTTCATATCAGTATTTTTCTTGGGTCCATTCATCTAAATTCAGCCACAATGCATTTTACTTCAGAAACTGTGTCCTTTTCTGCAGAAGCATTGTTGCTGGGTTAAACATTGCCTTTGTGTGCTAGTCTTTGAGGAGGAGGTGTTCTTTTCCCTCTGGAAGCTCCATTAAGAAGGCCTAGAGCCATTTATTTGTATTATTCTATTATATCATGTCATATTCAGCCATTTATAATACATAGATGCAGTAACTGTGTTAATTCTGCAGTGTTGTTTGTTATTCATGCATTTTGTCGGGATCCCTTGTTGGGTGTCTTGTTTTTACTGTATAAGTGATTAAACCTCCATTTCTTTGCTATATTACTAATATAAACTTATGATAATACTTATTCCATAATTTTCTATAGAAGCCCTCATGAAAATTACACTCTCACTGTATTCCTAAATTTCTGTTTAGTAAAGTCATGGGAAATCAGTGTTTTCTAGCCTAGTCGAGAAAGGAGGAGCTGTTTAATATAGCTAGAAGCATTATTTTGAGCTGAAATTTGGAAAATAGGTCCCTCATGATCTAAGCTATCATATCCAGCTATTTCCTCTACTTATTTTTATGCTCATTTATGAAAACAACCTTTTTAGGGCATAAAATACCCTTTTTCCCCACTTTCCGGATCATGAAACAAAGTGCAAGTTTTTGTTGTAGCTAAAAATGATTTCTATGTGTTTATTATATATATTTTAAGCTTATTCATCATAACAGGACCGTTATACAACTTATTCATTGCTGAGATCCATATTTGGGATATTACAATACACTAGCTGATAGAGAGACATATTGATAGATTTTTTGGTTGTTAGTCTATCAACCCATAGTGCATGCACTAATTTGCTATGCCATGATTTTTTTTCTCTTCCAACAGCTTGTTGAGGATATTCACCAAACTTTTGTTAGAGGACTCAGCCAACCCATTACCATGAGGGTAATACGTTGTAGAGTGCCCTAGTGTGATATGATATTTATAGCAAAAGTCCATTATTCTCTTGGACTTAAATGCATCAGAATTATCGGTGATGACATTTTTATGATAGCCAAATCTGGAAGAGATGTTGGTTTCAAGGAATTTGATGATGACTAAGTTAGTGGCATTCCTTGAAGGGATGGATTCTATCCACTTGGTGGAATAGTCAGTTGCAGTGAGGATCCACTTGTGTTGGGAAGATGAGGCAAGGTGGATTTCGCCAATGAAATCAAAACCCCACTGTTGAAAAGGAGTTTCAACACTGATACGATGCAAGGACAAAGCCAGTAGTTTTTTCTTGCCATCAAATATTTGGCATTTATGGCAAGTTGCAACTAGCTTGTGTATGTCAAGGAAAAGAGTGGGCCAATAGCAACCAACTCTAAGGATTTTTTTGGTTGTGGTTTTCTAGTAGAGATGACCTCCACACTCTCCTTCATGAAACTCATGCATGATTCTACCTCCATAATCTTCAAGCAAACATTTAAGCAAGATGCCAACATAATTTTTCCAGTACAAAGCTCTATCTAGAGTGCAGAAATTTAATCCTTTTGTTTCAAGAATCCAGCCTTTGTTTTGGACAAAGAAGGAGGAGAATTTATATTAACAAGTACATACAATGTGTCAACATACCATAGTGAGTTTAGGAATGATTCTTCAATGGTAAGAGTCGCCATTTCCTCTTGTTCATCCAAAGAATGTAACATGTTTATGTCTAGTGCTTGACAATTTTCTTTAGCCATGAGTTTGGCAAGTCCTTGTCCTTTAATCAGTTTAGTGAGTCTGATTTCTAAATCATATTCTAAGATAATAGAAATCCACTTACCCCTTTTACCATCAGGGTCCTGATTTAGATGTCTTTAACAACTGTATGTGGAACAAAAGCAATGACATGGGAGTGCAAAATGTAAACTCTGAAGTCTTTCAATGCTTTGATTAAGGCAAAGGCTTGTTTCTCCATGATGTTATATTTTAGAGGTGCATCCCTCAATGCCTTGCTGAAGAAAGCTATGGGTTGTTCTTGTCCAATCATGTTCTTTTGAAGCAATACTATAGCAATAGTGTGTTCTGATGCAAAGGAGAAAATGAAGAAATCCTTGGTAAAGTCAGGGCTTATTAGAACTGTGTTTGGGTAAGTGCTTGTTTTACTAGTTCAAAGGATTGTGTGGCTTCTGTGGTCCACTTGAATCTTAATTCTATTTTCAGCATGTTTTTGATGTTTCTTAGGAGTTCAGCAAGGTTTGGTATGAACCTTCTTAGGAAGTTGATCTTTCCAATGAAATATTGCAGCTCTTTAATGTTTTTAGGGTGGCTAATCTGTAATATACCTTCAATCCTTTTGGGGTCTATCTTTATCCATTCTTCAGATATGATGTGGCCTAAGATTTTTCCTTGTTGAAGACTAAACCAATTTTTTTTAGAATTCAAATATAGACCATATTTCTTACATTTCTCAAGACCTTTCTCAAGTGAACTAGGTGCTCTTCATCAGTTTTAGAATAGATAGTGATGTCATCAAGGTATATCACATGAATTAACCTATGTCTTCAGAAAAATCTATGTCCATGGCTCTTTGGAAAGTGGCCCCTGCATTCATTAACCCAAAAGGAATTTTGACATACATGAGTGTGCCCCATGGTGTTCTGAAAGCGGTTTTGTGCTGATCACTTGGAAGTACTAGTACCTGATTGGAACCTAAGAAGCCATCAAGCAATGATATTCTTTTAGAGCCTACCACCCTTTGCAGTATATGATCCATCTTAGGTAAAGGGTAGTTGTCTTTCGGGGAAGCTTTGTTTAAGTGTTTAAAGTCTATGCATAGCCTAATCTCCCCTGTTTTCTTCCTTACCGACACAAGGTTTGAAACCCATTCTGAGTACCTGAGTGGGACTATGATACTAGCATCATACATCTTCTTTATTTCTTTTTCAACTAGAGGCACTAGGACAGGGTTTATTCTTCTCAATTTTTTCTTGAATGGTTTCTAGTTTTCCTTGAGAGGAATCTTATGTTGAATAACGTCTGTGTCATAGGACTTCAAGTCCTCATAATCCCATGCAAAAACATCTTTAAACTCTTTGAACAACTATGCATTTATGTTTTATGTGAGGTGGCATAGTTTTGGAAAACTTGATCATTTTGGGTTCTTCTATGTTGCCTATGTTGAATTCTTCTACATCAGTCTCAGTAGATTCCATTTTTTATTTCCTAGCAACAGCATTGAAGTCGAACAACTCTTCTAAGGGGGTAAGACCTCTTGGTAATGATTTATCTTTGCACTATAATACCTCAAGGTCATTTTGATCCGGGTACGTAGAAAATTTTGCCTCATGAAAGTGTTCTAGCAGATTTATATCAGCAGTAGGAAATGGCTCTGTTTTGGGTGTTTGTTCCTCATTAGGGCAGTCTTGTGCATGATCTAATTTTGGTTTTGGTAATGCAAATTCATTCTTAGATTGCAGAAAACATTCAATATTTTTATCCCTTTCAAAACATTTCCAATAATCTATATTTTCAGGTACTGTAGGTCTATTTTTTACTTTTACAGTGTATTGTTAATTGGCATGGGGTATTTGGCAAGTGCTGGCAGCAAAGGCAAGTTCATTGGCAAGGATTTTTTAAGCTCTAGGGATGGAGGTAAGTTAATACTTCTCAAAAATTTTCAGGAGGTCTAAGGCAGCATTCCTATATTCCCTTGGCTTAGGATTCTTGGTTGAATATTCTCCCTTGATTTGTCTAATGATTAGCTCAGAATCTCCTTGAACATAAATTTTCTTGGCTCCTATGTCTTTCAACAAGTGTAATCCTAGGAGAAGAGCCTCATACTCTGCAATATTGTTTGTGAATTTAAAATCTAGTTTGTATGAGTAGCCTTCATTGGTGTTATGTATCCAAACACCTTCTCCTGAACTAGATTTTCCACAAGAGCCATAAAAGCTCATGTTATAAATTGTTTCAAGTTCAGATTTTCCATTATGTTGTTGTTCAGGGTTGCTAGAGTTTTGGCTGTCATGTTCTTCATTTTGTTTTTGGTTTTATTGTTCTGGTAGGCCTAGCTCTTTCCCATTTTCATTTACTTGTTCATTAATGTCATCTTCATTATACAAGATAAATGAGTCAAGGTCTAAATGGATAGAATAAAAAGGGGTGTTTTTTGGCCTGTCTTGGCTGCTTACCATGTATTTCATGTGAGATTCCTGGTACAATATCCTTGTTTGGTTAAAGACCAAAATGGTAGCATAATTCATGTCCATTTGGAGGTTTCCATGGAGTTTGGCTTCCCATGATCTATATAAAATCATGCCATACTTCGGGGGAATGTCAACCACTACAATGTCCATGACTAGGCTCTTAGCTAGTATTTGTGCCATATTGACACACAGATCCTTGATTAGACCCAAACATTTGACTCTGCTTGAATCGAAAGAGTACAAGTCTTTGTAATTTTTGGTTATTTCGAGGCCTAATATCTCCATCACCACCTTGGCCATGATATTTTGTGAGGCACCGAAGTCTAGCATAGCATTGTGCGAGATTTTGCCATGAATGTTTAAGCTGACATAGAATGGAGGGACAACTCCTTCTTGATATTTTCCCCCTACCTCAGGTCCAAACAACAACTTTGGCTTGCCATCAGTTAAATTCAGAGTGTCCGTGTCATTTTCTATGTTCAAAGCTTTCAAAACTTGGGACCTATATACATCCTAAGTTACTAGTTTAGTAAGAGATATGGATATTTTGATCTTGGAAATCTCTCCCTCAAAACTGAAAGGTGTTGGTGTTCTTGGTATATTTACATCATTTTTATCACACATAACCTTTTCAACTACTTTGGTTTTCTGATTTTATTTGGAATGTCATTTAGAGCAATTTTTTCAGGGCCACTAGTTGATGTACTAGGGCAGCTTGGGTCACCATTATGTTGACTATTTTTATCTTTGTTTTGGTTAGGAGTATTAGCCATTATGTTGGTGTTCTCTATTGTCTTATTAAGGATTTTTTCAGGGGTATTTCTAACAACACTTTCTAATTTATTTTTCTTGGAGGCATCTTGGGTTTTCTTACTCCTAAGGTCATACTGCCTATGAACCTCCACAATGGAATTTTCAAATCCTAGCTTGTACTCTTTAGAATCCTCATATGTTCTATCAGTTTGGCTTGGGGAAAATAGACCTTGTTCTTCTTCTGTGAGAAAAACATCACCCTCATTATTAGAGCCTATCATATTTACATGGTTTTCTTCCTGCTCTTCAGTCCCTCTTTCCTCTTCATCTACATTGTTGTCTTGGAAAGGAGGCCTGATTTTCTGGTCATTATCTCTTTGTCTGTTTTGGGGAGGGTCTCTTCTGAAGTTTTGGTTTCTATTTCTGTTTTGAGGATTGTTTGGTTTTCCCTAGGGGTGCTCTTTCATTCAAACTGATTTTCTCCATCATCCTTTCCATTACCTGAAATAGATTGTCAATTTTAGAATCAGATGTGGAGGCCATGGTTTCATCTTTGTATGTAACCTTCTTCTTTGTCCTCATCCTAGCCCTCTTCTCAATTAGATTGGCTTCTACACTCACATCTCCCCTTTTCATGTCTTCTAAAGTGAGGGGATCTCTTTCTCTCAATTGGTAGGCCATGTCTAGATCAAAACACTTTGGAAATTTTACTAAGGCTAGGCCTTGTGGGGTTTCATGTTAGGTGGGAGTGCATTGTATACACTATTGAACCTAGTGCAGTAGTCTTGGACACTTTCCCCAACATTTCTCTTAAGATTGTTATATTTTGAGAAAATTTGAAGAGGGTTTTTCTTAATCTCCCACTTGTTTATGAATGTTTGATAGAGGGAAGGGAGGTCATGTATGCTGTTGTGGATAATTTGCAATATCCTTTTATTTTAATTTTCAAAAATACAAAAAAATAGAAAATTACTAAAAAGATATGTTAGATTATTACAGTTCATATACTCTAGCATAAAAATAGATCTACTCGTTATATTAAAGTTAAAAGTTTAAATAATTTTAGGCTTTATGAAAGCGAGTCCCAGTTCAAAGTTTAAATATCAATCACTTTATCGAGCAAGATTTGATGATTTATTAAGCACTGAGCAAAGGGCTCAACCCACGGGCACTTTTAGCGTGTGGGTTAACAGGGAGCGTGCCTCCGCAGTTGATTGTCTTGACTGTGAGAGTAACCCAAACAAACGATCGAGATTGAATGCGGGGGCTTAAGCCAAATGAATCTTTTGTACCTCGAGGCCCCCCGCAGTGACGTTTGCTGCCAAGTTGGTTACAGTTGTCATCTACGTCAGGGTTTCTTAACGGTCTATTTGCGCGTCTTATCAGCATTTAAGTTCAAAGACGTGCCACCTATTTAAGGGAAATTCTCATTCTTTCTGAAAATATCATTGGTTAGTTGGTGTTTGAAGTTTGTATGTGCTACGTATTTTTCAGTTTTCTGTCACACTGTCAATTATTGGTCATCCTATAAGTTGTCTACCATCACAAAGTTAAACTATGGCTAAACGCTCATCCCTATCAGGTTCTGCTAGTCACATCCCTCTCATGGATATCGAGAGGGATATCCAAGATACAGAATGTTCCCTTGACCACCTTTCTTTTTACCAACAATTCCTTATAAATGAAAAGAATTCTTCAATTTACACCGCCATGGAAAAAACTGGTGTGTTGTCTGTATGTATCCTGAAAACTCATCTTTTTCACGAATTTATCTACTAGCTAGTGTATGTTATGTAGCCTGGGAAATGTTTTGTAATGAATTATCAAGGGGAAAATGTTCTACAAGTGTCAGTTCAATTAATTCTCCAAGCTCTATGTTACCCTGAGTCGGAGTCATATGTCCAATTCTCTGATGATTCCTTGATAGCATATTATGACAATCTTGCAGGTCAAGAATTTAATCAATTCATTCATTTTATGAAGCCAAATACATAGAAGTTTGTACCTGACAGTAAAGAGTTCCCTATGGAGGTTTTTTATATTGAACTCAAACCAGTGTTGAGTTGCATTGCAAAGATTTTAGGAATAGACGACGACAATACAGTGCACAAGTCAATTTTGGGGATGTTCGCCATGATGATGAAGCCAGGATTGGTGTTGGATATTCCATCCTATTGGAAAGAAGTTGTTAACTCTTAGCTCATGAGCTTATCATTAACGGGTTCATTCAGGTTTCCCTCACTTATTTTTTACTTATTTTTATATAAAAATGTAGAAGAATTCATGCATCTGGGGTTAAACATTATGGATATGAATAAGAGGAGACAATCAGTATATTTTGGACAGATATAGTGATAAAAGAATAGAATGAAGGTGGTTTGTTTGATTTTTCTGGTCAGTTTATGTCTTCTGCATATAAAGTGTTTAATGGAAGTTCTCCCCCCTGTTTTTTTCCCAAAGCTCAAGAGTTCTTGCATTTGGGGGAAAGTTGTAAATTTGGTGATTGGTTTGTTTTTGAATAATATTCTGAAAATGGACTTTATGGAGCTAGTGTAGAACCTTATCGGCTTCTTGTGTTTGTTCCTATGATATTATTTTCTCTAGAGTTTATTAGGCAAAGTCTAAATGTTGACCAAATTCACTTTGTGCCTATGAAGAAGGGTCATATGTTGAAATTGCCAATGACTGTGGGTCCCTTTATAGTTAATATGAGGCAAGCATTTAATTAAGTCACTCTGATGTTAGATGGAATGCACTTACTATTAGGAGAAAAGTGGGCTTATGACCCTCACAACGTCATTTCTAGTAGAAGAATTGATAATGGATATTCAGCCTTCATTCATGAGAGCAGACCAGATCTAGAAAAATGGCAAGTAAAGGTGTTTTGAGTTCTGTAAGTTCAAATGTTCAGAATCCTATTATATTAGGAAAATAAAATAAAATAGGTAAAGAGTTAGTTTTTGATTCAGAGGATGAGAAATAGAGAACTGAGAATACAACAAAGTTCAATGAAGAGTCTATAGACACTCAACCTGGTTTTTCATTACAATTGGGAGATGAACAAAATGTCCTTGCTTCACCCACAAAGCATGAGAGCACTCAGGATCAAGTGCCTCTAATCAAACAAATGTTTGCCCAGATTGCAGAGTGAAATCATAAGATGAAGGCAGGTATGGAATCTCAAGCTGAGTACCAGATAGCTCCAGACCAAAAAATACTTCTAACTGCAATGGATCTTGAAAAAGATCAATTCAAAATTTCCCTTTCACATCCTTCTGATATGTCAATTGGTTCTTCTAACAATTTCAATACTGTAAACTTGATTGTAGATGTGAAGAAAATCCCGTTGCTGGATAAAGTGAATCTACACATGCAAATAGGTCAACTGATTGTGAATGACCTAACAAAAATGAATGCGGTTGCAATGAATGCAGAGAATATCCTTGGAAAAGTGATAAAGCAGTTGAAGTTAGAAAAAGCCAATTCCAGGGCTTTGACAATCCAGAACAAAGAGCTCAAGAAGATCATAGTAAAGATTGGAGTAGATCCTAATGACATGTTAGCTATGCAGAAGCTTCTGCAAAGTGCTGAATCAGAAATATCCGTGCTAAAGAAAAAATTGAAATTTCCTACAGGAGAACATTCCATGGCAGCAGAGGTTGCGGGGGTGGAAAATGAGAAAGAAAAAATTCTTCAGCAACTCATGAAAAAGGAAGAAGAAGTCACTAAATTGAAGCAAACTACAATATCATTGGAGAACCATATTGAATCTCATACTTGCACTTTTGTTTTTCCACCAGGTAGTGAAGATCCATCAGCACAAATTTCTCAATTAACCACTAAATTGAAGATGGCAGAAATAGATCGGAAAAAGGCACAATCTGATTTGGAAATAGAAACAAAGTTTATAAAAGCTACTAAGGGAGAAGTCAATAAATACAAAATGGAAGGCCAAACTGCTAATGCTAAGATTAAAAATCTCAAAGAAATATTGAAGGGAAGTATATCCTTAATGTAGGCTAAGGATATCATTTGGAATGATATTATTGAAGAAATGAAAACAATCTGGGATTTTGACAGTTATTGCAGAAGAAAAAGGAATTATCAGGGTATTTGAAGAGCAAGTAATGACAAACAAACAGAAGATAATCAATAGGGCTATTTGGGAAAGGAATTTCATTAATTTCATTGATTCTAAAGCAGATCAAGAATTGGAAGAAAATGAAATTAAAGACAGAATTTTATATGCAGTAGAAATTAACAAAATGATTGTAAAAAATAATTGTAGGAAGTATGCAGAAAAGAAGCTGATTGAGTTAAAGGAAGCAGTGGATCAATTTGATAAAATAGCGAGAGCAGGTTTGCCATCACATTCGGGGCTTGGAGGTGGTATTATGTCAGGGGATTCTTATGAGCCCTTGATAGTTTTGGAAAAAAGTAAGGTAGACAACACTCATGAGAAAACTCAGGTTCTTAAAGGAGAAACAGTGATCAATTTCCTTCAGAGACATTTTCAACTGCTGTGGTTAGTGAAAACTTTGTTTATAGAAAGACCATCTTTCAATAGAATCACTGCTTTTAGATTGGAGTTTCACAAGCTGGTTCATTCTCCAAATACAAACATCGAAATATGGAAGAAGTGTAGAGCCTGGATGACAAATTTACCACAGGATCCCTCGACTGCAAAGAAGGATAAATCATCCAATCAAGGAAATGTATCAACATCATCATCAATCCATATTCAGCATATAGATTAGGATTTTAATTTCATGTTATTTCTTCTTTTTTGGGTTCCCATGTTTTGGCCAGACTGGCAAGACCAAAAGATGAGACAACATCAGAACCACTTTGGGGCCCTAGGATCTAGCCCTCCTGGACCCGAAGAGGGATCTCTCCATAAAAAAAAGAATGATATATCTTTGAAAGCTCGAAATGAGATATTAGGCTAGGTATGAAGCACAAAGGGCTGTTTAAAATGATTTGGTTGGTTGGTTGTTGGGTTGGTCATGAGATCATAGACTGAGAAAGTGATGGGAGAAAAGGAACAAATGGCAGGATGTTTCAGCAAAGAGGATAGGTCAAGAGAGTGCCATCCATTGGGCTATGGAGTCATGAAAGGGAATTACTTGCAATAACTAGCCAAGGCTTCCAAAGGGCAAGTCATCTAATACTAAAGGATCTTTTAGATTAGATAGTGGGATGGAACATTAAGGATTGAAAGTGAAAGAAGGAAAGCAACCTAATTTCTGTCTATATATCAGGTTAGAGGTCATTTAACTCTAGACCTGCTTGGACATACTGAAAGGCAACTTTCAAAGGAGGGACAAATGGGCAGCTTATAGATCAGACCAGAGGTCATTTAACTCCAGTTCAGCTTTAGCATGCTCCAGGAAAAATAGAGATAGGTTTAACAGAGAGATCTTAGAAAGGCCAGCTGGTTGCACAAGGATCCTAGTGGACAGGGCTAACTCTAATCCCCAGTGTTCCCAAATCTTCCAGCTGAAACCCAACGAGAACAACTAACAGCAGAAAACATTGAAGGCAAGGAGAGCAGAGACATAGGGTACCTAACAAGGGTAAATCCTATGCCATATTTCTGATGCAAGCCAGCAGAAAATGAAACAATATGAAAATGTAGTAAATAGAGTTAGGAAAACATCACCAATGGTAATAGACCAGGATCCTGTGAAATGTGCTTAGATTAATTGATGCAAAACTAGTCACATACACCAAGCTCAATGGCTGTTACAATCCAAACTTCTCCTCCCAACCTACTACATAATAACTACTCTGCTAATCCCTCCCAAGACTGTTCTAACAGTCAGAATGAATCCCTCTAACAGCAACGGCAGCAGCCGAACCACCTTTACAATATGTTCTTCTGGATTCTTATAGGAGAAGAGAATAGTAGTAGTAGATGTAAACTTAAATGCAACATTAAAACTCTGAAGTTGTAGGAGGGCCAAGGCTCCATTCAGTTTAAATTCTGGGCATTTATCTCTAGTACTCGTTGGATGATGGAGTGGTCTTCGTCAGGTTTCCATTTACTCCAGGTATGTCTTTGGTGTTCTGAACAAAATGCAAGATGGTGATGCTAGGGTATGCCATACTGTGTAACTAATGCACTGGTAGCATAGGACTGTTGTCAAGGCGGAAATCTCCCTAGAACATGACATAGGATGAGAAATGTATGGGTACCTTGTCCTTTTATGGAAGAATGTTCTGCTGATATGGAAACCTTTATAGTATAGTTTTCTGTGCATTGAACCTCCTGAGCAATCCACAGGGTCATTAATTCTGGTACACTACCTTCTACTAATTGGATTAAGGCTCAAAATCTACAATTGCAGGCCTTAAACGCTTTACTGTTCCACTGGTACTCTTTGCCGCTCCCACAATTTCCTCTGATTGAGAAATCTGTGCTTTAATGGCGCCGGAGAGGTTCTGCAGAGCTTTAATTCTGTCATTCGATGAAATGTATGCCGCGGACACCTTTCCGAACATTTCCCTGTAATACCAGGCTCTGGATTTAGCTTCCTCTGCGCACGGTAACACCATAATAGAGGATATGAATCATGGCGGTTTTCGCCGCCTGTAACCCTGCAAAAAACACAAACAAATTAAGAAAACCATGTACGGAGGTGGTGGATGCAGCGAGGATGACGTGAAAGGCCATGCAGACTGGTGAGATGTTTGAATCGTGCAAGATGGCAGAGAAAAATGCAGCGAACAAGAGAAGATTTTCCTGGTGAAAGGTGGCGAACTGTTGCAAAGGTTTGAATGTAAACATTGGACTTTGACTTTTGCACGAAATGTATAAGGAACTGATGCAAATGCGATGAAAAATATATTAATACACGTGGAATGATGTCGTGGCGATATGGGGTTGACGGCGGACATGCGAATAAATATGGACCGTTCGATCTCAAAGGAGATTGACGGTGGAAAACACGTCGGAGGGTGATGGATAGTGGGCCAGTGGGTACGATTGCCTTGGTTAATGTCCGCGCATCTTCGTGGAGCGACGACCGTCGGATGGGCCGCCCCAGATCGGACGACGCACAGCGATATCGCGCCACGTCTATGGACGAACGATAACGCGTGATGGAGGGCGGTTTTCCAGCCGCACCGGTGCCACACGTCGGATGCTGTATGGAATCGCTGGCCCATCGGAAAATACCGCCTACCTCCGAAAGGCGGTGCAATAGAAACCGAATGGTTTTTGAATAGTGCGCGGGGACCACCAGGGTGGGTAAACTCCGAACCATCAGATCTGCAGGAAATGAACGATGGATCTTTGATCGGGCGGCGAATGGGTTTAACGATGGTTGTTGCAGGGGCGGCGATCGTCGTTCATTCTATTTAGATCAATGGCTATAAACGCGCCCAATGAACATATGCGATAAGCGCTTCCTGCCCTGGCGCCTGGTCATGGCGTTGGGTCACATGGAGGAGAAAGATACATGGGGCTTGGCCGAAAGGGGCTAGGACCAATATTATGGAGGATATGGCATTTTGGGCCATTTTAATGCATTTTGAGGGTGGAACAGGGAAACGATAGGGAGAAAAGGATTGTTTAAACCGAACAAAAGGTATTTGAAGGGTTTAAACCGGGTTTTAGGAGGATTAGAGGATTAATGAAGGGATTTTAGAAGGGGGGAAAAGAGGGTGGAAAGGAAACTTAGAAAAAGGGACAACAGGGTGAAAAGGGATATCTTACAGGGGTACAAGCGGCAAATGAGGGCCCTTTGGAGCAACATATTTCCAATCAGAGAGGCTCTATGGTGTAAATCAACAGAAGGGAGTGATAAATGGGCAGAGGGCATAAAGAGGCTTCAAGGATGATGTGTCTCCAGGGGGAGATGCTTTCATTGAAGGCTCAAAAACAATTTAGCCCCCTACTTTTATTGCCAAACAATTTATAGGGGGGCTAACAGTGGCTCCACATGGGGATGGCTTCTTCTTGAAGGAGTCAAGAATTCAGAGAATAGATCTTTGGTGTAGGCCAGATGCCTGCTGCTTGACTCATTCTTTTCTATCTTTGATCAGCTACCACAAATCATGAAGACATCATATCAGCAGACACATTCTCAAATAGTCTACCTACCCCGACTACAATCCTAGCATTTTCCTTTAGGGTGCATTTGAACTAGCAGACCCTTTACATCATCAATTTTTACAAACAGGAAAATAGACCTATCCTACTTCTACCCTTATTACTTCATGAGACCAGATTAGACTGTTGGCCTCATAGCTTCTCTACCTAATCTAACATCTGCTAGGATTAAATTGTCTAGCAGATTTCTTCTCTACATTCTAAGACAAAAATTGAAAAAAAGTTAAGCTAGGATTAGACTGTCTGACTTACTGGACTTTGTAGAGATTAAAACAACTAACTACATGCTCACAGACTGAGCCTTATTGAGCTTTTCCTACCTACCCTACTCTAACTAGAATATTTACAAGTCTAGCTTACAAACATTGTCTTCCATTGTAACCAGTCCATCAAGTGATCCCATGACTGGTCTTTCTTGCTCAACTTCTTGAGCAGGCTGGATTGGCAGGGCAACTCCCACTCTTTTTGTTCAATGACAACATCTTTGAAAATTTTTCTTTCTGTTCGCAACATGCTGCTCAAAAAGACCCTTGATCCTTCTTCAAATGTGTGCAAGAAATGTACATAAGGATCATGAAATGATACTTGGTTATGAATATCTGGCAAGCAGGCTTCAACCAGGATCTCTTCTTCTTCCATTGGATGGAGAATAAGACTCCCTTGAGAAAGAGAATCTCCCTCATCTTCTTCATTTTTTGAACTGGAGGACTCATCATACATGGCAATGTTATCCTCCTGGAGCTCTGATATATTCTGCTCTGAGGTGCTGAGCTCTGTGAAAAGGTCTATGTATTCTTGAGCAGGGGCTTGTTCCATTGCTTCCTCTTTTTCAAGAGAAGGCTCATTGCTTTCATCTTGCTCAAGAATCTATTCTTTGCTTTCCTCCTCATTTTCTGAAAGGAAAAACTGCTGGTTACCAGACTCACTGATGATCTGTGGTAGATTAGAGTGAGGATTCAAGGAATCTTCAGCTACTATTATACTATCATAGCTCTCCCCATCAGTATCATAGATAGGTTGACTGGTTTCATTACTTCTCTGAAATTGCTGGCTCTGATCTTCCTCCCATGAAACTACTGATGATGGCTTTGTGAACTCAGATTTTCTCTGGAAACAATCATTATCAAATAGATCATAAATAGGAAAATCATAAGTGTAAGTAATGTCACCCACCAGACCTTCTGGATTTTCAGCAGGTATTTCTTCGTCCTAATCCACAGAGGAGCTTTCTGGATCTGTATCATCAAACTCATAAGATGAATGAGCAAGAGTGTGTGTTCTATAAAATTTTTCTGAGGTGGAATGTTGATTTAATATCTAATCAATCTCCTCTTCTGTCAAAAGAGGGGTCTCCCTCTCATCATGGACAGAAGAACCGTAGTCCTCTTTCTCTTGTATTAGCTGATTTGGAGGCTGGATGTTTTCTTGAGCCTCTTCTTCCACATCAGATTCTGCCTCTTCTATGTGGTCCCTTGTCTCCTCGAAGCAGTATTCCCTATTAGCCTTTGCTATTAGGTCCGAATTCTCTCTAGTCAGCGTAATACAAGACATAGGTAAGCAATCAGGCGGTTCCTGATCACTTTCCTCTTCATCTTCTACATATTCTTGAGAATCATACATGTCTTTCTCATCTTCTAGGTCCTGAGTTTGTTCTTGTTCTGGGAGAGGCATGGGTTGTTATAAATAATCCTCATTTGCATTCAGATTAGCCATATACATCTCCAGCACTTTACCAAACGTTTCTGTTAATTCATATAATTGATCATACAAAGCATCATACTTTGTATCCCTGTCCATGTTTGGATTCATGCTTACGCAAAGAAGGCTACTACTTCTTCTCAACCAGTTCAGAGTCCTCCACCAGTGGAGTCATCTGTCTTTTGGGAGTTATGGGGTGTGGAGTCGCCAGGTGTATGTACATGAATGTTTGAAGCAGGGTGTTGTCCACCATCAGCAATTGAATGCCAATCTAACTAGAGATTTTGGGTCTTTTGAGTGCCTAAGAGTGTTTAAGGCGAAATGCACTCAACTTCCCCAGTGGAGTCGCCATTATGTTGGTGACAATGATGGGAGACAGACAAATGTTATTAGTTACAGGCTCTCAGATTTTTTCCCCAGCGGAGTTTCCATTATGTTGGGGTTCCCATGTTTTGGCCAGATTGGCAAGACCAAAAGATGAGACAACATCAGAACCACTTTGGGGTCCTAGGATCTAGCCCTCCTGGACCCGGAGAGGGATCTCTCCATAAAACAAAGAATGATATATCTTTGAAAGCTCAAAATGAGATATTAGGCTAGGTATGAAGCACAAAGGGGGGTTTAAAATGATTTGGTTGGCTGGTTGTTGGGTTGGTCATGAGATCATAGACTGAGAAAGTGATGGGAGAAAAGGAACAAACAACAGGATTTTTCAGCAAAGAGGATAGGTCAAGAGAGTGCCATCCATTGGGCTATGGAGTCATGAAAGCGAATTACTTGCAACAACTAGCCAAGGCTTCCAAAGGGCAAGTCATCTAATACTAAAGGATATTTTAGATTAGATAGTGGGATGGAACATTAAAGATTGAAAGTGAAAGAAGGAAAGCAACCTAATTTCTGTCTATAGATCAGGTCAGAGGCCATTTAACTCCAGACCTGCTTGGACATACTCAAAGGCAACTTTCAAAGGAGGGACAAAGGGGCAGCTTATAGACCGGACCAGAGGTCATTTAACTCCAGGTTAGCTTTAGCATGCTCCAGGAAAAACAGAGATAGGTTTAATAGAGAGATCTTAGAAAGGCCAGCTGGTCGCACAATGATCCTAGTGGACAGGGCTAAATCTAATCCCCAGTGTTCCCAAATCTTCCAGCTGAAACCCAACAAGAACAACTAATAGCAGAAAACATTGAAGGTAAGGAGAGCAGAGACATAGGGTACCTAACAAGGGTAAATCCTATGCCATATTTCTGATGCAAGCCAGCAGAAAATGAAACAATATGAAAATGTAGTAAACAGAGTTAGGAAAACATCACCAATGGTAATAGACCAGGATCCTGTGAAATGTGCTTAGATTAATTGACGCAAAACCAGTCACATACACCAAGCTCAATGGATGTTACAATCCAAACTTCTCCTCCCAGCCTACTACATAAAAACTTCTCTGCTGATCCCTCCCAAGACTGTTCTAACAGTCAGAATGAATCCCTCTAACAACAACGACAGCAGCCAAACCACCTTTACAATATGTTCTTCTGGATTATTATAGGAGAAGAGAATAGTAGGAGTAGATGTAAACTTAAATGCAACATTAAAACTCTGAAGCTGTAGGAGGGCCAACGCTCCATTCAGTTTAAATTCTGGGCATTTATCTCTGGTACTCGTTGGATGATGGAGTGGTCTTCATCAGGTTTCCATTTACTCCAGGTATGTCTCTGGTGTTCTGAACAAAATGCAGGACGGTGATGCTAGGGTATGCCATACTGTGTAACTAATGCACTGGTAGCATAGGACTGTTGTCAGGGCGGAAATCTCCCTAGAACACGACATATGATGAGAAATGTATGGGTACCTTGTCCTTTTATGGAAGAATGTTCTGCTGATATGGAAACCCTGATAGTATAGTTTTCTGTGGATTGGAACTCCTGAGCAATCCACAGGGTCATTAATTCTAGTACTTTTCCTTCTACTAATTGGATTAAGGCTCAAAATCTACAATTGCAGACCTTAAATGCTCTACTTTTCCACTGGTACTCTTTGCCGCTCCCACAATTTCCTCTGACTGCGAAATATGTGCTTTAATGGCACCGGAGAGGTTCTGCAGAGCTTTAATTCTATCCTTTGATGAAATTTATGTCGTGGACACCTTGCTTCCTCTGCACACGGTAACACCATAATAGAGGATATGAATCATGGCGGTTTTCGTCGCCTGTAACCTTGCAAAAGACGCGAACAAATTAAGAAAACCATGTACGGAGGTGGTGGATGCAGCGGGGATGACATGAAAGGCCATGCGGATTGGTGAGATGTTTGAATCGTGCAGGATGGCGGAGAAAAATGCAGCGAACAACAGAAGATTTTCCTGGTGAAAGGTGGCGGACTGTGGCAAAGGTTTGAATGTAAACATTGGACTTTGACTTTTGCACGAAATGTATAAGGAACTGATGCAAATGCGATGAAAAATATATGAATACATGTGGAATGATGACGTGGCGATATGGGGTTGACGGCGGGCATGCGAATAAATTTGGACCGTCCGATCTCAAAGGAGATCGACGGTGGAAAACACGTCGAAGGGCGATGGACAGTGGGCCAGTGGGTACAATTTCCTTGGTTAACGTCCGCGCATCTTCGTGGAGCGACAACCTTCAGATGGGCCGCCCCAGATCGGACGACGCACAACGATATTGCGCCACGTCTATGGACGAACGATAACGCGTGATGGAGGGTGGTTTTCCAGCCGTACCGGTGCCACGCGTCGGATGCTGTATGGAATCGCTGGCCCATCGGAAAATACAACCTACCTCCGAAAGGCGGTGCGATAGAAACCAAATGGTTTTTGAATAGTGCACGGGGACCACCAGGGCGGGTAAAATCCGAACCGTCAGATCTGCGGGAAATGAACGGTGGATCTTTGATCAGGCGGCGAACGGGTTTAACGATGGTTGCTGCGGGGGCGGCGATTACCGTTCATTCTGTTTAGATCAACGGCTATAAATGCGCCCGATGAACATATGCGATAAGCGCTTCCTACCCTGGCGCCTGGTCATGGCACTGGGTCACGTGGAGGAAAAAGATACAGGGGGCTTGGCCGAAAGGGGCTAGAACCAATATTATGGAGGATATGGCATTTTGGGCCATTTTAATGCATTTTGAGGGTGGAACAGGGAAACGATAGGGAGAAAAGGATTGTTTAAATCGAACAAAAGGTATTTGAAGGGTTTAAACCAGGTTTTGGGAGGATTAGAGGATTAATGAAGGGAGTTTAGAAGGGGGGAAAAGAGGGTGGAAAGGAAACTTAGAAAAAGGGACAACAAGGTGAAAAGGGATATCTTGCAGGGGTACAAGGGGCAAATGAGGGCCCTTTGGAGCACCATCTTTCCAATCAGAGAGGCTCTATGGTGGAAATCAGCAAAGAGGAGTGATAAATGGGCATAGGGCATAAAGAGGCTTCAAGGATGATGTGTCTCCAGGGGGAGATGCATTCATTGAAGGCTCAAAAAACAATTTAGCCCCCTACTTTGCTTGTCAAACAATTTATAGGGGGGCTAACACTTCTTTTAAAGAGAGAATGTAATTGTAATAAGACATTTTTGAAGACATGTAATAGATAGTCTATGACATCCTAAGTAGTTAAAGTAGTTAAGATCAGTTACAAACTGCTTTCTATTGTATTTAATGTGATGGAGAAGAAAGAGAAAGGTTCTGAGTTTTGGACCTTCAGACTACAATTTTTGTACTCAGATTTTGAAATATTAATGAATGAAAAGCAAGTTTCTGGCATTTGTTGATGTTGATGTGTCTTCTAGTTTACATTGTGTACTTTTCATCTTTGAATAAAATAAAGTAATGAAGCTGCAGGTCTCTTTTTACTTGTTTAGGTAAGAGTTAAAATCCTTAGTAGGCACTCCTTCATTTTAACTGTTTCTTTCCTTATAATTCTTCTGGAGTTTGGGGTGATATATTCTGTACAACAGAATCTCATTTTGGGCTTCTTTCTTACATGTTCTTCTAATCATTCCATTCAATATCAGCAAATAACAACATTGTGGGACATTCATTATATTTGATCTTTAAGGGTTTAATGATAAATATTTGAAGGTGATTAAACAAAGACCAATATTTCTGTAACATAATAATCTAAATGTCTTAAGCACGCTTTCCTTATCACAACTAAGGGATTATCTCTTAAGGTACACAAATTTTTGGCGCCATTGCTAGGGACGAAGAAGCGAATTTTTTCTCTGGGTTTTGTTCATATTTCCTCTGGTTGTTCAGAGAGGAGGAAATATTAAAGTTTTGTTTTCATTTCATAAATTCTGGCGTTTAAAAGGCCACATAGGAGGTCGGATACCTCTCAACAGAAAGCCCCCATTCTTTCAAATCCTGAAAATTCGATTTCTAAAAAGGCCAGAAATCAAGAACGCTTTCTACACCTAATGCTACACTGCCTGCACCAGGTAGCAGTTCCCATGCCAATTCATCCAAGGATATTTCCCGAAAACTCATTTTCTTGAAACAAGAATCCTTGTCTCCACATATTCATTTCCAAGAACCAAAGTTAGAAGAACAGTCTTTTGAATCTGTTTCATTCACATTTACAGAAACTCACCCTAATACAGTTTCCAGTTATTCTGATATTGTTCATCAACCCCATCCCATATCAGTTGTTTCACCTCATCCCTCCACATCTACAACCGATATACAAACCCCAACTACTCAAGGAGCAGTTAATCAAGGCATAAACATGGCAGCCCCTATTCTTGCTTTCTTGATGAATAGATATGCACCATTAAATCTTCCACAACCAATGAATGCAATGCCTCAGGAATAACTTAAATTGCTTCCTAGATTTACTCGTGAAGATGAAATAACTACAGAACAACACTCGCCTTTGTTTTGCACCTTTGCTGAAAATTTAAATGTTGAACATCTTGATGTATTAATGAGACTTTTTGTACATTCTCTAAATGGAGAGGCAAGAAAATGGTTTAAAGGATTACCAAATGGCTCAATCAATGATTAGGACGAATTATAAAGATATTTCATCCAAATATGGGGTGAAAAGAGAGATAATGGTTATTCATTGACAAATTTTAATGCTATTAAGAAGAAGTCTGATGAAAACATGAGTGATTTCATTAAAAGTTTTAACAAATTTTATAATAGTTTGCCTGCAGAAATGAAATCCCCTCCTATTGGAGCAAGAGTTGTTTTTGCTGGGGCATTTGTATTAGATTTTAGTTTTACTTTGAGAGAGAGAAGATCTCCCACTCTTGAACAAATCCAAATTGATGCTTTGGAGATCGAATCAAATATGATTGCTGCTGGAAAAGCAGTCAGTTCGAGATAAAGGTAAGGCCAAAGAAGAGTCATCACAGGATCAAAGGATTGATGACATGACTAAAGTCATCAAGAACTTGTCAAACAAACTTGTGAAGATGGAATTGGATAATAAGAAACCTGCATAGCAAAACAGACGGGTTTTTGATCCCAAATTCAGAAAGCAGCCTTTACAAATTTTGCAGGGGGAAAGGAGATATCAGGACCAATTTCAAGCACCCTTATATATAGAAGCAGCACCTTCACAGTCTGCTAATGATGATCAGAAAGAGGTTGAAGATAAAATATCTGCTGTTTATATGGAAGATGATGAAGAAGAAGAGATATGTGAAGAAGAATGTACAGAAGTTGATGTATCATTTGGCCAAGAAGAAATGAATGATTATTGGAAACAATTCACTGATTTTATGCAAGTAGAACTGCATAAAAAGTATGAATTAAGATCAAAAAAGAGATTAATAACTCAGGATGATGAGGAAAAAGAACCAGAGTCGATTTCTTCTCCAATGGAAACTCCACAACCAGAGAACTCAGTAAAACAGTTAGACAAGGGAAAACAACCCATCAATTCAGTAAAAGACAATGAAAAGCAACAAGCCGAGGTTTCCCAAAGTAATTCTAATTATTCTAATATTTTGGAGAAGATTGTTACTGTACTTGAGCATCATGATAATCCTAACAAAAATCAAGAAGAAGACCGTTAAACGAAATCAGACTTTTAGTTTGTCCAAAGAGTTAGAAAAAGTTATGCTTGCTTAAGTTAGCTAAGACACCTAGATATAAGAAGGAAATTACAAAGTTTATTAATCTCTCTTAGTCTAATGATGTTAATGATATTGTGAATTTGCAAGAAGAAAAATCAGTGGTTACCTTTGGTCCCCATGTTGAAGAGGTAGATTCCTTTGTTCCTCCTTTTTATATATCAGTGCTTTTACATGATTTCATTTTGCATAATTGTATGTTAGATTCTGGTGCATCACATAATCTGATGCCATTGTCTGTGTTGAAAGAGTTAAATTTACAAATCACTAAGCCCTATAGAGACATTTATTTATTTGATTCCAAAAGGGTGGAATGTGTTGGGCTTATCAAAGACATGGTGGTATCCCTAGCTCAAATTCCAGCCAAGAGTATCATGATGGATGTAGTAGTTGTAGATATTCCAGCCATATTTGGTATGCTATTATCCAGATCTTGGGGAGAAAATCTTGGAGGTGCCTTAAAATTGGACTTTACATATGCAATCATTCCTGTCTTCAATGAGGAAGAGATAATGTTATACAGAGAAACCAGATTTGTTAAGACTACCACAAAGAAGGATGCAGGAAATTCCCCAATATATGGCCAAGAGAAGGAGGATCTCTCTTGTTTTATGTTGCATGAAGATGCATAATTTGCTAAAGACTCATAGAAGTAGCTCTCTTCAGCAATTGTACATAAGGAGCTAGATTCAAATAAAATTTGGAATTGTTATTTCGATGGTGCCTACTCAAATGATGGCATAGGAGATGGCGTGTTATTCATATCTCCAGAAGGTAATCTTGTACCTTTTTATTTTAAGCTTGAGTTTGAATCAACCAATAATGTAGTTGAGTATGAAGCGTTGATTTTGAGTCTCCAAACTACTAAGAAAATGGGAATTCAATGTATTTCCATTTTTGGTGATTCGAAGTTAATTATAAGACAGATTAAGGATTCATGTCAAACCAAGCATCCCAGATTGAGGTCTTATAGAAATGAAGTGTGGGACCTTATTGAAAATTATTTTGAAGCCTTGAATCTTCAATTTATTCCAAGAGAAGAAAATAGAATGGAAGATTCACTGGTAGTTGCAGCTAATACATTTAAGCCACCAATAAATCCAAGACTGAGATATGAGATTGAGTTGAGACATAGGCCTTCAATTCCTGATAATGTAAAGCATTGGCAGGTTTTTGAGGATGATGAGTAAATCAATCATTTCCTAACAATGATTGGAAATTTTGAAGGCAGTGAAATAGATCAAGAAAGTGAAAAAGATGATCATAATGATGTACTAAAAAACCTGAAGCAGTCAATAGGTGATCATAAGATAATTCAGTTGAAGGATAATACATTGCCCAAAGGTTTGGTTCCTCTTGAAATATTTTTTGATGCTAATGATGTAGCAATGAACCAGACGAAAGTATCTCAGGAGGGAGAAATGGAGGACTGTAATTTAGGAACTCAGCAGGATCCTAAAATGGTTAAGTTATTTAAAGGAGTTCCTAAGGATTATAAAGAAAGGTATGTTGATATTTTCAAGAAGTATATGGATGTGTTTGCATGGTCAAATGAAGATTTAAAGACATATGATTTAGATATTATTCAGCATAAAATACCACTGAAATATGGGGTTAAGCCTCATAGGAAAAATCTTAGGTAGATTAATCCATTGTTACTGGCCCCAATTGAGAAAGAAGTGAAAAAGTTGTTGCAAGAAAAACTTATAGTCCCACTTAGATACTCACACTAGGTTTCTAATTTGGTTCATGTCAGAAAGAAGAATGGAGAGATAAGATTATGTGTTGATTTCAGGAACTTGAACAGAGCTTCCCTAAAAGAGAATTATCCTTTGCCAAAGATGGATTATGTTCTACAAAAAGTAACTGGAGCTCATAGGTTATCCATGGTTGATGGTTTCTATGGGTACAATCAAGTAGTTGTTGAAAAGGAAGATCAGTAGAAAACATCTTTTACCACACTGTGGGAAACATTCATGTATGTCAGGATTCCATTCGGTCTCATGAATGCAGGGGCTACTTTCCAGAGAGCAATGGATATAGCATTTGTGGGTGACAAATTTTTAGTTATATATTTGGATGATGTGACTATTTTTTCAGGTTCTGATGACGAGCACTTGGAGCATTTGCAGAAGGCTTTCCTGAAATGCAAGAAGTTTGGGTTATCTTTGAATCCAAAAAAATATTTGTTTGCTCTGGAGGAAGTTAAGTTTCTGGGACATAGTTTCAAATCAAGGGGTGAAAATTGATCTAGCAAGAGTTGCGGCTATACAAAAAATTCCATTGCCTATAAGTAAGAAAGATATCCAAAGGTTTCTAGGGAAAATTAATTTTCTAAGAAGATTTGTCCCAAATTACGCTGAGATTGTCAGAAGTATAATAGATATGTTGAAGAAAAATGATGAAGTGAAATGGGAAAAAGATGCAAGAGAATCCTTTGCTAGGATTAAAGAGGCTCTTCAAGAAGCTCTGGTACTGATCAACCCAAATTATCAAAAGTCTTTCCAAATATTTTCATTTGCATCACCTTCTACCATTGTTGTTGTGTTGTTTCAAAATAACGAAGAGGGAAACAAGCAACCTGTAGAATTTTTCAATAAAGTTCTTAGAGATGCAGAACTCAAATATAATATCCTAGAGAAGCAGGTATATGCTTTAGTTAAATCATTGAAAGCTTTCAGAACTTATGTACTTCATTCTCAAATATAGCATATGTACCTAATTCATTTGTAAAAGATGTGCTAGTTCAAAGTGATGTGGAGGGAAAAAGAGGAAAATGGATTGCCAAAATCCAAGAATATGATTTAGATATTAAGCCTAATAAGCTGGTAAAAGGACAAGGCATGGAAAAATTGCTCACAAAATCTAATTTTCAAGCTCTGGGAGTTAATCTACTTGCACCTGTGGATGAAATTGTTGATGAAGCAAGTCAAAGTAGCACAAAGTCAGAAATCAAGTACAAATTTCTCTGCTCGGATTGGTATAAAGATATTATTCACTATTTTTTATTTTTCTCTTGTCCTCCCTCAATTAATAGAACAAAGTACAGGTCTCTTAAAATCAAAGCTCAGCCTTATGTTATAATTGATGCTAAATTATATTGGAAATATCTTGCTGGTGTTTTGTTACTATGTTTGACAGAAGGAGAGTCAGTAGAAGTTATTAAAGAGTACCATGAATGTTTGTGTGGGGGTCATTATAGCTGGAAAGTTACTGCTCATAAAATCGTCAAATCAGGTTTTTACTGGCCTTCCTTATTTGTTGATGTATACAAAATGGTTAAAAGTTTCCAGAAATGCAAATTGTTTGTAGAGAAGAAAAGGTTAGCTCCTCTACCTCTTCTCCTTGTTTTTGTTGAAGAACCCTTTAGAAAATGGGGATTGGATCTCATTGGATAAATCAATCCACCATCAAATAGGTAGTTCAAGTGGATTCTGACTACCACTGATTAATTTACAAAGTGGGTGGAGGCAATAACTACCAGAAAAGCAAATGATCTGGTAGTAATGAAGTTTCTGGAAGAGAACATCTTCAACATATTTGGATGTCAAGTAAAGATTTTAACAGAGAATGCTCAGGTATTCAACTCAGTCAAATTCATTCATTTCTGTCAAACATATAATGTGATCTTGTCTCATTCTACAACATATCATCCTCAAGGGAATGGGCTAGCTGAATCCTCCAACAAGACATTGGTGAAGATTTTGAAGAAAAAAATCAATGAAAATCAGAAGAATTGGGATTCAAAGTTTATATTTGCTCTCTGGGCAGTGAGAATGACTACTAGAAGATCTATTGGTAAGTCTCCTTATGAGCTAGTATATGATACTCAAGCTTTGTTTCCCACTCAGCTAGCTAGACCAGTGATCTCTTTTTTTCAAGAAGCATAAGGAGAACCCAATGCATTGGTAAGAATACTAAATAAGGTGATAGAATTGAGTGAGAGCAGGAATAAAGTTAGGGAAACCTTGGTCACATATCAGGAGAAAATGAAGTCCATTTTTGATAGGAAGGCAAAGGAGATTCTGTTCCAAACTGGAGATTTGGTATTAAGATGGGATACCGAAAGAGAAGAAAAAGGAAAGCATGGTAAGTTTGATCCTCTCTGGTATGGCCCATACAAGATTATTGAATCCAAATCAAATAACACTTTTATGCTAGATAACCTTGATGGAGAAATAGTAGAATTGCGTGTGAATGGGCAGTATCTAAAACATTATTTCCAGCACTGAAGATTGATGGTTCACCATTGTACATATTTCATTTTTATTCATTGTACATTTTTCATCAAATAGTATTTGACTACATGCTCGAGGTGAAGGCACTAATCTGCAAGTTCTTAGTGTTTCATGGAAAAAAACACTATCCCCAGGTGGAGCTAGATGTTGTGGATCATTTGCAATATCATTTTATTTTAATTTTCAAAAATTAAAAAAAAAATAGAAAATTACTAAAAAGATATGTTAGAGTATTACAGTTCATATACTCTAGCATAAAAATAGATCTACTCGTTATATTAAAGTTAAAATTTTAAATACTTTTAGGCTTTATGAAAGCGGGTCCCAGATCAAAGTTTAAATATCGATCACTTTATCGAGCGGGATTTGATGATTTATTAAGTACTGAGCAAAGGGATCAATCCACGGGAACTTTTAGCGTGTGGGTTAACATGGAGGGTGCCTCTGCAGTTGACTGTGTTGACTGCGGGAGTAACCCAGATGAACGGTCGAGATTGACTTCGGGGGCATAAGCCAAATGAATCCTTCGTACCTCGAGGCCCCCCACAGTGATGTTTGCTGCCAAGTTGGTTACAGTTTTCATATATGTCAGGGTTTCTTAATAGTCTGTTGGCGCATCTTATCAGCATTTAAGTTCAAAGCCACACCACCTATTTAAGGGAGATTCTCATTCTTTTTGAAATTATCATTGGTTAGTTGGTGTTTGAATTTAGTCTGTGCTACGTCTTTTTCAGTTTTTTGTCACCCTGTTAATTTTTGGTCATCCTGTAAGTTGTCTACCATCCCAAAGATAAACTATGGCTAAATGCTCATCCCTATCAGGTTCTGCTAATAACATCCCTCTCATGGATACAGAGAGGGATATCTAGGATATAGATTATTCCCTTGACCACCTTTCTTTTTACCAGCAAGTCCTTCTAAACGAAAAGAATTCTTCAATTTACACCGCCATGGAAAAAACTGGTGTGTTGTCTGCATGTATCCCGAAAACTCATATTTTTCACGAATTTATCTATTGGCTAGTGTCTCTTATGTACCCTGGGAAATGTTTTGTAATGAATTATCAAGGGGAAAATGTTCTGCAAGTGTCAGTTAAGTTAATTCGCCAAGCTCTATGTTACCCTGAGTCGGATTCATATGTCCAATTCTCTGATGATTCCTTGATAGCATATTATGGCAATCTTGCAGGTCAATAATTCAATCAATTCATTCATTTTCTAAAGCCAAATACATAGCAGTTTGTACCTGAGAGTAAAGAGTTCCCTATGGAGGTTTTTCATATTGAAGTCAAATTGGTGTTGAGCTGCAGTGCAAATATTTTGGGAAAATACGATGACAATACAGTGGACAAGTCAATTTTGGGGATGTTCTCCATGTTGATGAAGCCAGGATTGGTGCTGGATATTCCATCCTATTCGCAAGAAGTTGTTAACTCTTAGATCATGAGCTTATCATTGATGGGTTCATTTAGGTTTCCCTCACTTATTGTTTACTTATTTTTATATCAAAATGTAGAAGAATTCATGCATCTGGGGTTAAACATTATGGATATGAATAAGAGGAGACAATCAGTAATATTTTGGACAAATATGGCGAGAAAAGAATTGAGTGAGGGTGGTTTGTTTGATTTTGCTAGTCAGTTTGTCTTCTGCATATAAAGTGTTGAATGGAAGTTCTCCCCCTTTTTTCTTGCCCAAAGCTTAAGAGTTCTCACATTTGGGGGCAAGTTGTAAATTTGGTGTTTGGTTTGTTTTTTAAGATTATTTTGAAATTAGCCTTTATGGAGCTAGTGTAAAACCTTATAAGCTTCATGTGTTTGTGCCTATGAGATTATTTGCTATGGATTTTATTAGGCAAAGTCTAAATGTTGACCAAATTCACTTTGTGCCTATGAAGAAGGGTCATATGTTCAAATTTCCAATGACTATGGGTCCCTTTATAGTTAATATGAGGCAAGAATTTGATGAAGTCACTCAAATGTTAGATGGAATGCACTTACTGTTAGGAGAGAAGTGGGCTTATGACCCTCACATTGTCATTTCTAGTAGAAGAATTGATAATGGATATTTGGCCTTGATTCATGAGAGAAGACTAGATCTAGAAAAAATGGCAAGTAAAAGTGTTGTGAGTTATGTAAGTTCAAATGTTCAGACTCATGTTATATCAGAAAAATAAAATAAAAGAGGCAAAGAGGCAGTTGTTGATTCAGAGGATGAGAAACAGAAAGCTGAGAAGAGAGAAAATTTCAATGAAGAGTTTGGAGATACTCAACCTGGTTTTCATTATAGTTGGGAGATGAACAAAATGTCCCTGCTTCACCTAGGAAGCATAAGAGCACTCATGATCAATTGCCTCTAATCAAACCAATGTTTGCCCAGATTGCAGAGAGAAATCAGAAGATGAAGGCAAGTATGGAAGCTCAAGCTGAGTAGCAGATAGCTCCGAACCAAACAAGACTTCTAACTACAATGGATCTTGAAAAAGATCAATTTAAAATTTCCCTTTCATCCTTCTGATATGTCAATTGTTTCTTCTAACAATTTCAATAATGTAAACTTGATTGTAGATGTGAGGAAAATCCCATTGCTAGATAAAGTGAATCTACACATGCAAACAGGTCAGCTGATTGTGAATGACCTAACAAAAATGAACACAGTGACAATGAAGGCATAAAATATGCTTGGAAAAGTGATAAAGCAGTTGAAGTTAGAAAAACCAATTCCAGGGCTTTGACAATCCAGATCGAAGAGCTCAAGAAGATCATAGTAAAGATTGGAGTAGATCCCAATGACAGGTCAGCTGTGCAGAAGCTTCTGCAAAGTGTTGAATCAGAAATACCTGTGCTAAAGAAAAAATTGAAATTGCCTACAAGAGAAAATTCCATGGAAATAGAGGTTGCGGAGGTGGAAAATGAGAAAGAAAAACTTCTTTAGCAGCTCATGCAAAAGGAAGAAGAAGTCACTAAATTGAAGAAAATTGCACTGTCATTGCAAAACCATATTGAATCTCATACTTGCACTTTTGTTTTTCCATCAGGTAGTGAAGATCCATCAACACAAATTTCTCAATTAACCATTGAATTGAATATGGTAGAAATAGATTGGAAAATGCAAAATCTAATTTGGAAACAGCAACAAAGTTTATAAAAGCTACTAAGGGAGAAGTCAATAAATACAAAATGGAATGCCAAACTGCTAATGCTAAGATTAAAAATCTCAAAGAAATATTGAAGAGAAATATATCCTTAATACAGGCTAAGGATATCATTTGGAATGATATTATTGAAGAAATGAAAACATTCTGGGATTTTCTGACTGTTATTGCAGAAGAAAAAGGCATTATCATGGAATTTGAAGAGCAATTCATGACAGACAAACAGAATATAATCAATAGGGCTATTTGGGCAAGGAATTTCTTTAATTTCATTGATTCTAAAATAGATTAGGAATTGGAAGAAAATGAAATTAAAGACATAATTTTATATGCAGTAGAAATTAACAAAATGATTGTCAAAAATGATTGTAGGAAGTCTGCAAAAAATAAGCTGATTGAGTTAAAGGAAGCAGTGAGTTAATTTGATAAATTATTTGATAAAATAGCGAGAGCAGGTTTTCCATCATGTTGGGGGCTTGGAGGTTGTCTTATGTCATGGGATTCTTATGAGCCCTTGATAGTTTTGGAAAAAATTAAGGTAGACAACACTCATGAGAAAACTCATGTTCTTAAACGAGCAACAATGATCAAATTCCTTCAGAGACGTTTTCAACTGTTGTGGTTAGTGAAAACTGTGTTTGTAGAAAGACCATATTGCAACAGAATCACTACTTTTAGATTGGAGTTTCACAAGCTGGTTCATTAACCAAAGACAAACATCGAAATATGGAAGAAGTGCAGATCATGGATGATAGATTTACCACAGGATTCCTTGACTACAAAGAAGGATAAATCAACCAATCAAGGAAATGTATCAGCATCATCATCAATCCATATTCAACATATAGATTAGGATTTTAATTTCATATTTTTTCCTCTTTTAAAGAGAGAATGTAATTGTAATAAGACATTTTTGAAGATATGTAATAGATAGTCTACGATATCATAAGTAGTTAAAGTAGTTAAGATTAGTTACAGTAGTTACAAACTGCTTTCTATTGTATTTAATGTGATAGAGAAGAAAGAGAAAGGTTCCGAGTTTTGGACCTTCAAACTACAATTTTTGTACTCATATTTTGAAATATTAATGAATGAAAAGCAAGTTTCTGGCATTTGTTGATGTTTATGTGTCTTCTATTTTACATTGTCTACTTTTCATCTTTGAATAAAATAAAGTAATAAAGCTGCAGGTCTCTTTTTACTTGTGTTAGTAAGAGTTAAAATCCTTAATAGGTGCTCCTTCATTTTAACTGTTTCTTTCTTTATAATTCTTCTGGAGTTTGGGGTGATATATTCTGTACAACAACATATAATTTTTGGCTTCTTTCTTACATGTTCATATAATCATTCCATTCGATATCATCAGATAATGGCATTGTGGGACATTCATTATATTTGATCTTTGAGGGTTTAATGATAAATATTTGAAGGTGATTAAACAAAGACCAATATTTTTGTGACATAATAATCTAAATGTATTAAGCACGAATTCCTTATCACATCTAAGGGATTGTCTCTTAAGGTACAACATATCCTGTTAGGAGTTAGGTTTTTGAACCATTTCTTTGCTTCTCCTCCTAAGATTTGGGCAAACATTCTTATTTTTATGGTATCCTCTTCTATCTCTTGGTATTCAAAGGCATCATTCATCCTATCTACATGCCATTAGGCAGTGGTAGAGTCATCTCCATTAAAGTGAGGGATTTTGGATTGATATTCTTTAGGCATGTGCAGTAAAGGTTGGGGTAGAACCAATGGAGTAAACCATGCTGCCATGATTGGAGGTAAAGGAACCCAAGGAGGGTTTGTGAGAGGGAGGTTTGTGAGAGGAGGTGGAGGATGAAATGGATTGGTTTTCACAGTGGATGTGTGAATAGGGGTGGCAGATGTACTTGGACTAGCAAGCTGAGATTGAGAAGATTTGGAGTGAAAGGAGCCAAAGTTTTGGAGAAGCTAAAAATCAGGAGGAGTGGAAGGAAAGGATTCTCTACTAGGACTCTGCTGCAAATATATAGACTCAAGTTCTGTCTGGTCTATCCCACATTGAGACTTAGTTCTAAAATATTTTCTTCTATGGTGTAAGTCAAATTGGGGATCTTGCAAGGCAGTGAGGTTTTCAGGGACATAACTTGATTTGTGAATGGTCCTAACAGTAGTTGAATCTTCAGTCCTAGAATTTTCCACAAGATTCTTTCTGTATCATCAAATATGGTAGGAGGGTTAGGGTCAGGGTGAGATCTGGTGATAATCCTTTGTGAAGCTAGATTTTAGACCCAATAATGCAGAGAGGCTGAAAGTTTAGGAGTGTCTTGAAAACAGACCTATCTGCAAGGGTACTAAGCTCACACAATTAGTGACTCGGTTTTAGATTGTTATGCCTGATTAGTGCAATCCCAGGGGAGTATATGAGAACTATTGGAGTTATTAGGCCTAGTGGAGGCCAGTGGAGTCGCCAAGTGGATGAGTTTTATTGCTTTGAGGGTTGCCTTGTTTTCCACCATCAACAATTCAAAAACCAATCTAGAGATGTTTTGCGTTTTCTGAGTTTCTTATGTAACACTAATATTTCAATGAGTTTTCTCCAGTTGAGTCATCATATTGCTAGTATGGTGAATCAACTAGATACCACTCTTGGCTAACACTTGATTTTTTGAGTTTGACAGGGATTTGAGAGTTCTTAAGGTATACTTAGGATGTTACTAACTCAGAGTCCCACCGTGATCGCCATTATGTTAGTTCCCCGTAATTTGTTAGATTGGCAAGACCAAATGTACAAGGGTAAAATCAAACCAGTCTTTGGAGTCCTAGGGCATAGCCTTCCTGGACTCAGAGAGGGCTCTCTCTATATTTGTATGAAATATGTGAACTTGATTGTTTTTATGGTTTTGATTTTAGGCTAGTTATAATGTTTAGGGTTTGTTTGTTTGGTTGGTTGGTTGGGTAGGTTGTTAAGAAGAATAGATAGAGTGAGAGAGGTCTAAAACATTGGGCTATGGAGTCTGCAAAATGTCTTGAAAGGTATAACAATAGTTCAAGGGTGTATCACATGGAAATTCTAACAAATCCAGATGGATCTAAAAGCTTATGTGAGTGAAGTGAACATTAAATTGTGAACATGGTAGTTGGAAAGGGCAGTTAATAATCCTTTGTCAAATACTTTGAAAAGAATGGCCTTTAAGATTACCATGCATAAAGAGATAACCAAAGACATGGCATACCAATAACTTCTTTGACCAAACGCTAGCAAGTAAGCACTAAGACAACAATCCAGTGAATCATAGAAAGCAAGAAACTTGTAAGTCTTCTAGTGATTTCACCTTCAATAAAAGAAAACATTTAAGATAAACATATAGTAGAGATAAAAAAGTAGGGAAATCCTAATTTATTTAATCAAAACTACAAATACCTCCAAATCAACCATTTAGGATAAACAAAAGGGCATGCCAAATCATAAACCTCTTCAACTAAACCTAATCAGCAATAGTTTAAAGAAAAGACCTTAAAAACAATGTTTAAGCTACATCAAAGAGCAGGGTTAACCATGAACTGATTTGACATTGGCTTCATCAAATCATCTTTAAGATAAACAAGCATAAGTGGAACTAGAGAGCATTTAAGGATTCCATAATTTTACCTAGCAGAGGAAAACATACAAGCAGTAGAGAACAAACAGAGCTAAGGTGCCTCTAAACAACATTTATTAGCTTAAACTTTTTGTCCTACTGCATGAGAAATATGAAAAAAAAATGATAACATAAGAAAACAAGCACTAAATAAGAAACACATCACCATTAACTATGTTCATGAATCCTGCAAGTGAGCTTGCTCCATTGTCATGCACATCAAGACATCCACAAAATCCAAAGCCAATTTCTCCTCAATCTTCAAGTCTATGATATTTCTTCTCAATAATCATCCAACATATACAATGAGGCCTCAATGTTATATTTAACTAGCGAGGAGGACCAAAACCCTAACTAGGGTTTCCAAAATTTCATTAATACATCATAAATTCCATTTTTGTGCAAAGAGACCATGCAAGGCCCAAGGCACAAAATATCTAATGTAATAAATGAAAAATAACTTCAAACATAAATTCTGAGCTAAATTAGGAGTGATTTGCCTAAAAAGTCCTCAAAAATATATATTTTCAATAAATTTGCGTCTTTTTTTTACTTTTCAGGCAAGGGCGCAGCGCCAAGGCCAAGGGCACAATGCCTGCACTAGAAAAATAGGTCATCTTGCAGCTGAGTTTGGAAGGCCTTCCCAGTGTCCAAATGAGCTCCATGATAGCTCATTGGAAAGCTTGTCAACTCTACTTTCAAAAAATGACTTTATTTGTCTGAGTATACTTCATTTACTTGCTCAAAAACTAAATCTCCCAAGACTTCTCACGGTGCAGCGCCAACTCTGAAAATAGGGCAGAAAGGTGGCTTTTTGGGTGTTCTAGGCACGTTTGGAGGACCAAATCTGCTCCAAATGATCTAAAATTTCGTGTGGATGATGCCCTTGGCCTGATGAATCTGAAAATGTAAACCAATCCTAAAAAGAGTTCCCCAAAAAATATCTCAGGGCCAGTGGCGTTGCGCCCTTGGCACTTTAAAACAATCAAAAATCAAAAATTTCAAAAAGTTTCCAAAATCTGAATTTTCCTTGCTTATTGTGTTTGGGATGCCTGTAGGGATGCATCAGCAAGGATTTCAAGGTTTTTTTTGCCTATTTCCTCCTTGAGGGCTTGAATCTTTGCAACGTCTCTTTTGAGTGTGGCCCTTGCAATCTTGTTTCTTAAGGCATAGTGCCTTGCCATCTTCTTTTGGAGGTCTAGGTCCCTCTTGTTCTTCTCCAACAGACCATCTAAGTGCATGTTTGCCCTCTCAATCAAAGGCTCCCGATCATATTCAATCTCCATGGCAAGCAGCTCACTTGGAGTGAGAGTGAGCTGCTCTACCAAGGCTGCCTCTTACTCTCTCTCCTTGGCTAAGGCCTTCTTTAAGCCAGTTGTCCTTTGCCTCCTCCTACGAAGTTGTTCTTCCTCTTCATTAGTGTCTCCATATATATCCAAGGCCTCATCTAGCTTGGCCTTAGCTTTTGCAGCCTCTTTTCGAGCTCTGATAGCCCTGACCTCATAGATTTCCTTCTGTGCCTCCAGCTTCTTGTTTTCAATCTCATGATAGTGAATCACATTCCTAGCCCTACCTAGATAGGCTTGCAAATTTTAATTTGGGCATCTTTGCTTTTGAGCAACATTATTGAGATCCTTGCCTCATTTTCATCATCACTGTCAACATGAATGAGTTAAAATTCTTTTTCAGTCTCATGCTAGTCTTCTTCTTTTCCATCCATGACCTTTTATTTTCCTTTTTCAAGCTGGTTAGTTAATGTAGAAGGCATGGCCCCTTGCCTCTTGAGGGCAACAAACACATGCCTATTTCCTCTTTGGTAGGTCAAAGAAAAAGGTTTAATGTTACTTATCTCAGTTCCATGTGTCTTATTTCCATCTTTACTGTCATCTTCACTCTCATCATGGCTCTTATCATCACTTCTCTCATGGCTGCCTTCATCATTGGTATCATGGCCTTTTGACCCACTTTCATCATTATTGCCAAAAAAATCACTATTTTCTGCTTCAATTCTCTCTGTTTTAACACTGTCATCATCCTCACTGATATCATGTCCATTTTCCTTGCTTCTTTCTTCATGGCTCTTTTTCTCACTACCTTCTGCATTGATATCCTCTTCTTTGCTTTCTTCTTTACTGACATTAGCCTCACTGCCCTCACTGTCATCTTTTATGCTTTCTTCATTTGTATCTTCACCGTCCTCAGGGCTCTTATTAGCATTGTTTGCCTCATTATCATCAGGGCTGTTTGTTCCACTGCCATCATCATCATCATCATCATTTTTGCTGTTTTTTGCTTCATTTTAGTAATCTTCACTGATATCTGCCTCTTATGTGCTTTCTTCTTTACTATTATTAGCCTCACTGCCCTCACTGTTTGATTTTTTATTTCCATCTCCCTCTTTGTTAGATGCACTAGTATCATGAGGTGAAGGTGTGGGATTTTGAGAAAGTGGTGAAGGAGGGTCATTACCCTTAGGTGAAGGAATGTGAGTAGATGGTGAGGTGGAGGATTCATGAGGTGATGGAATGTGAGTAGATGGTGATGGATGTGTAGTGGGGTGTGATGATGAAGGAGGAATGGGAGGCTGAGAAGATGAAGATACATCTTGCTGTTGTTGGCCTTGTGGATTTGTGAACACCTCATGGGCAATGAAAACCTCCCATGGAATGCCCTTCTACTAAAATTGATGCATAACAACCATCTTGATCAGTGTGTGGTGGAAGAGGCTTTGCATCTGCTGAGGGAAATATCTCTTCTGTAAAATATAGGACATTTTATCAATGCTTCTGTACAGATAATAGGGTAGGTGCACCATCCTAACCCTAGTAAAGTGCATAAGCAGCCTAATGTGGTAGGATTAAAGCTTGGAGAACCTCCCCTCACATGTAAAATACTTCATAATGATTCTCATCATAGGTGCATACCTCTCTAGCAAATGTGAGAAAGGAAAAATGGATTTAAAGTTGTCTTTGTATCTAGGCTTTAGGAAGGGTTCATAGTAGCTAATGTCAATATTGGCCTGCTTGAACCATTTCTCCCCTACACTAGGTATGCCTATGGCATTTGCAATAGCGTCTATAGATAGCTCAAAGGTCATCCTTGCAAGGTTAACTTGTTTTTCATGCAAGTTAATAATGAAAAGTCTAGTTAGCTCAGGGTGACTTTGCACCTGCTGTACCTTCTCACAAAAATCAAAACATCCCACATGCTGGAAACATGAAACAGTCATGGGAGATGCCATCAACTCTATGGTGTTGATGGGTTCAAGCCTATTGATTTTTCCACCTTTTTGTTGACTCCTCCTTGGAATTTGTCCTTCTCCTTCACTACCATTGCCCTCTCTTTCTAACATTTTGACCTCAATACCTTTGAAAACCCTAAGACTGTAAATGGAAATGAGTTTAAGGGATGGTGATGAGAGAGGTAGTTCTTCAAGTGAATGAGATGAGTGAGAGAGGGTAAAGGTATATGAATTTGAGTGAGAGGAAAAACTCAATAACCACCCTCTGCTGATTGTTCAAACTCTGTGTTAAAACACCTTGCACTGATGGAAAATGGATATGAAAGAAGGTAATGAAATTTTCAATCTTTTTGTAATGTAAGGGAATGATTTAGTGAATGGAGTGAGCATAGGCACAACCTTAAGTAAGTGAACAATATTCAACAATGTACTCCTTTTGGATATGACTGGTCTTCTTAGTATGCAAATGAAGAAATGTTTTTAAATAGTGATATCAAGCATGAAAATTAGGGTTCCTTCTTTGGGTTTCAAATACTTTCAATTTCAAAGCATCAAAATGCTTGAAGAAAGTCTTGATGCACTATACTTACCCTTTAATCTATTTGGAGGTTCTTTGGCAGGATTCTGAAACTAGTTTGAGGTGTCTAGAGTGTTTGTAGGGCTTAGAAGGCCCTCCTGGCCAAGGGCACATCACCTAGGTCAAGCGCGCAGTGCCTAGGCCAAGGGTGCAACGTTTAGTCCGGGCGTGCAGCGCTAAGGTTTCCTTGTCGAGCCTGTCGGACAAAGGTGCAATACCTTGATGGGTGCGTAGCACCTTAAGAAAACACACAGGAGAAAAAGGCCAGGGGCGCAGCACCCGACTCTAGGCACGCAGCGCCACCCGAATTTGTCCAAGTTTGACCTGAAACTCCCAAATTTTTCGCTCCTGAACACTCTGATGATTTTCACAAGGCAACAATGACTTGTTGAAGTGTTAGATGACCCTTTATAGGCAAGTGATTTAATTTATCTTTGATAACCCATTTCCTAATGTTTTAAGTTTTTCACTTTCTTTCACTAATATTCTTTGATCTTTTTTATCTGCAGGTGACATGAAAACCTTTAAGTGGCTCTTCCTTTTTCTCCTTGAGAGTTGACATGTTTATGTGATGTTTTTTGGAGGGTTGCACATAGTAGTATCTTCAAAGCTTTTTGTGTTTTTCATCACAATATTAAACTTATCTTTCTTACCTTTTCTCACTAACCTTTTACACTGTTTGTATGCAGGCTACTGAAATGATGATTTTGACACCTTTGGGACTCAAACACAAGGCAGCATCTTCAAAACCCTATGTGATTTACACCATGAAATTATATTTTTCACCTTGGCTGGCAGTTTTAAGAAATTTGTGTTCCTTTTGATCCTGAAGATTTGACACATTATTTGACACAGCAGTAGCTCCAAAATCCTCTTTTATCTGCACCATGAATTCAATTCATCATTTGATCATTTAGGCATGATAACTCATTTTTGACAAGTTTGTAATCTTTACACAATATCATCTTCAACATCTTCTCCCATTTCCATTATGAGGTCTAACTCAACTTCTTACCTTCTCTGACTAACCTTTTTACACTGTTTGTATGCAGGTTTTCTAAAACAATGATTTTGACCCTCTTTTTCCTTCTTGAGGCATGACAGGTTGAGCTTGGAAAGTTTTAGGATGCTTTCACACACTGGTAGTTTCAAGATCTTCCTTTACCTGCACTATGGAGCTAAAACCATATTTTGATCATTTTGGCATGAAAAACTCATTTTGATAAGTATGGAATCTGATCAAACAATGATGTCTTCCAATCCTTTAGCTTTCATCAAGGAGTTTGGCTTACCATTTTAACTTCTCTCACACTTCTAATGGTTGGTGACTGAAAACACTGAGTTCACCTTTCTTATTGATACTCTTTACATCTTTTCTCTTTGAGGCCTGACATATTCACCTTGGCAAACTTTGGGATGCTTGCACACAATAGCACTTTCACACTCCTTTCTTTGTTGGCATCATGGAGTTCAAACCATGCCTTTCACCTTCTTTGTTTATTTTCCAAAAACCTTAGGTGTCTAGAGTGCTTTAAGACAATCATCAGTGTTGTCTTCTAAGTTCTCTATAGCCCTTTCAAGTTCATTCATTTCTGTCTAATTCACCTAATCTTTTTCCCTATCTTATCAATAATTTCTGACAAACTTCTCGTCATGTTTGGTTTTTTGGTGTATCTCCTCCATGGTCATTTCTGCATTTGATCCCTGCTTGGCACCCTGTTGGCCCAATCAAGCTCAAAAAACCTAATTCTACTTAAGACCAAGTGCTTCCTATCTTCCTTGCTGCAAGATGTCTTCCTTTACGAACATACCATTCACCTTATCAATTTCTTCTGCTGATTGACCTCTTAACACTCCTGCAGAAGTGCTAAGTTACATTTACCTTTTGTAGAACTTGAATTTGACAAGGTAGTATTATTTGGAGACTTTCATATCTTTTCTTGAATAACCATGTCTCAACATTTCATGACCTTTGAACCATATTCTAATAAAGAAAAACAGTGTCTGAAACACCAATGATTGACCTTGGACCATATGAAACTCTAATTTGACCTAGTGAGAGGATCCTTTGACCTGGTCTTTGACTGAAAATTGGCTTGGAGTCTTCAATTGTAAAAACAGAGTATTGACAAAGTGGTGTATTGAAGATCCAAAATCCAATGTACTTGATTTATCTAAAGAGCCTACAGAGATAGTTTTGAGACAATCAATGCTTGAGGAACCTGGTGAACATGGGAAGGAATAGGTTTATAGGTAACCCTAGATGGAAAGTGGAGTCATGGGCAATCGAAAAACAAAGTAATGAGGTTATAGATGGGAAAAACGAATGGAGATGAGTGGCACAACCCCATAAGGAGTCCTTTAAGAGTGGCAGGGTGACCATGGAATGGAAAAATGGTAGAATAGTGAAACATTTTCTATAAGGATAATGAAGGTAGTGATATTTCTAAAAACTCACAATATTCAGGGAATTTTTTTTTTAGAAATCTAGAACAAATATTTAGTCATCTACAGATAGTAAAAATTATTGATGACTGAAAGATCATACAACCACTCCTCGCTATGGCTTTTAGCAACTTGTCAACAGTTCACATGCAACAACCAAAAGGGTTCTAAATCAAAAGGTATGGTGTTTTTATACATATTAAAGTGCACAAAGAGATCAAATTTATTTTCATTTTTTAAAATGTGGTTTCCACCTCAAGAAATTTGGTTCTTCTTGGCTCTAAGTTGGTTTAATTATTAATTATTAATTATAATTATTGATTTTTTTTTAATTTTATTGTTATTATTATTTTAAAATTAAATCTTTGTATTACTAAAAAATTGGAGTACATAATTTTTCCATATTGCTCCTTGGGAATTTTGCATTAGAGGAAATTTCAGCCTAAAAGTGGTCTCCTAAGGAAAAATAATAAAATAATAGTTAAAATAATAAAATAAGATTCATGAATTTTGGAGGGAAAATAAGAAAACTATTTCTTTTAATTGTATTTTTTGCTTATCTCCTTATAGGTTTACTCAAATTTCAAGTGTAGACACTCGTTGGATGTGGAATTAAATTCTACATCCAACAAGTACCCATTATGCATACTTTTGAGAAGACCCCCATTGATAAAAATTGTAGATACATTAAAAAAATATGTTCAACACATTTTTTTAGCAATCAATTCATCCCCACCCATCAGGAAAGAGCCTTCTAATACTGCTCTCAGGCCATAGTTTCGCAAACAGTTTGATGTTTTTAAATTGTTTTATGTTTTCCCCTGTCTCCCATTAGTTTTGAGTGCCTGGTGGAGGATATTGTTGATTTCCGAAGAGATGAGGATAGGTATTGGCAAAAAAGTAGACAACAAAGCGAGAAATTGAGCACACATTCAAATAAGAAATCTCAATATGATATCTTGTTAGAGTCTTAGCACTTTGGTTGAGGTTTGATTCTCCCAAGTTACATAGAAGGGGTGTTAGGCTAACCACACACATCTCCAAAGGATCATGTAGACTAACCTTATTTTAGCATGGGCTAACAACTTACTCAAAATCTTGATAAAGGTTTGAAAATTTACTAATACCTATAAGTTTTTGGTGTAATGACAAACCTCAACAAAAATATTAGCTAAAGCTCAGTGTACACCAACATTGAATGATTTTGGGGGAACACTTCCCAAGAAGAATGTGTCAAAGGAGACATCAAATTGGTAGGAAAATAGCAGATATTTCATTCTAGAAAGTGTCTATTAGTGAGTAGGCATGGAATTTGAAGGGAAAATTGTGGGTCACTAGTAATTTTCCCCTCAAATACAGTTTAAAAATTTATAAAACCTTAACCCGTAAGATTCTTTCTTGAAATTGTGTAAGATTCTTGAAATTGTCAATACTTGCATAAAAACATTCAAATTGACTAGTGGGTTTGTTTTGAAATTCCAACCCCGTTGGGGAGGTTGAATTTTTTCGGGGGTTAATTTCCAGAAATTTAGGTGTATTTTTGGGTGAACTAGGCTTGGTATACTGGGTTGCTTAAACATGAAAAATAAACTACATCATGATGTTCATGATGATGGCGAACAAGATTTGGTTTTTCTAGAGCGACTTAAGTTCAGGATTAAAATTGTCCTTAGTGGTGAATTTTCAACGATACCCAGTAGAAGTATTGAGAAAAGTAAGTGTGATGATTTAGAAAATAGAAGTATAGATCATAGTAAGAAATATGGCATTAAATATTTGCAGCAGATTGGGATTGATTATTTAGAAAAGAGTGCCATTGATCGTTTACAAATGAAGACTAGTAGAAGGAAGGTTTTGAGAGAAGAGTCAAATGGTGGTATGGAGGCGACTGAGAATTTGTAGAAGAAAACTGTAGAAATTTATAAACACATTAATGTATTTTTTTATTCTCCTAATCTAAAAATTTAATCTTATGTTAAATACAAAATCCTTCCACTTAATTATTTGCGGAAATTAAATCGCCAATTGCAAACAAATGAAGAAAAATCAAGCTCACATAACAAGATATTTTACCAAGAAAGATTAAAGATAAAAACTCCAACTATCATATATTATGTATATCAATGGAACATGTAAAAATATCATACAAGGCTCAGCTCATAGAGCTCTCAGTACAATATACAATCTTCGCACACTGTCATGCAAAAATTTGCATATCTATGCACCAATTTCTTGCCTCCTAACAGCCTGCCTCCACTGTGCAGTCCCTGATGAGGAAGATCCCTGAATGAATTTGATCTTGCCCTTCCTTGAATGTGAAATCCTCATTGGCATCTCCAATGTCTGTGTAGATGCATTGAATGCATCACTATAGTCACAACTGATAGTCAAACACACCCTTTCACCTATCTCTACACTGGTTCTCCACTGGATCTGACATGCAAGTAGTTAACTATGGTATTTCTTCAGTTGCAAGTAAGAAACTACTTGTGAATTAATTAAATAATTAATTCACTCATATTTCACTAGTGCATCTTTAGTTACAACTAGCACAACTGAGTTGAACTCACTTAACTAAGTTAAACTAAATAACAACTCACATAACTACTCTTCCAACTCTGTTACAACTTTGCCACAATCAGTTATAACGAAGTCCTCCATGCATGAGTCACCAACCACCCTAGGAATTGCATAATTCCTTCAGCCCACTGATGTGCCACATATGTTCACTGAAATCAAGTGCTCCAAGAGAATAAGTCACTTTTTATTGTCTGATTATTATTAAGGGCTAATAATAATCGACATGCATTCTATTTTTAGATTTGTGATCTATAAACAAACTTCACACATCTTCTAAAAGTATAAACTCATCTAAAGATAGAATTTTATCAACCATATATAATCATCATCCTGCTAATTTTAGAATATGCTCACCATTCTAAAAATAGACATACACCTAAAAATTGTCTACGGGCCCCACCTAGTGAAGGTGCTTAATTTTCACTAGGATCATCATCTTGTTGAATCTCAACACTCCCTCTCAAAAAGAAATGGATTATCCTTCACCTCAATCCTGTCTCTATGGTATTCAAATTTTCTCCTGGTGAGTGCCTTCATTAGAATATCTACATCCTGATCTTCCGTAGGAATGTACTGAACAAAGATGATCTTCCGCTGCACACAATCTCTGATATGATGATACCAGATATATATATTTTTAGATCTATCATGAAACATAGGTTTAATCGAGAGTTTAATGCAACTCTGATTATCACAATGTATCACTTTAGGATCTAAATGAGAATCAAACAAACCGACCAGGATCTTCCTCATCCAGATAGCCTCACATGCAGCTTGACTTGCTGCCATGTATTATTCTTCCACTGAACTGAGTGCCACGGATCTTTATTTCCTGTTGCACCAGGAAACTGTTGTAGATCCGATACTGAAAACCCCTCCCGATGTGCTCTTTCTGTCTGTTGGGCTGCCTTACCAATCTTCATCAGTGAAGCCATACAACTTCTCCTCATCCATTTGTCTGTACCATAAGCCATACTCAGATGTGCCCCTGAGATATCTCAGGACATGCTTGCCCGTCTTCCAAGCTGGTTCACCGCATAGCATATGTCCAATATTATATTAACTAAATACATGAGTGAACCCACCAACTGTCGATAAACAGTGGCATCCACTACCTTTTCCGATGTAGCGTCCTATTTCCTCCAATTTCCTAGAAGAGGAGTATCCATGGGTTTGCAGCCCTCCATGTGAAACTTACCAAGTATCTCCCGAGCATACTTTCCTTGAGACGCAAACAGTGCACCTTCTCGTTTCCATATTTCCAATCCAAGGAAATAATGAAGGAGGCCAATATCCTTCATCTCAAACTCCTTTGCAAGGTCCTCCTTGCATGAGTGTATCAGCTGCTCATCACCAGTCAGTATTAAATCATCAACATAAAGGACAATGATTAAAAGCTTACCCTCCACCACAATCTGGTATAGGTTTGCATCCACCTCACTCTTAGTGAAGCCAAGTCCAGTGAAATAGTTGTCGATCTGAGTGTACCAAGCACAGGGTGCTTGCTTTAGCCCATACAATGCTCTTTTGAGTCTGAACACATGCGACTCGCTCCTGAAGATCTCAAATCCTTCAGGCTGCTCAATGTACACTTCTTCCTCAATGATCCCGTTAAGGAACACAATCTTCACATCCATCTGATGAATGTGCCAACCCATCTGCGCTGAGAGAGAAAGGATGGTCCTTATGGAAGAATACCGTGTGACAGGTGCAAAGGTTTCTTCATAATCAATCCCCTCAATCTGTGAGAAGCCCCGGGCAACAAATATTGCCTTATACTTCTCGACACTCCCATCAGCAACTTGCTTTACCTTGCAGATCCATATTGAACCTACCACTGATTTACCAACTGGCCTTGGAACAATCTCCTAAGCACTGTTTTTTACAATGGAGTCATACTCCTCCACCATGGCATCTACCCATGCGGGCTCCTACGGTGCTTCCTCAAAGGAAGATGGCTCTGTCATGATACACTTGCTCATGAGAGCCATGTATCTAGTGAATCGATCAGGTGATTGTCTCTGTCTGCGTTGTGAAGTAGGGACTCCTACATTCTCTGCCGCATCAAGCTTCAATCTCTTAGCTTCCGTGGTACACTTTATGCCTGTTCTAATGTTTGGTTCTGTATGAGTGGACTCCTCCACCCCATGAATCTCCTCCTGTGGCTGATCCACATCTAGAGGCTCATCTTTGGGAACTAGAAGTTCCTCCTCTGCATGCAAGTGTAGCTCCCTCTCAAGCATAACTCATGCAGCACCCACAATCGTTCTGTTTTTCCTCTCCGCAACCCCATTCAGCTATGGGTTATGAGGCGCTATGAGTTCTCTTCGAATTCCTTCTTTTCTATAGAAGTGTTTGAATTCGTTCGAGATATATTCACCACCATTATCACTCCGCAGAGCCTTCACTTACTTCCCCGACTCCTTCTCCATCAATGCTTTAAACTCTCAGAACTTTGATAATGTTTGATCCCTCTTCTGCATTAGGAATATCTAGCATCTACGAGAATAGTAATCAACAAAAATAACATAGTACCTATTTTTTTTTTTGAAGCAACTGATAATATTGGTCCACACACGTCTATGTGAATTCTCTCCAGGATCACCGAAGCACGGTTCTCCTTTTCATGAAAGGTGGTTTTCACAAACTTGCCCATATTACATCCCTTGCACTGATCAATCTGCGCAAGTGTACCCTTGGTAATTCCAATAGAAATCTGGTACAAAATCTTCATGGCACCATGGTGAAGATGGCCCAATCTCTTGTGCCATAATTCACCCTCATCCCGGCTCACCACTTCTTCTTCTTTGCCCACCATTGCTGCGCAATCATCTACCTCTAGCTTGTAGAGATTATTGACTTGAATACCTATCCTCTTGGTTTGACCCATTTATTTATGTCGCAAGAAATCTTTTCCATCACTGAAAACAACGTCATAACCTCTGTCCTCCAACATTGCGACTGAGACCAAATTCTTCTTCAGACCTGGAACATGCATAAGATTTTTCAACAGAAATGGTTCCAATGTCGGACACATTGTATCTACCATAATCGCCCATCTCTATATGCATTTGGATATGTTTCTCCTCCAAGTCACTGAATAATTCCTTATCTCCCATCATGTGGAAGGAAGAACCACTATCAATATACCACACCGATCCCATTACACTTGACACTGAGCATGTGATCAAAGAGAAATCAAGTTCAAATTGCGAGGAAAGGGCCTCACCAGCTGCAGCTCCAACAACGTTCTTTTTCTTCTTTTTCTGTGGGCAGTTAGTGGCGATATTCCCATGTTCATGACAGTGAAAACACTTCATCTTTTACAAATCCAACTTCTTGCCTTTAGCCTCAGATTTTGGATGGGATTTCTTCCCCTTCCCTTTCCCCGCTTTGGAAGCCAAATAAAAATCCTCTTCATCATCATGTTTTTATGAAGATCCATCCCTAGTACTCCGCCTTATCTCCTCCTTCACTAGATCCGACCAAAGTCGCTCCCAATCCGACATTTTCTCCTGCCCATTGATAGAGTCTTGATAACTGTGCCAACTCTTCAAAAGTCCAAGGAGAGCCAAGCTCACCAAGTCATCATCTGCAACTATAATTCCCACACTCCCCAACTCATCCCTACATTGGACAAACTTAGTGAGATACTTTGGAATATTGTAACCCTTCTCCATTTAGATTTTTTTTCAGTTTATCTTTCAGCGCCAACTTCCTATGGTCACTGCTGCTTTGGAAAATATTTTTCAAAGCCTTCCACATTGGAAATGGAGTGGCTTTCCCATGAAGGCTTGACACAATATGGTCTTTCACACCTTCCAACTGAATTCTTCTTGTCTTCGCTACTTTCTTTTGCCAGGCATCAAGTAATGCAGCATCTATCGAAGTGTGCTTAGAAACATCATTATCGATGAACTCCATCAAGACATTATCTTCAAGCACTGCCTCCATCCTATCCTTCTAGGCTATGTAGTTAGAGTTTCCCTTGAGTGCATACTCCAACCGCAACCCATTCAAATCCATTTCAATGTTTACTAAACTGTCGCACCAAGAAATTCTTGCAGCAAATTTGAATTGTCCACCAGCACAAAACTCAACACCGCTTCAATATTGCAATCTCCAGTGATTAACACTGATCCAATACCATGTAGAAATTTATAAACACAATAATGTATTTTCGTATTCTCTTGATCTAAAAATTTGATCTTTTGTTAAATACAGAATCCTTCCACTTAATTCTTTGCGGAAATTAAATCGCCAATTGCAAACACATGAAGAAAAATCAAGCACACATAACAAGATGTTTTAAGGTTAAAGCAAAAAACCGCAACTATCATATATTATGTATATCAATGGAACATGTAAAAATATCATACAACACTTAGCTCATAGATCTCCCAGTACAATATACAATCGTCACACACTTTCATGCATAAATTTGCATATTTATGCACCAATTTCTTACCTCCTGATAGCCTGCTTCCACTGTGCAATCCCTGATGAAGAAGATCCCTGAATGAATTCGATCTTGCCCTTCCTTGACTGTTAAATCCTCATTGGAATATCCAATGTCTATGTAGATGCATTAAATGCATCACTATATTCACAACTGATAGTCAAACACACCCTTTCACCTACCTCTACATTGGGTGTCCACTGGATCTAACATGCAAGTAGTTAACTGCGATATTTCTTCAGTTGCAAGTAAGAAACTACTGGTGAATTAATTAATTAATTATCTCACTCATATTTCACTAGTGCATCTTTAGTTACAGCTAGCACAACCGATTTTAACTCAATTAAATGAGTTAAACAAAATAACAACTCACATAACTACTCTTCCACCTCTGTTACAACTTTGCCATAATCAGTTATAACGAAGTCCTTCATGCATGAGTCACCAACCACCCTAGGAATTGCGTAATTCCTTCAGCCCATTGATGTGCCACATATTTTCACTGAAATCAAGTGCTCCAAGAGAATAAGTTACTATATATTGTCTGATTATTATTAAGGGCTAATAATAATCGACATGCATTATATTTTTAGATTTGCGATCTATAAATAGACTTCGCCCATCTTCTAAAAATAGAAACTCATCTAAAGATATAATTTTCTCAACCATATAAAATGAGCATCCTTCTAATTTTAGAATATGCTCACCATTCTAAAAATAGACATACACCTAAAAATAGCCTGCGGGCCCACCTAGTGAAGGTGGTTAATTTTCAGTAGGATCATCATCTTGTTGAATCTCAACAAAAACTACTAGAAAGAATATTTTGAAAGAGAAGCAGATTATGGATGGTATTGATGTGTCAGAGAAATGAAGTTTTTGGTTCTTCCCATCCTTATTTGATGGTTTAGATTGTTGAATGATATCTATGATAGATCTGGCGAGCCGAAATGCACTACCATCAATACCATAAATACCTTTTTCCCACTTATAATTTCATTTCTGTGACACATATATACCATTTTTTCTTTGCCTTTCCTTCAAAGGATTCTTTCTAGTAGTTTATTTTGTGAATTCTCAGTAACGCCCATACCATCCTTTTGATCTTCAGACAGCACCTTCCTTCAATCAAATCACGTTTAGGTTATCAAATACCACTCTTTTATAAACAATCAAGAGCAACCTACTGCAAACATTTAATATTTCCTTGCCTACTATGATCTATAGTTCTATTTTCTAAATCATAAAACCTATTTTGTCGATTACCACTATTTGGTATCATTGAAAATTCACCAAGAACAAGCATAAAAATATTGAACTTATCCTACTCCAACAAAAATTCTTCTTCGCCATCATCATAAACAACATGATGTAGTTTATTTGTCAAATCACGGTGTTTAACCAACTCGGGATGAAAAAAATCATCCAGTTCAAATAATCATTCAGGAGACAGTTTACATTCATTCAATATGGGTTACATTTGTGAAGAATGTTCAGTCCTTTATTATGTTGTTGGTAGACATTTTGGCATTACAGTCTCTTATTTTTTCACACCATCTCCGCAATGGAGAAAACATTGTTTTCGAAATGGATGAAAGGCAATTTACAATGATTTTTTTTTTGAATGAAAAATAATCTTTCTTTTATAAATAAAAAGAGATTAAATTTAAATGGATTTAGTCCTTTAAATTCTTCTTGAATCTATGCATATTATAATTATGCCCAAATTTCATCAAAAAAAAAAATGTGTGAAAGACGCAGTCTTCTATTTGTTCCTAGAACTTTAAGCTATTAACATCTTATGACATTTATCAAAAAATATTTCTCCAAAAGAACTTGGAGCTTTAGTTTGATCCAGAGATAGAGATGCAACCAGTATCAACTTCGCATCCGTGTTTATAGGAGGCATAGTGGATGACCCCCGATGTACCCGACATGCCTCTTTTGGAAAGAATGTCCGCAATGATGTTTTGATCCCAATATAAATGATCAAAGGAGATACAATGAAAGGATCATTGGATGGATCAGATATGCTTCATCCAGTGGGCAAGTAGTGAAGGTTGAAAGCAATTGGATCCATTGATCGAGTCAATGCAGATTTTGGAGTCTCCAAATACCTGTAGGTCAATGATGCCAAGACGATTAGCCAGGAAAAGAAGTCCCCAAAGAGAAATTATTTCTGAGCGATTATTAGAGAACCTACCACTCCCCCAATAGTAATAAAGATAATGGCCTGGATATTTAGCAATGAGGACACCGCATCGGTAGTTGCAATTGTTACTGGCGCCATCAAAGAAACTTGTTGGTGTATTTTTCCACGCATCCTTATTGTGAATTTTTCTAGACTTAGTGACGAAATTCTTGGGACTGATCTCAGAGAAGAAACCCACAATGCCTGTAACAATGTATTTGATGTCTATATCTTTGTGCTGAAATATTTTTCTATTCCTGCAATTCCAGATACCCAAGATGATATAAAAAGGCAACGAGCAAAGTTTTGAGTGTGTATTGAACCATTGAACTAAGCAGGTTTCTAAATTGAGATGCGTCCAGCTCTAGGCGACATGGAATATGTACAGAATGGAGAGTTAAATTTATGTAGCAACAGGACAAGTTATAAGTGTGTGGGACACTTGCTCCGAAAAAATCATGCAAAGGGGGCAAATTCCTAGGCCAATAAAGCCTTTGCGGGATACATTTCCCCAGGTAAGAATTTTATCATGGATGGCCAGCCATCCGAAGCATTTAAGTTTCAAAGGTAATTCCAAGTCCCAAATATTATGAAGCCAAAGTGAGCGATAGATGTGTAGGAAGTAGCAGAGATGTGCTTATAGAGATCGTTGACCACAATTTGGTTGTGATTAATATTCCCATTCCAAGCAAGATGATTTTCCTCTTCTAATAGTAATATTATAGCTTCTTCAACCTGTTTAATATATTGGTCCTATTTTGAGGCTAGTGGACCAATGAGATCAAATTCAGAAGTTGTTGTGACCTTTGTTTTGAAAAAGAAACAGTTTTGAGTTGTGGAAGGTTGGCAGACAAGTGAAAGAACGTAATCAAGGTAGAAATTTTGTTGTCACGATTGCGGAAAGCCTGAAGATAGGTGGCACGATAGTTTCGGAGTATAGTGAAGATGGGAGATAAAGGAGACAAGAACAATTAGCAGAACTCTCAGTAATCAAGAAGAAGTGGAAAGTAGAGAAGCAGGAAAAGAGGAAGGACTGACAATCACACTGGCAGAGGAACAAATAGGCAGTCAGCCAGTGGAGGAAGGAGTTAGTCCGTGTGGAAGAAGGCTAATAGAGAAAGTAGAGCCTTAGGAGAGCTCTTTGAGAACTCTGTTTTACTGAACCAGGCTGTCATAGACTCTGCAGAGTAGTTGTATGTTGTTTTGTTACTGATAATGAAATATGGATGTTGTTGTGTCTAACGTTATGTGTTAACTGATGGTTATTTTCTTACTATGAATGTATGCCCAATTTAAATTTAAATTCAACATTCTAAACATGCTTAGATAAGTGGTAGTTTACATGTAGAGTTGAGATATGTATGTTACTTCCAAGTTCCATAGTTGTTTTTCTTGGTTGCATCAGTTTCTACCTGATCAATCTTCTAATCTTACTAAGGTCACGACACACCTTAGGTGAGATGCTCTGCTCTCTGGATTAGGGTGAAAATGCTATTGTTGTGCTCGACTATTGTGGAAAATTTGTTGGCCTCAATTCTAAACCTGGGTCTTGCCTAGAGACCTGCTTTTTTGCAAAAAAAATGGTTTCGTTGCCAGGACCTGAAAATTCATTTAGGAGTTAGATCATGGTATCATGGATCTTTGATAGGGAACTATGAAGTTGGTGGTATAATCACTTAGATCATTTCATATCGCAACAAACGGAGCTTCGACAACAGAGGGAAAAGGTCGTCAAATATCGGGTCCTATTTTCTAAATCTACAAGCGACATGTATGAAATTTTCTAGGGAAATTTTTCTGAAGAGTTGTATAATTGGTTGCGGAGACTACAAATCAAGTCACTCCCCGGAGGATTGCATAGAATCGGTCACAAGTGGACACACACAGATCTAGTAGCACTCCATCGGCTAGATACCGATTTGACCCGAGCAGTAGATTTTTGGGTACAATCTACCTTGGAAGGATACATTGTGGAATTTGTAGTTGAATGTTACCAATCCTTTGCAAAAGCCAAAGATATATTTAGATCTGGATTGCGGGGAGAATTGTTGAAGGAAATCATGTTGTGGATCAAATCTTTGATGGTGGACGAGGGTTTGATGGCATTTCAAAGTTTTGAGATGGAGACTTAAACCTCCAGTACTGGGGGAAGGAGCTGAGGGAAAGATGCTAAAATTAAGTAAGAAGGGGGAATAGGGAAATGGATGCTATAACCTCCACTAGATTGAGAGAGCAACGAGAAAATCGGAGGGCGCAGATTGCTAAGAAGTGGAAGGAAAGGGTGATGAAAGAGTTTGAGAAGTAGGAAAGTAATTGATAGGACAAGGAAAAGGGGTCACAGATAACAAAGGAAAGGGAAGGTTAGGTGAGATCCCAAGGAATAGGAGGGACCATCAAAGAAGTTAGGCAAGTGTATAGGAGCCCAACCCGAATAGAAAAGGGAGAAAAGTCCAATCTGGAGGATGCACACCCGGAGGAGACGTATGATGTGGAGCTTCATGTTGTGATGGAGCAACTATTTCGAGAGAGGTCGTAACACGTAATACAAGGTAATCCTATTCCCCAAAGTTCAAGTAGCCCTAGTCCAAACCTTCCCCTGGTACTCTATCATCCACCTAGTCAATTTTTTGTTAACTTACGAGAATTTAACAAGTTGAATAGTGTTAAGTCTACATTATCGGTATCTACTAGGTACAGTGCTAGTAATGCAATCTCTTAGCTAGGAAGTAGATGTTTTATTTTAGTACAACCCATACAAGGAAATATTGCAGGATCGTTCACACGATACCCAAAATTCTCTGGGAGAGGTAACGATGATGTGGATCAACATTGGTATCTCTGCGAATCAATTTGGAGAGTTCGACAGACACCAAAGGCAGTTAAGTTGATTGAGTTCCAGACTGCCTTAAGAGAGAGAGCTCTTCGTTGGTTCTTCAAATGGTCGGAAGCTCATCCGAATCAAGTAATAGATGATGTGAAGAGAGAATTTTTCAAAGAATTTAAATTTCCACAGATCAATCAACAAGGATTATCTGAGTTGTGGGAAATTAAAAAGGGAGAAGGAGAAACGACTTGGGACCTGATGAGAAGGTTCAAGGATGCGATTGGGAAGCTAAGTTACACAATCGATCCAAATCACCAACGGGATTGGTTTATTAAAGCACTCCTCCCATTGACAAGAACTCCACTGACATAACAGAAGATCGATACCCTGCAAGACTCCCTTGAGCAAGCCATGAAAATAGAAGCTATGGCGGGGGTATCCGTAGGAGTTCAGAGGAAGAGCCACAGTACAAGACCTGTCCATATTAGGGCTACAACATCAGATAGCCATTCTAACGGAGAAGTTGAAAGAAATTCATCTGATACGACGTGCAAGTCCCAATGTGTTGTGTACCCATTGCGTGATGGAGGGACATGTGGCCACAGAATGCCCAAGGTTGCGAGGAAAAAATGTAGGAACTTCAGCAACAGGGTCACAAGGGGATCCACCAGTTGGGGGAGTTATGTAGATAAATACCTAAGGAGCATACCAACTGTAACCCCACTTTTCAGGGTTCCCTACTCAACAAAATTAGACTGCAACTAGCTACTATGAAATTTTCAAAGGAATTATTCATCCTCCACGACTATGCCCAATTTTTTAGAAGTATTCTAATGTTCCAAAAAATATATATTGTGAGTTATGTGCTTCGACAACACATAATACAGAGCAGTGTAGAGCCCTCTATGCACTGACAGAACGATTGGACAAACCATATTATAGAGTGAATGAAAATCCTAGGGGCTGAGGAGGAGGAATGAGAGGTGGCAAGATCGGAGGAAGAGGACCAGTAAGATGCTATAATTTTGATCAAGAAGGACACGTAGAAAGGGAATGTTCACTACCTAGAAGACCATGGTGCTCTACGTGTAGATTTAATACACACACAACTGAAGACTGCCCAGAATTGATTAAGAGGTGGGAGGAAAGAGCCAGAAAAAGAGGAGCTAATTTGGTAAATGCGGAACCAATTATAGAAGAAGCTCATCCCATGCATAAAGTAGCCATAATAACCTGGGGTGGAAAGAAAATAGGGGAGGATGCACACAGTATGGATTAGGTAAATTTGATCAAGCCCGCATCTCCAAAGAACACTTTCAAACTGGAGAGACAAAAGCAATATTTTAAGGAGGTAGTGGAAACTTTTTCCCAGATAGGGGGCAGTAGGAGTATTGAGCTTCCACAACCAACATTCAAAAAAGAGAAGGAGACTCATACAAGCACATTGATTGAGAAATGGTTCCGACTGTTCCTAAAAATCGTGACCAATGCACCAATGCTGGAACAACTAAAGAAAAATCTAGAATTGGTGGTGCAAGAAAATGCAGAGCCTGGAGAAACAAGAAATCCAACAGAAAAATACATAACAAGGATAAATAGAAACAAGAGAAGAACTAGAAAGGAATTTTGTGTGAATACTCAAGTCAAAGGATTTCAAATCAAGGACACAATGCTCGATCTAGGATCCGATGTCAACATTCTACATAGAAAGACATGAGAAGTACCAGGGAGGCCAAAATTGACATATTAACCAATACAGCTCTGAATGGAAAATCAGTACTGTATTGTACCCATAGGAAGGCTAGAATAAGTTGAAGTTGATGTCGCGGGAGTAAAAACATATACATATTTTGAAATGATAGACATCATGGGGGACAAGGATCGCTATCCTACTTTACTAGGAATATATTGGGCCTTCGAGAATTATGCAGTGATCGATTTGAAAAAGGAAATGATGATATTTGAAAATGGAGAAGTCAGGGTAATTCAGACGCTTGACCCATATCAAGGACCATGATACACGGAGACAGTTGACAGTAGAGAAGATGCTCAACTTCTTGATCATCTGTACCAAATGATGGCAGGGAAGAGAGAAGACTATATCAATCCAACAGTAGGAGGGATTATAAGCTGGAGAAGTGTTTAGAGTTCAGATTTGGGCTCAGAAATAGCTTGGGATGATTGGAAAGAAGGAGGATATGAAACCAACACTAGAATATGTGCTAACATTCGGGGAGTCAACTGGACTGGTACCGAGTTAAGAGGATATTTGATTCTATCAAACATGCATGATGTAAATACATTTATTGAAAAAGTAGAAGAAAAGGTACTAATAGATTATAGAGTTCCCCTTATGGGTGTAGCACTACAATCCACATCAGCAAGATGGTGGGTCAACCATTGCAACTCTCTTCAGAAATGTGAAGAGGTTGCAATATGCTAGGTTCCAAGAAGCTTCAGGACCACAATTCATTGAAATGTACCAAGGATATTTTGACCCCATAGAACATTTAAGGAATTATGAGTGTAACTGGAAGAAACAAGGGTATCCAGAATCTCTGTGGATGCACAATTTCATACATTCACTAGACACAATCCCACAGGCATGGTATTTGACAGAGGAAAAGAAGAGAGGTTTTGGCACCTGGAAAGTAGTTGCAGAAAAATTTACGCAATGTTTTTCTTTTAAGGGAGAAACAAAACCAGTCACAAATGCACTCCAAGCCATTAGAAGAGTACTATATTTTCCAGAGATTCAAGAAGATGAACAACTACCGGTCTTAGAGTAGAAAACAAAAGAATCAGTAGCCTATAAATGGATAGAGAGTGAGATGGACGATGACGACTTAGAGAATCTCCAACACTTATACTTTGAAGAGAAAGAAGGGGAGAGGGATATACAGGAGGAACCAACCAATGAAGGACTACACCTGTTACCCTTGAAGACTAAAAATTTGAACATTGGAAGCACGGAGAAACCTAGAATTGTGCCTATCGGAGATTACTGGGATACATAAACAACCAAGGAAATCTTTGACCTACTTCAGGAATATGAAGATTTATTTCCATCGTGAGTAGAAGAGCTCAAGGGGATTAAAGGGGACATGGGGGAAATGTGCATAGTCTTAAAAATAGATGCAAGACCAGTAAAACATAGGCCTTACCACCTAAATCCAAAATTAAAGGAAAAATTCAAGGCAGAGATAGATAAAATGCTGAAAGTGGGTTTGATTTTTCCAGTTGAGGAAGCAGAATGGGTTAGTCCCATTGTAATAAAAAGTAAAAAGGAGAAATCAGATATTAGAGTATGTGTAGATTATATAAGTCTCAACAACGCATGCATTCATGATCCATTTCCTACTTCTTTTAGCGATGAGGTTCTTGATAATGTGCCAAGAAATGAAGCCTATTCATTCATAGATGGATTCCCAAGATATCATCAAGTGAGGATAGCAGAAGAGGACAAAAGTAATACCACTTTCACAACCGAATGGGGATCGTTTTCATACCATGTCATTCCCTTTAGACTGAAGAATGCGCCAACAATATTTTCATGAATATTGATCACAAAATTTAGGGACTACATCCATAAGTTCCTAGAGGTATACATGGATGATTGGACAGTTTACAGCTTATTGAAGAACCATGCAAATTTAATCAGAATGATGTTTGATAGATGTAGACAACTCCAAATTTCCCTCAATCTTAAGAAATTTATCTTTGTAGTACCTTTTGGGACACTTTTGGGACATGTTGTTTGTAAGCAAGGTGTTTGTGTGGATCCAGCAAAGTAGCAGTCATTGTTAACATAGAAGCACCAGAAACTGTGAAACAGTTTAGATCACTACTCAGGCATATAGGGTACTACAGAAGATTCATCCACAACTATACAAAGATTACAACACCATTGGAAAATTTGTTGCGGAAGTTAGAACAATTCATATGGAGTGACAAATGCATTAACGCCCTCAATACATTGAAAGAAAAGTTAGCAAGTGCACCCATATTGGTTCATCCTGACTGGGACAAACAGTTCCATGTCCATATTTATGCCTCTATTATTTCATTAGGAGTGGTGTTAGCTCATCCATGAGAGACTTATGTTGATCATCCAGTATACTTTGCAAGCAGGAAGTTGTCTACCGCTGAAAGGAACTACACAACAATAGAACGAGAAGCTCTTGTGATGGTGTACTCCATTCAAAAGTTTCGTCACTACCTATTCGGAGGTACGTTCAAGTTCTTCACAAACCACTTAGCATTGAAATACCTAGTAAACAAAATTTTGCTTGAAGGAAGAATCTGGAGATGGCTCCTACTATTCCAGGAATTCACTTTCAAAGTCATTGTAAAACCTGGAAGGTTAAACGTGGGTCCTGACCATTTATCAAGATTGGAGAATGGGGAGAATGGGGGATCATTTGATGATCAATTACCAGATGTGGATCTTTTCAGAGTAGAAGCCATCCCAAATTATCTGGAACAGATAGTAGTATATTTGGCCATAGGACAATGCCCAAAAAAATAAACGGTAACTCAAAGAAGACATTTGGTAGTGAAAGCAGCTGAATATAAACTGATAGGAGGACAGTTATATAAGTTGGGATTGGACCACGTCTTGAGGATATGTGTCATGGACCATGAAAAAGATGATATATTGTGGGAATGTCATAGCGAAGTTGCGAGAGGGCATATCGGTGCAAAACCCACCGCAAGAAAAATATTGCAATCAGGGTTATGGTGGCCCACATTTCATAAAGATAGTAAAGCATATGTAAAGAAATGTGATGTCTGCCAAATAACTGGACATTCATCACACCGGGATGAGTTACCAATGCAACCTATAAGAGCACTACAACCACTTGAAAAATGGGTCGTTGATTTTGTAGGGCCAATTGTACCAATGGCAATACATTCACAAGAAAGGTATATAATAACCACAACAGATTATCTCACAATATGGGCGGAGGCAGCACGAGTAAAAGACTGCACAACAAACACAACAGCCAGGTTCATTTTTGAGAATATCATTAGTAGATTTGGCTACCCAGAAGCCTAACCAGTGATCAAGGTACGCACTTCATTAATGCAACAATCAAGTCTCTGTTAGATAATTTTATGGTACAACATCACAAAAGCAACCCGTACCACCCTCAATCAAATGGAACCATTGAAACATTCAACAATATCTTAGAAAAATTAACCAAGTTATGTAATGCCAATCGAGATGACTGGGATGAGAGGATACCAGCAACATTATGGGCATACAGGACAACTGTAAAAAGGTTGCACAATCAAACTCCATTCCAGCTGGTGTACGGGAGATAGGTAGTGGTACCTTCTGAATTTATTGTACCAAGTCTATTAATTGCTTCAACAATACATATGATAGACGAAGTCTCAATCACTGAATGCCTTCATGAGCTACAAGAGCTTGAAGAAGAGAGATTCCTAGTGGAATTCCATCAGATAGTACAAAAAGAAAGACAGAAGGCTTGGCATGACCATCACATCAAGCATAAGACATTCATTATCGGAGGGAAAGTCCTGTTGTACGACAACAAATATCAAAAGTTCCCGGGCAAAATCTGAATGCACTAGATGGGACCATACCATGTCATAGAAATTAAAGATTCAGGAGCAGTTCGACTGGTGTAACTAGGTGGCCAAATACTACAAGGATGGGTGAATGGCGCACGCATGAAGCCCTATCATGAGTAAGTTTCACTATTTATTTTTTCAAATAACTCTCACAACTGAGAGCAGTCAGTAAGGTAGAATAGAGGTCAGTAACTCTCGCATTCGAGATGAGATATAGAATAGGAATTCCAATAAAGACATCACAATAACGCTGAAAGTAATTACACCTATTGTGATACGGAGACCACATCGCAACCAATTGTGGTCAGGGAGGGTAGCGTCTAATGTATCATTCGTGTCAGAAAGCCAAGCGTGTCAAATATCATTCAGTCATAATAACCCATCATACCGTTGTTAGTCCATAGGATCACCTGAATTTTAAAATTAACAGCCATAATTAGTAACACCCATACCGTAATAAATTTTCCATATCAAGCCATAATTATTAACCATCACGTCTACCCAAATCCCAAAGCTACGGTCAGCAATGTCGGAATAACCTCACCGTGGTAACTAATCTCACGATTATAGTCGCGAGTGAGACAGAAAAAAAAATTAATTATTTATGGGGTCATATCAACCTCATGTATGCCGGTAGCATTACTTAACCTACATGAAAGAAGAAAAGAACCAGAATGCCGGAAAATTCTGAGTTATAACAAACAGAAATAGCTATAGCAATGAGCAAGAGTTCAGGAGAAGAAGTTCAAAGAAGCAGACCAGCAGTAGGAAGTCACAACAATAGACCAGGAACAACAATTCAGGTATACAGCAGAAGAACGAAGATGAAAAAGATAGAAACATCAGTCGTCAAGCTCGAGCTCGATGAAATAATTCAAAGGATATAATCACTGGTTGGAAAATATGACAATGCTTCATTAATTGACACATACTTCATGGACTCCTATCAATTCTCAGTTATGAAGTAACAAGTATACATAGAAAATTATGCCACCAAGGGAGGAGGGGAAGCAGCAAGAATGAATCCGGAATTTAGAGGGATTCAAAGATCGACTATACTAAACCTCAGGAATCTCCCAGTGTTTGGAAAAAAGGGATCGACAATGCAGTGTACAAAATTCCTGATAAGAAGAGTCCAGTACGAATCATTGTGGCCGGGGAGAGAAATACCGATCCATGCATAGGAAATCAATAGAATTACGGATTATCAGCAGAGGGAAATGATGTCTCAACAACATTCCAGAATGTGTCCAAAAGAGCCAATAATTCAAGGGACTATGATTATTATAAAAATTATGAGGCCATAATAGGAGGGAAGGGAGCGAAGATAGACCTCATCAACAACCCAACAGTTAAATTTTCTTGTTATCTGATAGCCGGTAAAACTATGAGTCATTAAACCAAAGGGGAATGCACCCTTGACACCATATCAATCGTGGAACATTGCATCTAGGGTGCCCAACTAACCTGGTGTGTCTTCCTATTGAATGAATTGTTTGAGGCCTATGAGGAAAACTACAGGTGATCCATGGGATTCATTTATGGCTACCTCATTATGGACTTTGCGATGTGGAATTAGACTCACCGAGAGATAAGGCAACTCGCAGAAATCACCCACAACTAGCGAATGGCTTAAAATTTACACCCTGGAGAGTATCGGGAGATCCAAGCACCAAGGAGGCTAATGAGGAGGCCTTCTCATTCTGGTACAGGCAGATGGTAGATGTGGTGGGAAGACAATAAAGGGTTCCAAGGGACTTGTTGGACATATATTCTTCGCAAATATGGTTCGGGGTAACCCACAAGCATACCTATATCAGACCTAGTTGTGTGGATGAAACAATGTTCCGAATGCGGCCACTAATGTTTCAAGTCGAAAAAGAGGCCTCCACATTGAAGTCTATTCGTGGCCAGGAGATGCGATGGATGTTAGAAGCAGAGTACCCCGTTATTCGTTCAAGGAAATGCTATCGAAAGCCCTCCCAGGGGAGTCACCAGAGGATACAACGAGGAGAATTTGCCAACTGCAACTACGACCTTTACTAGACCAGCTCGACACTAGGGTGAAGGATTTTAGTCTTGTAATCAAAACTCTCACAAGTGCCTCTACTGTATTTCCTTCTTTTTCTAACTTTTAGCCTTTGAATTTTGTATCCCCATCCACAACAACACCTGTAGTTACCGCCCTACCTTCCACCATGTTCAAATCACCTCCGATAACCACAGTCACCCCAATCCGAAAGAGCAAGGCGCCCAAGCCTCCGGTAGCTGCACCCAAGCCCAGGAGACCAAGAGTTATGGTGCCTAAGAAAATAGTTGATCTCACTAGGGAAGATCAGATCCTGCCTATGGATACAAGAGTACCAGTACAAGAAGAGCCAAAGGTTACCACCCAAGTAACCTTCGCACTACCTGTGTTTGACCCGTCCTCAGTTCTAAACATTCAGACTTCATCTCCACCTCATACTCACAACTCATCACCACATATTTCATTCACTTCCAAAGACCACTCCATTCACACTCCATCCACCTCAACGGCCATCTCAGATCCCATAAAGCTAGGGAACAAGAAAAATGGTGACATTGAGGTAGAGGTTACCTTAGGCACAGCAGGAGTACCCAAATTTGACCAACCCTCAGTGGGACAGGGAACTTTCCTAGAGATATTAGTTCAAGTGGGGTCTTTTACTTTGGATACAATGCCCTCGTCAACAGAGCTGAATCATTTTCAACAAGCCAACCTGATACTACAACAAGTTCTACTGACCGTTGGTATGATCAACCCAGAACCCCAGTTGTTGCAACAGAACCAACCAGTATCCCCACAAGAGCACTCAGAGAGATCCATCGCCAGTGGGAAACCGTTCCAAGAAATACAGTTGACCCAGGAGATGTCAGGTGTGGATACCATGAAAAATTGGGGGGCTATCCAGCTATATAAGTTCATCCACACTAGTAAAAAATAGATAAATAGTTACTAAAAAACGACTAAAATTTTCATATAAACGGCCATTTTTTAGTCGGTGACCAATAGTAGCTAATTTACAATATCTTATAACGCGACCAAATTTTATTCATATTTAGCTTAGTCTTTAATTGGTTGTCTCAATTTTACCGTCTAGTAGTATATTCAGTCATAAATTTGGTGATTAATTTAGTCATTGATTTAATCATTAATTGTCACAATTAATGACCAAATACACAAAAAAAATATACTACTACATGATCACCCGAGAAAACCAATTAATGACCAAAATGTTGGTCCTGTTATAAGATACTGTAAATTAGCTACTAATAGTCATATATATGAAAATTTTATTCATTGTTTGAAATCAATTAACGACCCAATAAATATGACTAAATTTTGGTCGTGTTATAAGATACTATAAATTAGCTGCTAATAGTTGTATATATGCAAAATCTAGTCATCATTTAGAATCACAAATTTATCATTACAATAGTCATTTATATTTTTTGGTAGTTTCATATTAATTATATAAACAACTGATTTAGTTATTTATATTCATTTCATTTACTTTCATTAATAACCATTATAAATCACTAATTTAATCATTTTCTATTCATTTTATTTATGCTCATCATTAATCAATATAAAATACTAATTTAGTAATTTTATATCGATTTTATGTGTTCATTATTAATCAACATAAATTAGTTTGTATGATTTTGCGACTAAATTAAAAAAATGTCATATAATGTGCATGTTCATCTAATATGAAAACAAAAAATTACATATGTTAACAACAATACTAAATAATATCAAGTACAACTATAGATAATTTCAACCACAGATTATATTATATGAAAATTCAAGTATTACAATATGAGTTTCCAACTTAATGTTAGTTGGACTACAATTTACACATGAAATATTGTTTCATCACTTCAAAACATTATCATTGTGTTTCCAACACATCACAAGTGAATTCACCAACTCTAAAGACATCACCATCAGTCTATATGTGTGTGTTTTATGCGAGATATTGGCTTTAAGGGCATCACTACCATGGTTCTTCCTCTCTTTCTACATTTGTCTCTCCAATGTTATTACTTTCATATTTATTCAATTCTTTCTTCTTACCATCAATAATTAATTCCTCTTCTGAAAAATGAAAGAAGATACAATGCAAAGTATAAAACATGAACGATGATAAAAACTAGAATATAAACTAAAGTAGATTATAAAATATTTATACGACATATACCTCAACATCAGCAATGACAATGCCATTTCTCCCCATAAAAGAAAGAAACTCAAACAAGTTTTCTTTAGTTGGGAAATAGTGGCTAGATGACCTACATAAACAAAGCAAATAAAACGTCATCATAGAAAATAAAACCTTTGGAACTTAGCATTCAATGTTCAAGCAAAGATTAGGCACACTCATGTCATCTAAGTTACATGCTAAAAAGCTCAAGTTGTTGATAACTTGTGAAAAGAAATGGAAAGTAAAGACAACATATAATCAAAAAGAGGCACGTGGTGGCAATGTCACTTGCCATCACCTAGCTCTTATAATAATAAGTTTAATAAAAAAATTAAAAAAAATCATGTAATATTTTACAAGAATAAAATACAAAGTAAGAAATTCAATTAATTAAATAAAAATATAACTTGAAATTCAATAGGTTCCACAAAGATAATTTTAATAAAAATATTTTTTTAAAAATTGTATAACAATTTCTTATTACTAATATCTTGAAAAAATATATAAATACAAATATATTTTAAAGTGGAATCAATTGCAATGATCAAAGTGTCGTATGTAAAAGTTATCAATTTTGGTGGGAATTTGAGCTATCACAACCTCAATGCTAAGAATAAACTTTATACTCATAATATCAAGATTCATAGGAAAACTATGTAGTCAATAATATATTCATCAGACAAACTACATTGATCACTTCAAATGTATAAATACATTAAAATCATTTGAAAATGAGCGCCAGGCAGTTCAGTACCCGCGCCAATGGGGAAAATACTTCAAAGAGGCCGCGCCAGTTGGCGCTCTGTCCCAGAGTCGCACTCGCGCCAGCCAATTTAAGAGGTGTTTTTTAAAAATAAATGGCGGAAGTTTCGTCCTAACTGATCCAGGAACTGATATCTATCTCGAGTTGGGAGGTTTGGCTATGTATTTCCATAGAGAGGAAGTGGTTTGCCACCTCTCATGGAAGCTTCCTTGATGATAGGGCCAATCCCATGATTATAGGGATCCCAACTCCTCTTCCTCCATCTATAAAAGCTTGCCCATCTCTATTGCAAGCTAGTCTTCAAGTTCCCAAATTTCCAAGAGCCTTATGCTGCAAGAGCCTCCATAATTCCCTTAAGGCCAATTTCAAGCAAGGAGACTATCGTCAAGGTCCAAAGAGAGAATTTTGTCCCATCCTTGACAGGCTTTTCGAGACGTGTTCTGCTGGCGACCCCTCCGAAGGAGAATTCAACGTCAGAACTATGGTTGTAATTTTCCTTTGATTGATTATTAATGAACGACTATTGGTTATGGTTCCACTCCTGTTGTTGTTTATAATGATGAGTTATGTCCTTTCTGACTGACATATAGTTGCATCTACTGGATTTTACGCTTGCATTTGTTTTGTTTCTCGCATGTGTAGGTGTCCCATCACGGAGATCGTGGGGATCGTGATCTGCCAGAGTTGAGGAACGGGAGCGCCACCTCTTCTACAACCACTGCGTTGGATTCCAGGTAAGCCTTCGTCACTAGTTGGTTTATTTGCAATTAGGAACCTACGCTATAGCGTGATTGATTGTTGCTAGACCCGGTCTGGGCTAGTAGGGATCGCCTCTGTCCGCAGAGGGGATTTACCTCCACAACAAATTGGCGACTCCACTGGGGAATCGTTGGCTTGTTGTCGTTCGTTTTATAAGCTATAGACGGAACCTGAAGTTGGCCAGACAGCCTTCGAAATGCTTTTGCTCTACAATTGCGAAGTAGATCAAAGCTGCTTCAGTCAATCTCCGGTTTAGTTTGTAAACTGAACACTTGGAGCACTGTCTTGTCTCTTCGGTTGATTCTTGATTCTGCTTGCTTGATCAGCTCTTTTGGGATGGTTCTTTTTGTGAATTTGGCTTTTGGACAGCTTGATTATCACTGTTCTGCTTATTGGATTGCTCTTTTTTATTTTTGACTGGTAAACTCGACTGGCGCGCTTTTCATCTTGACAGTTGCGCAAATTGGTGCAGGTTGCTAGTGTATTACCCGCGCCAATTCTATTCTGGCGCTAGTTTCAGCCTTACAGTCGCGCCAATCCTGTGAGGTACTAGGGTTTACTCTCTTTTGAGCTTTCTGAGCTTGATCTGTGTGTGTCTCGCTTTGAGCCTAGATCACATGGTTCATTTGAGTCTTGGAGATTCTGCTTGAAGTGGTGAGTCTGGTCTTAGTTGGGAGAAATTCTTTGTTTTTTCATTTTCAGGCATTGGCGCTTGTTGTCAGTTAGCAATCGGCGCCAATTGGCCATTGGCGCTAGTTGTCAGTGTGCAAGTCGCGCCAGTTGGCGCTAGTTGTCAATGTACAAGTCGAGCCAATTTCAGGATGTATGAAAATTGAGATTTTTTCCCTAAATCCTTCACCAGTGTGTCTTTCCCTTCCGGTCTTTTCACTGTATGAGCATAGATTGTTGCTCTGTGGTTGAATCTCTTCTTTCTGATTTTCAGTCTAAAGAGACAAATGTTACTTGTTTTGATCTCATGCTCTGGAAGTCCTCTTTGTGTTTGACCTCATATATCTTGTCGCCTTTTGAGGGATTTCGTGACAAAGTGTTTGAAACAACGATTGCATTCTTCGTGTTTGTTTACATCTCTTTTGCATTCATCCTTAATTAAGAAGATTTGCATTCTTTTAGTTTTCGTCTCATAGTTTTCTTTTCATTAAAATGCATTAGATCACATTGCATTGAAAAGTATTTTTTGAGGTCCATCATTGAACTTAGATTACATTGTTTAATGATCGAAAACTAAAAGTCGCTTTGAGTGCATTCTCTTTCATTAAAGCATGCATTAAGTAGATTCTAATTTCATCGAAAAATGCATTGAGTGCATTCTTATCATTTGAAAAGAAAAAGGAAATTGTGCATAGATTACAATTGCCTAGTTTTCGGAAAAAAAAAAAGATTTTGCATAGATTACATTGCATTATTCGCATCGTTGAATGTTTGAAATTACTTTTGGATAGTGAAAGTCATCTAGTTTGGAAAAGTTTTGTTTTCAGTGTTGTTGTTTGTTGCATCATTGTTTGAAGCTCTTCCCTTAACTAGATAGCATTCATCGAATTGAAAAGTTTTCTTTTCTCATGTAGTGTGCATTTAGGAGATTTTGAGACATTACATTCGCTAGGGCCTGAAAACTGAAACGTAATTGAAGATAAACTTTAAAATTTACTCAATTTACACTAAGGCAGCATTGAAATCTAACGAAACACATTTAGAAGTCTAGGCTAGAGACGTGTTCCGGCGTCTTAAAACCTAGTAGCTGTCGTTCGCCTCTTGGCTTTAGATAGCACTAGTACGGACTTGTGCTCCCCGTACCGTCGCGTATATAAAGGGAGACCCCACTAGGTTTCTATCCTTTATCCATAGGAAGCTGAGTCTGCCGCCCTATACCCGTGATACACCGAACACAGCATTCGGGGAGATTGCCTGCATGTACGTTAAGTCCTTGGTTGATTTCTCTTTCATTTTGAAACCAAGGTGTATATTGTAGTTCACGGTTATTTGGTACACCCTTTTCCTAGTATTCCTGAGTAGTCATTTGATATTTTCTGACTCTTTAAATTTGAAAGGATCACCAAGCGCTTGTCCTTTCACACTTGCTTCAAAACTGAAAGAGATAGAGTCACCTTTCATCCATTTCTCGACTCTTAAAACATGAAACGGTGAAGTTTCTAAGTTTCAATGTGGTAAAATAAATCACCCGCGATCACACGCCCTGTTAGATCTTGCTTGTTGGCCGTTTGATTGTGTGCCTGGGTTTTTAGCCCGTGTGCATTTTGAGTTGTTGATGGCAACTTTTCCAGAGTTCACCAACCAAGGAATCCCCTCCGATGGGAATCCTGGTCCTTTTCCTCCTTTTGGAAATGTTGGTGCTTCGTATATGGCCATGTTGTCCCTTCCTGGGTTAACTGTTGGGTTGCCTGTTTGGTTGTTTTCAACCTCTGTGGTCCCGAATGTCCCGGCTTCTGTTCAATCAGTTCCTCCACCTGAACAACATCATGTTGATTCCAAGGTGGACCTCTCCCCTTCTTCGCCTGTTTCTACGTCCTCCTCTTCTACTTCGCCTGGTGAAAGTTTGGATTCGAGTAACCAGGTGACTAAGAAGAAGAAGAAGAAGACAAAGAAGAATAAGTCTGATAAAAGAGAGGCTAAGGCTTCAGCCGCTGCTTCTAATGCACCTCCTTTTGATAAACCTCCCAACCCTCCGCGGAAAGTCAAGTTCCCTTGCATGTTGTGTCAAGGAAACCATCTTCTTTGAGATTGCCCTGGTATTCCCAAGGTGTTTGAAGAATGGTCCAATGGTCTTCCATCGTTGCCTTTGGCTTCCGGGAGTCAAGTTGGGGGCACATCTTCAGCGAGTGTTGGTAAGGCTCTTAAGAAGCAGGGTAAGATTACCCATCCCTGTAAGTTGTGTGAAGGGCACCATGCCATTCACCTTTGTCCATATATGGATGAAGCCAAGAGATTTTTGGACAACTCAACTTTTTCTACACCACGCCTCCCTGCTGGTTATAAATAGCTTTCTTTGAGTCCTCCACCAGCTAATGCCACGATTGGTCAAGAGTCATTCTTGGTCGACCCCGCTCCCTCAGAAATCCAAATTCAGGAATCCATTCCCGACCGACCATTGGTCGTGGGATCGGTTGAGCTGGCCCCTTCTACAGTGCACCAGGTCTTTACCGTCGAGAGTGGATCTCACATCCCTTAGGTTCTTCTTGTTTCTTCAGATTCCTTGGACTTAGAGAAATATTCTCCTGTCCCTGTACCACAAGAAGCTGCTCCTCCACCTCCTGTGATGGAGGTCTTGGAGGATACTCCTCCCGCCTTCGAGATGGAGGTCGTGGAGGATGCTCCTTCTTCTTCCGTAACACCAGGGGAAGACCATCTCGGTTCGATGGTAGCCCCTCCGAGTAGTTTAGTCACCTCCTTTGATTGGAATCGATTTGCAGGATACCGCCTTTCGTCTTATGTGCCTTTTGAGATCACAGTACAGGCTTTTGGTCTAGTTGTACCCAGCACCATTATAGACGAAGGCGCGTCTGTTAGTGTTCTATCCTCAACTACTTGGCAAGCTTTTTGCTCGCCGCCGCTTGCGCTTCTTACGCAGAATTTGTTGACATTTAACAGAAGAACTAGTCAGCCGTTAGGGATCCTTCCCCGAGGTTACATTGCCCCTTGGGAGGTAAAGCTGTCCATATGGACGTGATGGTTGTTCCGGGCCCCTTGGATTTCAATCTGCTCCTTGGGCGGTCACACCTATCACCATGGGAGCACTTGTCTCTACCCTCCGTGTCGAGTCTTGTTCTGAAGGACAGATCGTGACCATTGATCAACTTTCGTTCTTTGGTCCTAGTGTGGCAACTGGCCCACCATCATCCCTTTCTAGTTTTTATCCACCCATTGTATCTGCCCCACCGTAGGTTAACTATGTGGCTACCTACCCCGTGCCTGTGCTCAGTGATGATGCCGTCGTGCATCAGGTGCTGGGGGCATTGGGTCCTGACTTCCAGGATGTTTTCCTTCCATTGGGAGTAGAAATCTTGGAAGCGATGACTTCTTGTTCATTATGATGAGGTCGGGTCGGAGCAGAGTTCATTTTCTTGTGTCAAGCTCCTTAAAAAATGAAACCGGGTCTGAGCATGGTTCTTTTCCTGTGTCAAGCTCCTTAAAAAATGAAACCGGGTCTGTCGGAGCAGAGTTCCTTGTCTTGTGTCAAGCTCCTTAAAAAATGAAACAAGGGTGTTTGGAGCAGAGTTCCTTGTCTTGTGTCAATCTCCTTAAAAAATGAAACAAGGTTGTCAGAGCAGAGTTCCTTGTCTTGTGCCAAGCTCCTTAAACCATGAAACAAGGTGTCTTGAGGATATTTCTTTTAATCTGTCAACCTCGTTAAAATAATGAAACATGTTCCCGTTCAATTCGAGTCTTTGATAAGATCTCGTAAAATCCCAGTCGAGTCTTTCTCTTAATCTCGTAATTTGAACCTTCACTCCATTTGCCTTTCATATGGACTGAAGCTTGGGGGGGCATGTACCTCGAATTGAGTCACCATGCTGGGGGCATGCTTACTTTTTCAAGCATAGTTTGTTTCCGTTTCAAGCTTGTGTAAAAATGAAACCAACTTCAAGCAGAGTTTCCTGATTTCAGGCTTGTGTAAAAATGAAACCATTCGGATTTTACCTCTTGTGATTGCCATTTTATCAGCCTATTTTTGCTAGATGAGCCTTGGTTTTCTCACTCCATCGTCACTATCTGCTTGGCCAATCATATTCCTTCACTTGGTTGTTTTACCTGTTCCTGAGGAACCGCTGCGATGAGTGGTCTTGTTAGCCAACCTCTTGACCTTTATTTTTTTTGAGCAGTTCCACCATTACTGGAACCAGTTGCTACCCTTTATACCACTCGTTCCTCCAGGAGGAGTCAATTTTCAGCTCTTTTCTGACTCTCTAAACATGAAAAGATTGCCGAGGCCCTTGTCATTTCGATCTCGTTAAAGTGGCCATGAAATGACATCTACCTAGTATACGTTTACCCCTTTTTTGGGCTGGAATAGATTATTTACGAAAAAGGAATACCCTAGCCTATTGCGACTAGGAGGTTTCCTTAGACATAGTTTCTACCTTTTCGGATCTGAGGAATTGTTTACGAAAAGGGACTGCTGGAGTTTACTTTTCCGCTATCTTTTCAAACTCTCTAAACATGAAAAGACGCTGAGTTCTTCCTTTGTCAGGCTCGTTAAACCCTGATGACATCGGTTTCAGTCGAAATGACGATATTCGAGTTTCTCCTTCCTAGGGCTCGTTAAATGTACTAGGATGGATTCGTCCGAAGGACAGATTTATATGACAAGCATATGGTATCCTCTTCAAGCTTGTGTAAAACTAAAGAGGTACTCACCGGAATGGTGGGGGAAAATGGAACCAACATCATTGTCGTGTCGGCAGTATGTCGCTCTTGAACATGGCACTTGTCTGCATTCGTGTCGGGTTGGGGACATCTCATCTCATTTTTCACTTGCCTCCGTGGGTTTGGGTAATTACTTTTGACCTCTCATCTGCTGTTTGCCTCGTCACTATGACCTATGATCTTTTGATGTCAATTACTGCCAAGTCCACTGTCGTGCCGTTCATATGTTCAAGAGAAGTTTACCTCTGCAAGTATCAACCTTCCTCTGATTCTCATTTGATTGTGATTCACAAAAAAATTATGTTCCTCTGTCTCATGTCGATGATGTGGGAAACACTATGGCCCACCTTTGATCAAGGTCACTTCCTGTTGACTCCAGCTCATTATCCGGGAAGCTGATCTAGAGACTCCCTTATGGTGCCTTGGAGCCTGCATGCCTCAATGGCAGGTTCTTCGCATTCGACGCGAGGTTTTCATCATTGACCTCCGATCGAGTGATTCTACGGGTGTTCGATGTCATCTCATTGATTCACATGCCGTAGATTGTACCTATAGTACCTTGAGGGCCATTGTCATTATTGGTGGTACTTCTTGCGTCTGTTAACAGCTTTCATCATTGGCTGGTAATCAGGCGATGTTCTTGCATGTTCAACTTTAGCTCATATATTCACATGCTTGGACTTGTACTGTGTTCGGGTCGAGATGGAGCGCAAGAACCTGGATTGTGTCTGTTGTAATCCAGGCTGCGACTTTGTGGATTATTATGATTGATTACATGACTCACTTACCGGATGGCTGCGACCATACCTGAGTCTATTTATCGATCCTCACTGGATGGCTGTGTCCATGCCTTGGATCTGGATTATTGTATACTTTGTTATGGATGGCTGCGCCCATACCACATATATATCATGTATCTGAGATATCAGTTGTATTTCTTCACGCAGGTTTTCTGACGGCGGAGTTTTCAATTGGACACGTTCTCATAAAGCATTTGACCCCTCTCTCTCGGGCCTCATGCTTTAGGGGGCATCTGTTACACAGTGATTTGTCACCGTCCCTACAATCCCCGTCCCGCACATTGGAGGGCTCATTTTGTGACCTGTGAGCAGTGACATGGCTTGAAACCACTTTCATGACATCCCTCTGAACAAGAGCTTTCAATGTCCTGAAGACATCTCCTTGTGAAAAACCCTAAAAACGACCCTTTTAGCATTGGCGCGAGCAGGAAGTTCAATACCCGCGCCAATGGGGAAAATACTTCAAAGAGGCTGTGCCAGTTGGCGCTCTGTCCCAGATTCGCACTCGCGCCAGCCAATTTAAGAGGTGTTTTTTAAAAATAAATGGCGGAAGTTTCGTCCTAACTGATCCAGGAACTGATATCTATCTTGAGTTGGGAGGTTTGGATACGGATTTCCTTAGAGAGGAAGTGGTTTGCCACCTCTCATGGAAGCTTCCTTGATGATAGGGCCAATCCAATGATTATAGGGATCCCAACTCCTCTTCCTCCATCTATAAAAGTTTGCCCATCTCTATTGCAAGCTAGTCTTCAAGTTCCCAAATTTCCAAGAGCCTTATGCTGCAAGAGCCTCCATAATTCCCTTAAGGCCAATTTCAAGCAAGGAGACTATCGTCAAGGTCCAAAGAGAGAATTTTTTCCCATCCTTGATAGGCTTTTCGAGACGTGTTCTGCTGGCGACCCCTCCGAAGGAGAATTCAGCGTTAGAACTATGGTTGTAATTTTCCTTTGATTGATTATTAATGAACGACTATTGGTTATGGTTCCACTCATGTTGTTGTTTATAATGATGATTTATGTCCTTTCTGACTGACATATAGTTGCATCTACTGGATTTTACGCTTGTGTTTGTTTTGTTTCTCGCATGTGCAGGTGTCCCATCACGGAGATCGTGGGGATCGTGATCTGCCAGAGTTGAGGAACGGGAGCGCCACCTCTTCTACAACGACTGCGTTGGATTCCAGGTAAGCCTTCGTCGCTAGTTGGTTTATTTGCAATTAGGAACCTGCGCTATAGCGTGATTTATTGTTGCTAGACCCGGTCTGGGCTAGTAGGGATCACCTCTGTCCGCAGAAGGGATTTACCTCCACAACAGTGACTCATAAGGACCTTCCCTTGTATTTACTTGTAACAGTCTATCTTGTTGAATGAAATTCCTTATTGTTGAATTGGCCCAACATTTTAATCCAATTTCTCTACCTACCCTTGTAAATGGCCCTATGCTTTCTCATCAACGGCTAAACCTTGTTATACTAACTTGCAAATCAAGTCAATATGGAATCCAAGAATTGGTAAAACATTTTAATCCACTTTCTCTAACTACCCTTTTAAATGGCCTATGTTTTCACGTCGTTGTGAAACCTTTTTCTACTAAATTTCATACATGGTGATAGATTTTTTCATCTAAAATTAGTTTCTTATTTAAAAAAATAAAACTTAAGTAACTTTCGGTGTTTCCCTCCCTCTGAAGCCTCTAATAAGATTAATAAATTATGGTCACTAATGATTATCATGAAAATAAAATTGAAGGTGGAGAAGGTTGTTTTCCTAGGTTGGTGATGAAGCTCATCAATTACAAGGTCTTTGCCCCATATTTCACAAAGAAATACCTAAGAGTGGGCCTTTGGATGGTAGTTCTTAAAGTATCAAAAGAAATAAGCACCCTGAAAGATGCAATACTTAGATAATATGCACCAAGTATTTAACACCAAAGAGAGGGTAAAATTTTTAATAGTACAATGAAGAGGGGTACCTAGTCTCAAGTGGACTTGATTCCAGAAATAGGTGTCCAAAAAAGAGGTGGATGCGATAGATGGAGAAAATTTGACCCTAGTTGTGATAGATGGAGCAATTCTAAAATTCGCTTTTGATTCTAATTCAATTGTCCAACTGGCCTCAGAACCGTGTGATGCTTGTTTTCGTAATGGAAAAATACACAATTATGCTTCAATTAAAAAACTACACATGGTAAAAAGATAATTTTCAAATAATCTCAAAAACACTGGACATAATATTATAAGTGTCTACCTCAAGAAAATGTACACAATGTTATAATCTTTACCTAGATAATGAACTACAAGACAAGCCCATGCAAAGTGATCCACGGTCACCTCCAAAAAGTCCCTTTAGGGGTTGTAGAAACTAAATATAAGGGAAAGGATTGCGTCAAATCTCTTTTAGCATCCAAGTAAAATGAATTCATAATATTAGAAAAGACGATGATCTAACCATCAATTGAAGAAATATTAACATTGTTGTCATAGAAACTATACTCCCCTAGTGAACCCAAGCACACCCTGACTTCAGTTTGGGTGGAGAATGTCGAGCAATTAAGCCTAGTCATAATCACAACCTAGAAGAAAGAGGTAATCGATGTGACTATCATAGCAAGATACTAGAGCTTATGGTGTATGAAGGTAACCATCACCCTGATGAGCAAAGACAAGAACCTTCGATCAAGGTATCTAAGAAGAAAAAAAATTATGCCTATAATTCTTGAAGAGGCAAATGCATCCTAAGTCATTGTGTTCACTAAATTTGAAATTTAAAACTTGAATTTATACATACCTTAAAGTTTCAAGCAAAATTTTTCAAGTGTTTATACAAACTCGTCATGTCTTAAAGGGAACAACAATGGTCGCTACTTAATGCAAGCCAATGAATGATTATTTAAGTCTAACATTATAGTTAAATTCAAAGACAAACATGAACCAAGTGACTCAGACTCTATCTACACAAAAAAATTGTAAGAAAAAAAACAATGAAAGAAGTGCTCCTTTGTCTCTATATCACATTAGAAGAATCACTTGCAAATCCAGTTTTCCCTTTAAATATGGAAATTCACCTCCATCCTCCACTAGTGCAAACATACCCACTATTGGCAATAAGAGAAGTGTAAAGCTTGTGCCTCAAAGGGTCAAAATTGTGCAAGCATAACCAATGCTATCCAAGAGCAACATTGTGCTTGTGCATACAAATGAAGTTAGAGATTAGCCAAGCTAAATAATGAATACCTTAGAGATCTAGAGAACATAACATAGCATAGGAGAAGCCCATGACATTAAACTCAAGACTTGAGACCAATTGTTTGTGGATTTGTGTCCTTATCAAAATTTTAAGGGTTATTAAGAGTATTACGCAGGCCATCACATACTCTTTTGAAGTCGCAGAAATAGACCCATGGTTGTATTTGAAAAATTCAGTGAATTATATGCTAAGACAAGTTCTAACGAGCTGATGATCCCAGTCACAGTCTAGAGACACGTCAAAAGTTGGGGTCTGCTAGAGTGACGAGTAAACATTTCAAAGGTGGCTTTAATATATTTTGAAAAAAGCCCAAGAATTAAGAGACAAGGGTCAAGTGCGGACTTTATTTGTTGTGTTTGTATAATGAACATAGTACCTTCTAATTATTTTGGAATTTATTTTATTTACTATGGTTTATTAATAACAAAAATCACATTGTGTGGGAGCCACAGACCATAATAATGTAGGGGACGAATTACATTATTTATGGGATTATTTATTTATTTTAACAGATTGTTGTAAAGTTTGTATTAATCTAAGCCCGTTCTCGAAAAGTAACCAGGTGATTTACAATTACAATTCATTCCCACTAGGGTCTCCACTTTTTGTTCTACTATCTTAGAGCCTTTCAAAATTACAAAAATTTCATTGTAGATCTGGGTTACTATACTACAACTATATATATGAAATAACTGCATCAACAAGAGTTTACATCTACAAAATTACATATAAACAACGGTAAGATCCTAGACACAAAACTCCACTGAGGTTGGTTATTCATCCATGTCTATCGGGATGTTTAAATCAAAGATTAGACCTTGCATGTCTTCATCCTTGTCCTGATTGTTGTGCAGTAGCTTGAGCTCCTCCAACTGTCAGCAGAGCGCATCGATCTCTTGTTCCATTTGCTTTATTTTTCAATTCTTGGCAATATTCTCCTCTTGGATCTTCAACATTTCATATTGTTTTTGGTGTAAGCTGAGCTGGATGAAGTTTAGCCCCATGAGAATTTCATCCAGCTCAGTGGCATGGTTACCACAATTAATTGTCGCTTACCTTTGTCCTTTACCACTTATGCTTTGTCCACTGATTTACCTGGGTCTGCGTCATCCCCATGGCCCCGTGGCTGAGCTTCCACATTCAAATTTGTACTTTCAACAGCTACAGTATTCCCAATCCGCTTTACCCAAAATTTTCCACAGTATACTCTACCCACTACCTCCCAAGTATTCGCTTTATATTACACTCTCGGACCCTTTCCACATAGGATAATTATCCGACCAGTGCCTAGCTTCCATACCACCTTACAACCCCTAACGCTCCTCCGGATTTTCTGATTCTCCCTCACTTGTTGGTTTCCGCCCGGCACACCACTGTCAGCCTCTTCACTACAAGCCTGAGACCAGGGAGAATGCCTAGATTTCGGCCTCTCCCCTTCAACCGCACAGGAGTCCTTTTTATTTAAACCCACCTTAAGCTGGAATTCCCAAAAACCCACCCCCAATGCTAACAAGGATAGGGATCTAGATGTCCACATAATGCTCTTCTCTAAGCCTCATCCTACACTGCCAATTAGCATCAAGGTAATAATAAAAACCATAATCTCTGCTCATAATCAAAATCCAGATTTCAATACCCTCAACTCCACTCCCTTGCTTCTCCTCTACTATCACCCAGAGAATATAATTCAACAACGACACCTCTTGTTCCTTAAACTCTCCTCTGGTTAGATTCTAACCCGGCGGCAAACTCCAACTGATTATGTAGATTGGATTATCCTCTCTGTATTTTGGATCGATTGAGATGTTGAATTTATAGCAGTCGAGCCTAGCTTGGATGACCTCATTTTTTTGCCTATTCGTGCCATTAAATTCCTCCATTAATTCCCATTCCTTGTTGTATTGATTGATCTCCTCGACCCTACAATTTGGTTTTAATATTGTCCCTCGGAATTTCATGGTTCGCATGCTTTCGTCTTGAATGCATCGACATCTCTTCAAACTCCTCCTCTGAAATCCTTTGATGACTCTGATTCTGTGTATTCTAAGGACAAATGACCTACTTGGATGCTCCCAGAACATACACATATTTAACTCAGTGCAAACAGGTTGGAATCCACTGCCACGAGTCACCATGATCATGCATTAGAGAAATGGCCAGATGGGACAGGGGTATAATGGACTTGGGGTGAGAATTGGAGGACAGGGTATATGTGATATAATCTACATGAACTAGAGGGGGTTTAGCATAAGGATAATGGATAAACGAATGGATGAGACATCGGTAGCAGAGGGATTCCAACATAAGAGGGAGAAGGGGAAGGGTATCGGCCAAGAAGGACTCGGCCACCAAGACATGGAAGGGGAAAGGAGCCAATTGGAGACCTGCTCATCTTGTTCTAACCATCTTATTATTTTGTGCCAAGTTTTTCCTCTTTTTGGAGGGATGACTAATTTATTTCTTCGTCCCTTGTCACTATGAGTGTTATCTTCCCCAATTATTCTCCTTATTTTAACTGAATTAAGAGATAGGATGTCTACCCTTTGTTCCCTTTATCATGCTTTTTTCTTCGGCTAGTAGGCAGGCTTGGTTCGACTATCTATCTACTTCCTTATTCTGCCCTCAGAGGATGTGGTCGTATCTGAAATTTTCCAGGGTTGTCTCAATGCCTTAAAGATTTGATTTAGTTTGTAGTTTTGTACCTATGATCCCTTAACCATATGTTTGGTTATTAACATAAAGTCACCAAGAATCACCCCCTTTATTCTGTTTTCCTTTACTAGAGATAGTCCTAACAATAGACTCAAGGTCTCCACTTGATTTTTGGTTTTTGTCTCCAACCCCCATGCATATCTTATTTCAATTTTTCCTTTGGGATTTATGATAATCACTCCCCCTCTTGCAGCCCCATTTATTTATGGGATTATTTCACTATTAAAATATTTGATTTTTTATTAATAAGTCATCACACCATAACAGTGAAAGGTTGTAATAGAAGTATTATCCAATTAAGGATATTGCAGAAACCTTAGTGAAAATTTCTCGAGGATATTACAGTGGTATCATAGCAAAGATCTTGCCAGCCTTGATGGTATTTAAAAATGTTACCACCGGAAGAAAATTTTTGGCACAGGTATGCAGAATCTTGGAAAAAGTTGGACGAACAACAAGAATATATTTTGAGGAAAATGGAAGAGTGGCAAGCCGAAATTATTAACAGGATGCAGGGATGGAACAAAAGACTAAAATAATATACCAAAATACCCCGACATATAAGAAATAAAAGTTGGGATAATTTTTTGAATAGTGGAAAGAAAAAAAAAACCAAACGATGTTGATCATAGGCCCGAGCATGAAAGACAAGGTGTAAGGAATGTTGAAGCAAAGACCAAAGCATGGACATGGTTGTATCCCCCTAAATAGGAGGCAAGCAATCAATCAAAATTATTTGAAAAAAAAGGAAGTGGTTGTGATGGATTTTCCAATCGTCAATTGGATGATGGAATACCAACTTTAGCTGCCATAGCTAGCACACCCTCAGAAAGGCATCTTGCATCGAGTATAGGTTCAATCACCAATCAGGTTATTTCTTTTCATGTCTCAGAAGTTACCAGTTCTCTGGACAAGGTTGAAATGACTCTGAATAAATCAATGAATAATATCTTGATTAGCCCTTTTTCGGGAAAAAAATATCCATCTGAGCAAACAACATAATCTGTAGCTGATGGTAATAAATCAGTTGTAGAATTAGATTCAGATAAAATTGGTAATTCAGTTGACTTGTCTGCTTCAGAGAATTCTGTTAGAAATAATATCTATAAATCCAGAGTAGAAAATAGGTGAGCAATAAAGGATGTGGAGAATCGTGAGACATTTACACCTTCCCAATAAATTTATGAAGATGAATATCTTAATATCTCAACAGATCCTTCTTGTGTTGTCTCAGTTTCAACTCAGCATTGTAATGTAAAACAATTTGAATGCACTGGATTTGGAGATATTTTGGAACATCATGAGACACTAGTTTTTGGACAGAGCACCTTTGGGCAACCCACTCAGTAGAATATAATGGTTACTACACTACCTGTAATAAATCCATTTGAAAATCTTCTTGCAATGCCTCATATGTCTATTGGTCAAAGTGGGGGATCTTCTCCTTCCGTTCAATATGGAATATCAATGGAATATCAAGTTTGACCATTAATGAAAAACCTGTTCAAGTAAGGATAAAATCTCTGTTGACTCCAAGGTATGTCACTCAAAGGTCAAGGATCTGCATGCATTAAAATCCTAAGAAGGATAGTCCCAAGGTATCATTTTTTACTGATAATGAAGAAGCACCTAGCACTCCAAAGGCAGATTCCATGTTCATTCAAAGAGAAAACCCAAGGGAACTTTTCATTCAACAGCTTGACGAAGCTCCTTCATGTGCTGCATGGAAATCAATAGTAAAACTGAAGGAAATGACTATACCTATCAATGATAATGGATCGATGACAGATGGTAAAAGCGGGGCATCACAATTTGAGAGGGCATTTACCCAAGAGCCTAAAGACAATATGGACGACTGGTCATGTGGTGGTGAGGATACAACCTTCAGAATAACCCACAATCATCCAAGCCAGTTTATGTCAATGTAAAATCCACTTCTAGGTATAATGGTCTTCATGAGGAGAATAATCATAGAGGAAATGATTATATCTCAATTTAGGAATAAAGGCTTCAAAGTATGCACCATGCTCAATGCTCTACCACTAATAGTATATGATCATGATGCATAAATTTAAGCCTTTATGCCTAAACTTCAGCATTCAGACTAATAAAAAAAACCAAAGATACATTAATTGGCTACTAAAGAGAACGTTAAGCCAGGTTATTGCCACTGGGTCAAAGTCTTTGTGGTTGGTAGAAGAGGTTTGGGTTCTGTGAAACTTCTGGGGAAACTGATGTGAGACATATAGATTTAGAGAATGTTATTCAGTTTAACAAATGTGAGGTTCTAGTGTACATGGATGAAAGAAAAAAGGTGCCATCAGGTCAGGGACTTAACAAGCCTACAGAAAAAACTTTGTTGAATTTTAAATGTGTTGACAAGAAGTTAGATCAACACTACATTGAGGGTGAAGAGGTAGAAAAAAGTATATTTTTGTGTGGAGATACCTGATACATACAAAGAGTATTGTTTTATTTGGCCAGGTTTGTCAAAGTGGAGAAAAAGAGTGTTCTATTAAATGGATTAATATTAGCAAAGACTTGTGGAGTCAAGAGATTAGAGGTGCTTGTGTGATATTTAAGTTTTCTTCTTGTGGACAAATGAGGAAATTAAATAGGGAATTTTAGTGCATTAGAATTAAATTTTGGAGAATTTGGGGTAGGTTTTGAAGGTTCTTTCCTTAACGGTGTATACTACACTGGATGTTTCTAATAAGTAACGACTTGGTTCTTATATAAAAAATTTTCATCCCACTGCATGCATATAAAAGAAATTCTTGGGCCAGAATGCACATCAAGTGTTGGTAATATAGATGTAGAAATTTGAATAATAGCTGAATTATTCACAGAGATTATCCTGATTACACACTATTTAAGCTTCATGCATAATACATAATCTCTTCTACAATTGATCATCAATATGCAGAAATAGAAGCAGTCACATGCGCACATTAAAACATAATCAAGCACACATATCAACACAGTATGTAATGGGGAAAGAAATAGATGAAAACCCCAAACTATCTGTATATTATAATGATAGAGAACATGTAACAGTACATAGCACAAAGCTCTCACAGCTCTCAGCACTATCTCAATGCTACACACAAAACTAGTTATGAAGATGAACAAGTCACAGGTTCAAATCTCCTCCACAAGTATGCCTGCCTCTACTGCGCAATCCAAGTTGATTAATGATGAGATCCAAGTTCGAATCCCACTGGCTTATGCTTGCGCAATCCTCGTAAATCTCCAATCAATGTGTGTGCAAATCTCATGCACGACTATAGTCACAACCGATAGTAGACTCACCCTTTCACCCACCTCTAACTCTTGGTCTCCCGCGCGTTTGTCCATGCATTGCAGTTAAGCGATGTGTTCTTTAGGCTGTTTATGAGTTAATAATTATTGAATTAATTAATAATTAATTCACACCCGCGTCACTAGTGTATTTTCCGGTTAAACTAAATATTAGTTCATCACGATTAAGCAAACCCCCAACTCACCAATATCATCGACTCCACCAAACTTTCATAGTTCTGAAGTAAATATGCAATAGCTCAACTAACCCATACGAAATTCAAATTTCCTTCTGCCAGCTGCATGTGCCACATCTGTAGCTCGATCTGAAGTGCTTCAAGAGGATAAGATAATGTTTATAGTCCAAATATTATTAAGGGCTAATAATATTCAACTGATCTATTTTTAGACAGGGAGTCTAAAAATAGACTTCGACCTGTATGTCTAAAAATAACTGTCCATATATTTTACCAACTTGACCAATCATCCAAGAATATCATCTGCCGCTCTTGCAGACCATGATCACATAACAAAAAATAGACTTTATACAAAAACCTTTTAACGGGCCACTTGGTGAGCGACTTCTTTTCACTAAATATCATCTTGTTGCATTTCGACACTCCCTCTCAACAAGATATGGATTATCTACCTCGATCTTGCCTCTTGTGGTATTCAAATTTTCTCCTCGTGAACGCCTTCAAGATATCGGCATCCTGATCCTCCGTGGGAATATATGAAAGTAACATGATTCTCCGCTGCACACAATCTCTGATATGATGGTAACTGATGTCAATGTGTTTGGATCTATCATGAAATACTGGATTAGCCGAGAGTTTAATGCAACTCTGGTTATCACAATAAATCACAGTAGGCTCCAAGTGTGACCCGAACAACCCGACCAGGATCTTCCTCATCCATATGGCCTCGCATGCATCCAAGCTTGCTGCCATATACTTAGCCTCTCTTGAACTGAGTGCCACGGATCTCCACTTCCTGCTGTACCAAGAAACTGTTGTCGACCCGATACTGAAGATCGCTCCAGATGTGCTCTTTCTGTCCGTTGGGCTCCCTACCCAATCTGCATCCGGGAAGCCACACAGCTTCACCTCATCCTCTTGTCTGTACCACAAGCCATATCCCGATGTGCCTCTAAGATAACGCAATACATGCTTGCCTTCCTTCCAGAAGAGCTTGGTAGGCTTAACCATAGCTTGTGAAAGCTGGTTAACAGCATAGCATATATCGCGTCGTGTATTGACCAGATACATAAGCGACCCCACCAACTATCGATAAACAGTGACATCCACTACCTCCGCTGAAGTAGCATCCTCCTTCCTCCAACATCCAGGAAGAGGAGTATCAACAGGCTTGCAGCCATGCATGTTGAACTTCTCCAGTATCTCCCGGGCATCCTTACCCTGAGAAACAAATATTCCATCACTGCACTGCCAAATTTCCAATCCCAGGAAATAATGAAGGAGGCCCAAGTCCTTCATCTCAAACTCTCTTGCACGATCCTCCTTGCATGAAAGTATCAACAGCTCATCACCCGTCAAAATCAGATCATCTACATACAGTACAATGATCAACAACTTCCCCTCCACCACAATCTAGTACAGGTTAGGATCCGCCTCACTCTTGGAGAATCCAAGTCCAGTGAAATAATTGTCAATCCGTGCATGAGGTGCTTGTTTCAACCCATACAATGCTCTCTTGAGTCTGCACACATGCGACTCACTGCTGAAGATCTCGAAACATTTGGGCTGCTCTATGTACATTTCCTCCTCAATGGCTCTGTTGAGGAACGCAGTCTTCACATCCATCTGATGAATGTGCCACCCCATCTGCGCTGAGAGAGCTAGGATCGTCCGTATGGAATAATACCTTGCGACAGGTGCAAAGGTCTCCTCATAATCGATCCCCTCTATCTGTGAGAAGCCTCAGGCAACAAATATTGCCTTGTACTTCTCCACACTCCCGTCAGCCACCTGCTTCACTTTGTAGATCTATCTCGAACCCACCATTGATTTCCCCTCCGACCTTGGGACAATCTCCCATGCACTGTTTCTGACAATCGAATCATACTCTTCCATCATGGCATCTACCCATGCAGGGTCCTCCACATCTTCCTCGAAAGAGGATGGCTCTGTCACGACACATTTTCTCACAAGAGCCATGTATCTAGTGTACCGGTCCGGTGACTGTCTTTGTCTGCGTTGTGCTGTAGGTGGTCCTACAACCTTCTCTGCATCTTGAGCCAGTCGCTCAGCTTCTGTAGTGCGCTTGTGCCCTCTGATGGTTGGCGCTGCATGAGTGGTCTCTTCCACTCCATGAACTTCCTCTTGTGGCTGATACGCATCTTGAAGCTCATCCTTAGGAACTAATAGCTCCTCATCTGCATGCAAGTGTGGCTCCCTCTCAAGCGAACACTGCATGGCTTTCTCCTCCTGAAATTTGATATCCCGTCGCACAACAGTCTTGCGACTATCTGGTACACACGATAGTTGTGGGGCGTATCAGTGTACCCCACAAATATCCCAACCTCTGCGGTCAGCTCCAGCTTCTTCCTGGCATCCTTCGTCACATGCATGTAGACAGGTGAACCAAAAATCCTCAAATGGGAAATATCAAGCCTCTTGCCAGAAAACGCCTCCTCCGGTGTACTCATGCCAAGTATCTTGTGAGGACAACGGTTCTGCCTCTTTGCGTGTGCATGCCCCACTCACTTCCACGATGAAAAGATGAGCCTGTGAAAATACAACACCAGCATTCTTGACACCCACGATCGTTCTGTCTTCCCTTTCTAAGCAACCCCATGCAACGTAAGGTTATGAGGTGCAATGAGCTCTCTCCGAATTCCTTCTGCGCTGCAAAAGTCCTTGAATTTAGCAGAGATGAATTCACCACCATTGTCGCTCCTAAGAGCCTTCACATGCTTTCCCGATTCCTTCTCCACCAGTGCCTTGAACTCACAAAAATTTTAGTATGTCTCGCTCTTCTTCTGCATGAAGAAGATCCAGCATTTCCGAGAAAAATCATCAACAAAGATCACATAATACCTGTGCTTTGCTGTCGAAGCTACTGAGAAAGGTCCACACACGTCTGTGTGAATTCTCTTAAGGATCGTCGTGGCGCAACTATCCTTCTTGTGAAAGGTGGCTTTCACAAATTTTCCCAAGGTACACCCCTTGCACTGATCTGACTGCGCAAGAGCTCCCTTAGGAAGCCCAGTAGAAATCTGCTGCAGTATCTTCAAAGCTCCATGGTGAAGGTGGCCCAATCTCCGGTGCCATAGCTCGCCATCATCCCGGTTTACCACTCCTTCTGCCTTGCCTGCCATTGCTGCGCAACCATCTACTTGCAACTGATAAAGGTTCTTGACTCGAACCCCTATCTTCCGGGTTTCTCCAGTTGTCTTACTGCGCAGGAAAGCCTTTCCTTCGCTGAAGACAACATCGTACCCCTTGTGTTCTAACATCGCCACAAAGATCAGATTATTCTTCAATCCTGGAACATGCATCACTTCCTTCAATACGAAGGGTTTACCAGACTCCCTCTCAAAGGAAATGGTACCGATACCGGTCACACTGTATCTACCATCATCGCCCATCTCGATGTGCACTCCAAGATCTTTCTCATCCAGATTTGAAAACAAATCTCGATCTCCAGTCATGTGAAAAGACGCACCACTGTCCAAGAACCATACTGATCCCATCACACTTGAGACCAAGCATGCGATCAGCGAAAAATCCAGCTCAAACTGCGAGGCTAAGGCCTCTCTAGCTGCAGATCTAACAGCCTGCTTATTTTTCTTCTTCTGCGGACAATTTGTGGCATAATGTCCGTGCTAGTGACAGTGAAAGCACTTCACCTTGGACATGTATTGCTTCTTGCATTTCGCACCGGAATGAGAAGCTTTCTTTCTCTTCCCCTTCTTTGCTTTGGTAGCCAAAGTGAAATTTTCTTCATTAGATGCTTTTGATGAAGATCCATCCCTGGTACTCTGCCTTATCTTCTCTTGCACAAGATCCGACCAAAGTCGCTCCCATCCTGGCAATTTCTCCCGACCATTGACAGAATCCTGATAGGCATGCCAACTCTTCGGAAGACCAAGGAGAGCCAAGCTCACCATTCACAAATCTCGATCACCCCCACACTTCACTCATCCATTGGATGAACCGTGAGTACTTGGGCATCACATGCTTTCTCTATGTTTACCACTCTTTGAGTTTGTCTTGGAAACAACCTCAGGTATCTTAGCTTTGATCATCTGTCAACACTTTCCACATAAAATATGGAGAAGCTTTTACATTCATGCTGGATACAATGTGATCCTTCACACCCTCCAACAGAATCCTTCGACATTTTGCCATCTTCTTTTGCCAAGCCTCAACTTGAGCAGCATCAGTAGGCTTTGGGACCTCAGCATCTATGAACTCCTTCAGCCCGTTATCATCTAATACCACCTCCATTCTGTCCTTCCATGCAACATAATTCGAGTTGCCCTCAAGGGCATACTCCAGTCGCAATCCGTTGAAAGAAATTTTGACTTCGACACCAAGAAAACTACTGCAAATTCGAATTCCAAATTCTGCTGCAAATTCGAATTCCACCAGCTCAAAACTCAACCGCTTCCGATCTGTGAGAAAAAAGTATTTCTAGCACAGAGATCGACTGTAGGGGAATTTACTGGATATATCACCTTTCAAAGAAAGGATGGATCCAGAGGCTACCTGGCCCGCTTACAGACTTTGTCTACCGAAATAAATTGTAATCTCTGTAATAAATCCGATGATCAATTTCCCGCTCTGATACCATGTATAAATTTGAATAATAGCTGAATTATTCACAGAGATTATCCTGATTACACACTATTTAAGCTTCATGCATAATACATAATCTCTTCTACAATTGATCATCAATATGCGGAAATAGAAGCAGTCGCATGCGCACATTAAAACATAATCAAGCACACATATAACACAGTATGTAATGGGGAAAGCATACAGCTGAAAACCCCCAACTATCTGTATATTATAATGATAGAGAATATGTAACAACCATAGTACAATACTCCTCACAAGTACTCAGTACTATCTCCAATAGTTACACACAAACTAGCTCAGATCTGAACAAGTCACAGGTTCAAATCTCCTCCACAAGTCTGCCTGCCTCTCCTGCGCAATCCAAGATGAATAATGATGAGATCCAAGTTCGAATCCCACTGGCTTGTACTGCACAATCCTCATTGGAAATCTCAATCAATGTGTGTGCAAATCTCATGCACAACTATAGTCACAACTGATAGTAGACTCACCCTTTCACCCACCTCTAACACTGGTCTCCACTGAACTTTCCATGCATTGCAGTTAACTGATGTGTTCTTTAGTTGATTTATGAGTTAATAATTAGTGAATTAATTAATAATTAATTCACACCACTCATCACTAGTGTATTTTTCGGTTAGACTAAATACAACTAGTTCAACTAAGTTAAACCGAACACAACTCCACCAACTGTCTCATCAACTCCACCAAACTCTACCACATGAGTTCTAACTGAAGTCAACCATGCAATAGCTCAAATAACCCATAGGAAAAGCGTATTTCCTTTTTTCAGATGCATGTTCCACATCCATGCATCAAACTGAAGTGCTCTAAGAGGATAAGATAATGTTTATAGTCTAAATATTATTAAGGGTTAATAATATTTGACTGTTCTATTTTTAGCCCGGCAGTCTAAAAATAGAAACCGCCCAATGTCTAAAAATAGAGGTCCATCTATTTTTACCAACTCGACAAATCATCCATAAATAGCATCCTGCAACTCATAGACCATGATCCATACGTCTAAAAATAGACATAGTCTAAAAATAGACTTTGCGCCAAAAATAGCCTGCGGGCCCACTTAGTGAAGGCGACTTCTTTTCACTAAGCTCCATCATCTTGTTGCATTTTCAACAATAGAAAATATGAATGGTCTTAAAAATAATATTTTGAATTTTCTTACAAGAATGAATACTACAGCCTGTTCCTTCAGAGATATTGCTCAGATTTTCTTTCAGGGAAGAGAGTATTATGTCAGATACCATCTTAAAATCTGTTGGACATATGGTTCATCAGAAAATAATGGATAAATATGAGAAAAAAATGACAAATATTAGAGGTAAAGATGTTGATAGCTTCCAAGATATACCATAGGCATATGTAACTCTTGTTGATTCTATCCTCTGTGAGATATATTCCCAGGTCTCCAATGATTTAGCAATTGAAATCAGCAAGTTTAGTACCAGATGTTTATACAATATGTTGTCATCAATTGCTTGTACATCTTATGGGGAAGATAATGTAAATGCCCCATGAGCCAACATCCAACAACTTACTATAAAGTAGGTGCCTCAACTTGGGAAAATCACATTGAATGTGTCTGTAAAATATTAATATCCTAAGTCCAACTATGAATTAGAAATGTTGATTAGGGAAAACACTGTCAGCTGGTGAAGCTAGAGGCTTGAAGTTGTCCCATTGTACTCCATTTGCAACAATGGAAGTTAATTGTTAGGATTATAAATAAATATGGGCTACTAAAACCTCACCAAGACCCTTTCAACATCAATCAGCCCATCATGTTGTCCAAACGACTGCTAGAACTATACATAGTAGAGGAATGGGGATATCTGAAAGAAGACATCTTAGATTCACAAGAAGATCAACTCTTAGCTTCTAACCCCCGCATTACTGCAGATAGTGAGCAATCCAACACTACAACAGGATTGATCTCTGTTAATGACGAGGCATCTATGTCATATTTCATATAAAATTCAAGTAAGAAATTATTTCCATATAGACCACTGCATAGATTTAGAAGCACTTGATGATGAAGGCCCTGCTTTCCATTTTTTCACTAGTTTATAGACCACCTACAATGCTCAGACTATGATGATATGGATGTGTCACATTTTTCTCACTTTTGACTAGAATAAAAATCAGGAAGTAGACACGATGAAGCCCTAAACACATCCAATCATAATCTATTTGGAGATGCATTGAAACTTGAACATGCTTCTCAGGTTAGAGAAGTGTATTTTGATCAACAGAAAGTGAGAGAAGATAAAATAAGATAATTTTATATATCCAATGAATTAAAATCAATAGGTCAATGGGACTGAAAGATATAGTTAGTACAAGTACAATATGGGAGTGAAAACACAACTCCTAGAAAATGCCAAAGCTAAATCTAGGGTAAAATGAAGTAAAGAAGAATACAATAATAGGACATCCTCATAATCATGTATATAAACCGATCATGTAGAAGTCTAAGTGAGGGTGATAAAGCTATGGGCATTCATGGAAACACATTTGGAAGCTCAAAATTGCATTCTGAGTTTCAGCAAAATAGAAATATAACACCTACACTACATTTTGATGTCGATGAAGAGTGTGGTAGAGATAAAGAGAGGTATGTTCCTAAGATAGATTGTGATGTTAAAATAGTGGGATGCTTCAGTCCAGCCATTACTCATTTTGAGGCAGTGTTAATGACCATGCTGTTGAAGAAGACAAAGAAAATTTTCTGACAAGTTTTTCGGCCTGTTTAGTTGGCTTGCTACACTTGGACATGGATATACTACACTTCTCTTCATTTGATTCCCCCTTGAAAACAATCCATATCTCCAAATGATTGATAGTGTGATAAAAGGTCCTGAATGCAAAGGAATAATATCAACAAGAGGGTAAGAAACAACTTTCTACCACTCTTGCAATCACCCTAGAAGACATGGGTATCATGCCATGCCTTTTTTCTACACTAGAAAATTGAAATTCAACCAACATATGACAAAATCCTGAGCACAGATGGAGATAATGGACCAGACTGTAGTTCTATTTTTCCTGAGAATGAGAGTAATAAGACACTCATTAATGAAGGGAAATCCTAAAGATCCCTTAAGGTTTAAGAGACCAACACTCTTATCTGTGATTTTTAATATGGTAGAAACTTTGGCACCCATAATTATGTGCATCTCCAATCAACATTGCCTATTAATTTTGAATACAACAGTGCAAGATCTAATATTTTTTTCTTTGACAGTCATCCTACATATGACATGGACTCTGATGAGGAATAAAACACGATTTCTCATATCATCAAGTCGTTTTGTGAACCATGTGAGACAAAGGCAAAAAGGTCCTTTCCATTTGTTGAAGGCATCCTTATTGAAGATGAATAGTCTTGTCATATTGAAAGAACAAACCAATATGTAGGAAAACAAGAGGACTTATGCAAACTCATAATTGATTAACTACACAATGAGAAAAATCATTTCCAGGTTTGTCTCTTATTGTTCATAGCTAAGATAATTGATCTTCAAAGGAGTTTATTCTCCTAACTATAAATTATATTCGGGTAGATTTAATTTCTCATATAAAATAGCCCCCTGTCTGCAACACTGATGTTGATGGCCATCATAAAATTGTTCCTATGTTTGATCTAGAAATGTTGGAACTTATGAACTTGAGAATAACGATGGATCTGTGGCTTGAAGCAGTCAAGTATTAGCTCCCCTCAGATTTCCTTGAATAATGTCCGCCACAACATGATGATACATTTATCAATACCCTACATTTCCAAGAGTATTCCCATCTTGAATATGGGATCCTAAATATCGCTTAAAAGACCCCAACTAAATTCCTTGATCTAAGCCTAATTTATCTGAATTTTTCATTCATGAATATGGGGTCACAACAAAATTACTAAGAGAAACACCTATAGCAAATTTATGGATGATTTATCAGCATGCACAAGGTTGAGCTATGGAAGGTCATTATTCATAAAAATATCACCCAAATCCAAACTAGAGTGATGAAGTTGATAATTTAGTGAAGACAAGAACGTCTCAAAGCTTAAGCATACCACAAATTACAGCACTCCAGGGACAAACGAATGAAGCCATCAAACTAATGCTTGCAAGGGTTCAAACTTCAAGGTAATATCCTTTGGCTCCAAGACACAGAGTGCATAGATTAAAATGGTTAACAAAAATTAGTATCGCTAGGAAAAGAAGATGTTAGGAACTCCAAAGGGTTATAAATTAGCTCAATTAAAAATAAGCTTCACAAATAGGAATCCATTCGTGTTTCAAGTTACCTTACAAGTTCCAATAGGGATCTTATAGTTACAATGGGGATAAGGCAATAGATTCACCCAAATTGAATGAGTTTTCTTGTCACAATAGTATGTCACAACCCCTTTGATTGTTATTTCAAGATAAATAAGCTCAAAGACTCCCCTCACACCTGAGGATGTCATAATTATTACTTCCAAGAGAAATGAAGATAACTCTAATTCATTTCCTAAAAAACATGAATGACAAGGTATAAGGAGATACCAAGCCTTAAAAATTGACCCTGCCCAAAGCGATGAGTTTCTGTAGAAACACCATATTGTTGACCTGACTAAGTCTAGGTCAATTGATTCCAATGTTGGAAACTCACAAAATCTTTGGCAATAGTTCCAACATTCCAAGTCAATAATTTCAAACACTATTCCCAACCCTTGGTCAACTCATGAAATTAGTTTCCCAAACCATGCTATTATAACTTAGCCAATTCAAATTGCTCCCAGCCCATATACATTGAACCCATCAACCATTCTAGATATAGAAGATGTGCTTCAACAAAAACACATGAATGTAGAAGGTGGAATACACATGGTAAATGAAACCCAAAAAGAAAATCAACTTACAGCTAACAAACAGGCAGAACCTAGAAAGCTTATGTCTTTGATTTGCAATATTGATGCTAATTCACTTCTAGACAAGTCCCTCAATCCTGTCACACAAATTTCTATTATTTTGGACTCTTTAATCAACAATGGTAGTTGTCTCTTAAGAGTCCTTGCGAGAGTAAATAAATGTAAAGAAGTGAACAAGAGAATATGGATCTCAATCATTTTTCTTCATTCTTCCAATAACAAATAATAATTGCAGAGAATTTTTTCACTGTTGTAATACTCGGCAAGGGAATTATCATACAGAGATTAAGGAACTAAAATTGAAATTTTTCTATTAAGGATACTTTGATAAATTTTCAACAAAGATAAATGTTCATAGGGCATTGCTTCAAGTTTCAACAGACCTTGGATATTCCTCACATGGAACTTTAGGACTATATTATCGAGGAGGAGTGGATCTTTGGAGGCCATGCCTTCCCTGGTCAATTGAAGACCCTAACAGACTCTTGAAAGAAAATGAATTTTTACTTTCGAAGACCAACCACACCATTACTCACTTCTTGTAATCACCCAATTCTTCTTATAAAGATACAAGGAAATTCCATCTTTCCTAGCATATGCTAAATTTATTAAATGCTCAAGAAATGTTTGTACTAACAAACTTGGCAGGGACAACTACTCCAACCCTATGACCAAGAAGTTGGTTGAGTGTTGACGTCCTTGGCTTGGAAGGTATTGATGATAACTGTTCTCAAGGCTATATTAGGAAGTTGGCGTAGAGTTCTATGAAACTAAAAATGGAGGATATATATTAAGTATGGTCCAAAAACCCTTCTTCAGGTAAATTCATGACAAGTATTAGATAATACTATGTATGAAGAAGAGAGAACATAAGAAACTTTTTGTTGGGCGAGGTTTTTGAAAGTCAAAGCTCCTATGAAGCATAAAAATATTATGTGATTAGCATTAGGTAATAAATCCTTGAAATGGGAGGTCTTCCAAAAACCCTTCTTCAAGTAAATTCATGACAAGTCTTGGATAATGATATGTATGAAGAAGAGGGATCATAAGCAAATTCATGGTGGGGTATATTTTGGAAATCCAAAGCACATATGAAGTCTAAATTTTTTATGTGATTAGATTACGGTAACAAATCCTTGAACTGGGAGGTCCTCCAAAGAAGGGCACAACAAGGTCCAAGGAGATGTGCACCTTGTTGGAGAGAGGTGGAGACAATAGATCGTTTTTATTAACTAAGGAGGTCTCAAAGGCTATTCTTCCACTAGCTTGAGGTCAAGAATATTGGAAAGAGGCATCCTAGTTATACTATAAAAAGAAATGGTTCGAAGATAAATCTATCAAAACGTAGATATCTTCATCTGATTGCACTTAGAGCCATTTGACCGACAATGAACTCTACAATCTGCTAGGAGGAGTTTCCCCCATTCCATGGTCAACACCAAATCAAACACCTCTATGATGGAATAAAATATATCACAAAGACAAAAGTACCTCCCCATGGAATGGGCCATCCTCAACACAAAATTCAAAGATTCTCAAATTCATTCCCATCATTGGTATTGTCAATCAACACAAATATTAAAAGATGGAAGAATACACCATATACCCAACATGATTTTTGATAAAAACCTGTAATAGAATGAAGGAAAAAGAATGAGAAGAGTATGAAATAGAGCATTCAACACAAAGGAAAAAAAATACAAGCAAGAGTGAACACAAACCTTACCTCTAACATCTTCAACAATAATGATTATGGTATCCTTTAAACTCCCCTTCGAGCTCTCCATAACAATGAGTTGTGGGGCTATAAAGGCCTCTCATGAAAAGAAACCTACAAATGTGAAATTTTGTAAAATAAATTTCACTAAGCACAAGAATGCTTCGTGAGAATTTTTTTAATGGAAAGAGCACTCTTAGTCACTCAAGTAAACCTTTTGACTCACTTAGGGAGTGCTCTAGGTTCCTCGGGTTCACTCCAAAAGCACTAGAGAAGTGCATTTGTGAGAGTGCCTCCCATGGAGGCATGGAGCACTTCTGCATACCCCAAAGAGTTCTCCCAAATAGGTTTGTCACAAGAGTGTGCTATCAAAGGTGCTTCCAAGACTCTTGCACTCAAAGATTCACTCAAAGAGGTCAAGAATCAACAATTGTGGGAAGAATTCATTGAAGAAAAAAAATCATTCAAACTAAGTAAGTAGCATGAGGTAGCAACAAAAGAGAGTTACTCACTATCGTGATTCAAATGTATGCATCCAAAATGAAGGAACACCGTAATGTATAACAAGGTTGATGTATCTCAATTATTCTACCTTGGGCCCGGATTGTCAAAATCAAATAAAAATCTATATGAATAGAACCAAATGGCAAGTGACATGTTTTCACTTCTCCAATGGGTGGAACATACCATAACATCACTTGACCTACTATGCAACATTGAAGACATCAAAGTCATGCATGAGAAATAGAACCACAAAAGGTTTGAAATAAAAAAATTCATTCATAAAGGTTCAACTACTAACATAAGATATAACAACCACCATTAATAATGCCATGAAATTTGCAAAGAGAAATAAATTAGCATTTGCAACATTTCAAGTGAACAAAGCAACAATGTGATGGGAGGAGGCAATCCAACAATGTTTGAAATTAAAAATAGAACAATTCATGCAAAATGAAATTAAACTCTTAGTAAAAAAATATTTCCTTGCAAGATTCACACCCATGACACTACAAAAAATAGAAAAAATTAGCCATACCAAACAAGGATTATGCAACACAGTCTCTAAACTTTCTAAACAGAAATTGCACAATACTAGCTCTAGATTTGTGAAAATTATCATAAGGCTATCAAGACACATGCACAAAAACCACCAATAGTAATCAATCTCAAGGAATTGAAAAAGCAACTCAATTGCTTGACTATGGAGTCTATATTGACGTTAGCTTCCTTTAATTTCAAATCTACAAATCATGCAAAGCCAAGAGGCCTTTGAACTTTGCATGATTTTTGAAGCAATATTTTACAAAAAAGACTTGGGAATGAAGCATTCCTAGGGAAATTCTATACGCATATACTTATATATTATGATGCATATATTTTCAAATAAAAAGGGCTTGTACAATGGGACCTAGGTCATTGGAAAAGAGGGTGGCAATATTTCCCCCACCCCACCCACCGTAATTACCAAAAAAAATAACATGTTAGCCCCTTCTAAGCCATCATGGTTGTACAAATGGAATGAGTATTATGATGGATAGAGGTCCTAACCTTGGTACCAACACCTTCAAAAAAATGTATAGAGTGCCAAATTAATTGTGAAGAATGCAATTTTGCTAATAATAGGAAATATGATATTATTAATCGCTTAAAAATGTGATTCATATCATATTAGAACATCAAAAATTTAGTACAAGTCTCAAGACTTCATAACCAATGGTAAACTATTTAGAAGTTACAAAGTAAAAAAAATATCGCATGAAGTAGAATAGGAAATGAAGTTGAACCAAAGAACATAATCCATCTAGCAATCATAAAGTTATGAACTAGATTGGAAGGAGTAGAATCTGAAATGTAATAGGCCATTGTCACCAAAGAGTTAGAGCATCTATAAAATAATATTTACAAGATAGACCATGTGCCTAATTTATAAAAGAGATACTAGAAACTGAAAAACTAAATAGAGTTGAAGTCTATGACAAGTAAAGCAATTAAAAAAAAACCGAAACAATTCTACTATCTATTGTTGTTTTTTCTTGCCATGAGCAATTCTCAAAACCCTAATCAGCAGTGAATGAAATGAGTCAATGAAAATTAGAATAATCAAAGAAGATGGATTGGAGTTTTTATAAGCTCTAAACCCTAGAAGTCCAGAATATTTTTAGAAAAAAGGAAAATAATTAGTCATCTTTCAACCATATGGAGAGTATTCCCATGAGTGCTAGGAACATTCTTGGGAGCACTTGGAACTGTAGCTACCCAAGTCAAGAACACACTCCTACAATGTTATATCCATCACAAGAGAAAGAGGGGCAAGTGAATTCCCATGCAATATAGGTTTCTACTAGGTCCTCCATATTTTTCCCATGAAAAATTGTTCTTGGATGATCCAATGAAATTGAACCTCAAATCCCACTTCCAGACTTTCTCCAAAGGGATTAAAGAACAACATATGATAAATATCCAATAATTCTCCCATGAATAGATTGTTTTATTACATATGAATTGTTAGGGTTGGAATCTGGAAAAATGTCCTAGAGGTTTTGAAAATGAACAAAATTGCTAGCTTTTAGCATTTAGATATCTAAGTGGACAAAAAATCCAAATCACCGTAAGTAGAAAAAGTTTACACTGCAAGTATTTTGGATGAGGGAAATATTGAGAAATTTTATTGGACAAAAAGAAATCATTTTGAGCTTTATATGTTTTTCAATGGAAAAAAAGAAAGCATTCTAATCTATTGTAAAATCTCTTTCGGTAATAATCACATATAATGGAACGTTGTCAATGTTTTTCAAAATTCAAAACCATGTTCTTATTTTTTACTGCCTTGATTATTATTGCCATGACACATTTACTACCTTGATTATTATTGCCATGAAACAAATTTTGTTAAACAAGAAGTTGTCCAGGTGATTTATCTTTTTTTGTTGCAAATCCACTTGCTAAAGTTGCTTCTGTATTGATGCATGTTGTAGTCACCAGGACATCTAAGTAGGAAGAACCAAATCTAAATGTTTTTCTTTTGCAATGTAGCCTTTTGAAAAGAAGATACTAACATGGATTCTAAAAAATTTATGGTAATGTGAATGCCACATTAAATAAATAAATAAATATGATAAACTGCCAAGAAAATGAATCCAATGTGATATGTTGGTTAAAGATGGTATATATGTACCCCTGAAACAAAGTCATTCATTTGGGAAGTTCTAAAGAGAACCGATACTTTACATGAAATATCTTTTTCTAAAATAACCCAGCCTGTGAATGTTGTTAGGATACCATGCCAAAGACTCAAGAGTTCCTATTTGATGGAAGGGAAACAAGTTCAAACTCTTATCATTTATGTTCCAGGTTTCTTTGTAGCAGACGTGTGTAGAAGTGTGACACCACAAGTTAGTAGATGACCATGCCATGTCAATCAATCCATGTCATCAGCATTGACTGACATGATAATAGGCAAAGATTCCTTAAAAAGGCTTAGTACATTAACAATAAATTTTAGAAAAATTTTACTTTGGTTGAAACTTTGCAGTTCCAACAATGCCATCCAAAAAATTATGAAAATCGAATGTATATGGATTGACATTTTTTTTAATAAATTAATTCAAACTGAGCTCATGTAATTTTCACATTTATATATTGATTATATGATTACTATAGATATATTTTTGTCATCCCAATAATATTCAAATGCATTCGGTTTCAAAATCCATTATAAAACACCTACCACTATATAGAAGATTGAACATACAAGTAATGCAAAATATAATTACATAGAAGAAAAAATAAAAAATAAACCCTAAATAGTGTTCGATGTGAGAAACAGACCTCTGTTGCATCTAGAAAGAGCCCTTCATCCTTGTACAAAACTCCACAATGCGTGAGATCACAAAACATTATGGGGATCAAGTGCAATAGCTTCTGTAAACCATTCAAATGCCTTCGGAATGATACCTTGTATATGGAGACAAATTCCTTTTCCAATGTCAGCCTCGACATTGGTAGGCTCTGTTTCCGTAAAAATTTCATAGAGACCAAGTGCATTTGAAAACTTATTCCTTGATCGAAGTATATTGGCATACAAAAAACACATCCTTCCTTTGAAACCCTCTAAGCAATGAGGATGAAGGGGACCAGGCAGGAAGAGGAGCAGAAGTAGAAGTTGGGTTGGTACTAGAAGTACTTCTCATTGAAGGATGACTCACTCCTCCATTGCAATTCAAAGGAAATGGCATCTTTGTGTGCTCATTGTCACCTACAACATCATCCCACTCCTTTCTTGCATTCACTATCTAAGACTGAGGAGATTGAGTGACTTGAGGTTCTTTCCATGCCATAACTAGACCCATTCCACTCTTCAACGCCCCCAGTTTTCCATATTTCTCCACTTCATAACCTTGCTTGGCCAAAATGAAAAAAAATGGTCATGATTACAAACTTATTTCAAAAATAAATTCATATAGTAACTTCATTGAAATCCATTACCAATAATGGATTGAATCCATCATAGGGTTTAAGTTATTCTATGCAAATGAAAGCCAATATTGGAGACCACATTCTTTGTCATGTATTTTATTTTTATTAGGAGGTGTAACTTTCTCTCCACAGCTTTGGTCCCAAAACCAAAAGAGCCTTTTTCTAAGCATGTTCAGACACTAATTCCCCCCCATATATTCTTGAAGTACACTTGACTACCAATGTCCTCTTAAACATAAAGGAACAAAGGGGACTTATAAAAGAAGAGTCACCAATCCTTCCAACCTCTTGGAAAACCTAAAGATCTTATTGATAATTAGAAAATATCACAACCATGATTGTTGTTCAGTGTTATATATGATACCCTATATGATATATTTTACCGACTAATTTTCAAATTTAAAGATATCAATTATTGAGATGATATTATTAGCTTTTCCCATATGCATGTATTATTTCATCACCTTAATGTTGGAACCAGTTATTCACAAGATTGGTATTAGATTAAGTCGTTGAGGTTCTTTTAAACAACCCAAAAAAATTTCTTTTTAATTTGGTTGCATCACAGTGGAAAAAACTAAGTCGAAAAAAGTTAGAAATGGTAGTCGAATATAAATTGCAAGTCAAAGTTGGAATCAATCGAATGTCAGTCAAGAAAAAAGTCTCTTTTCTAAATTGTTGATTATGATTTTCAATTGACAGAACCTAGGTTTAAATTTGCACCCTGCACTTTTCTTCATTATTAGTCCAGATCCTAGCACAACTTGGGGAATCTATGAAGATCTCATTGACTATAAAATCGCCACCATGAACGACTGAGAAAATGGACACTCCCTTTATTACATCATAATGGTAAGCATTTTTCACGATTGAGTGGAAAGAGTATCTCCTAGGCATATTCCATAGGAGGACAAAATTCAACCAGTAGTGTGTGTTTATCCTATGGTGGCCACTATCTCCATCAAGGATAATACTTTGATAACCATTGGATATTGAAGCAATACAAGATGGGCAATCTACTCTACTATAAAACATTAGAATTTTAGCTAGCATAACTAAATAAAACAAGCTTCTAATCAAACCAAATCTCTTTATACATGATCGAATGAAAAGAGCATCATCTAACCTGCATTATATGCATATCCTATAGTGGGCACTATCTCCACCAAGGTAAAGACTCTGCTGACCATTGGAGATGCAACCAATGCAAGCTACACAATCTAGTCTACTGCTGAAAGTTTTAGTAAAATACAAACTGAATGTGTGTATAACCTTGTTCAGGTAAAACATTAGCTATCAATGTCAACAAAAACAAGCTTGTAATCACATCAAATCTTAATCATGGTCTAGTTATAAATTGTGTAAGGGAGAATCCTCTTCTCCAGATTGTTGAATATGATTTTAAGTATAGAGGATCTAGGTTTAATTGCACACCCTACACTCTTCTTCATTGGTCCATATTCTAGGATGGCTTGGAAATCACTACCATGTACAAGTTGGAAAATGAAATTCCTTTTATCACAACAAATGGAAAGCATTCTTGACAATTGAAGAAGAGTATCTCCTAGACATATGCCAAAAGAGGAAATCGTCCAACCTGTATTGCATGCATATCCCATGGCGGGCACCATCTCCACCTAGGTTAAGACTCCAAGTTGGTCCATGTTCTAGGTTATTTTTTTTTTGTGCGAAGGGAGAGGATTGTTAGCTGGTAAGATAGAAGTCCCTTCTCCAGATAGTTGAATGTGATTTTCAGTTGAGAGGACCTAGATTAAAATGCACACTCTACACTCTTATTCACTAGTCCATGTTCTACTAACTGCAGATATGATTTAATATAAAATCACTACCATGATAAAGTAGTAAAATAGACATTCCTTTATCATATCAAAATGGAAAGCACTTTTCACAATTGAAAGGAAAGAGATCTCCCAAACAGCCCCACAGGAGAAAATCATCCAACCTGCTATGTATGCATATCCTATGTTAGGCACTATCTCCACCAAGGTAAATACATTGTTTATTATTGGATTTGCTATCGATCCAAGTTGGGGCAATCTATTCTACTACCATATGTTATAGTTGGATACAAACTTAACATGTGTATAGCCCTATCCAAGTAAAATTTTAGCTAGCATAGTTTAAAAAAACAAGCTTGTAATAAAATCAAATCTCAATCATTGTCTAGATATAAGTTGTTAAGAAATAGGGTTATGCATTTTTTTAAACTATTAAGATAGAAATATCTTCTCCAAATTGCTGAATGTGATTTTTCAGTTGAGAGGGCCTAGGTTTAATGCACACTCTACAATCTTCTTCACTGGACCCTACTCTAGCCTCTAGGATGGCTTGGTAAATATATGCAAATCTCATTTATTATAAAAGCACTACCATGAACAAGTGGGAAAATGGGAATTCCTTTTATTACATAAAAATGGAATGCATTTTTCACTATTGAATGGAAAGAGTATCTCCCAGACCGATGCCATAGGACGAAAATGTCCAACCTACAATGTATGCATATCTTACAGTGGACACTATCTCCACCGAGGTAAAGACCCTACTAACCATTGTATGTGCAATCAATCCAAGCTGGGAAATATACTCCATTGCCTAATGTTATAGCATATACATGTAAAATTTTTAGCCAACACAGTCAACAAAAACAAGCTTGTAATCAAATCCAAATCTCAATCATAGCTAGAAGTGGTAAAGAGCTAAGGTCCTTTTTCTTAACTTGATGAAGTTCAAAGCTCAAATTTATTTCTACCACATGTCACCATGATTTGGGAGGTTTGCACCAACCATTTTAGGAATTTTTAATCATTACAATCCACCGACTTGCATTACAGTGTTGCTCATAGCAATCTGAGTGACTCAAGCTCTCTTGAAATCACCTTCCCAATAAGGGAGAAAGAAAAATAAAATCTCATTAGCTTGTATATACATATCATAGGGACTTTTAAAGCATCGCAAATAACAATCACCACGTAGTGAGTCATTAGCTTATTTCATTTTTCATCATGTCTCTTAAATATCACATTATTCTCATTTAATAGACTAGATGGCAATGCTCATTGTATGGTGGTTATTATTTTCCTTTAAAATACACCCAACCTTATTTCTGATAAAAACCCTAGAAAGGAAAATGGATTTTTCTCTTGTTTAGTTGTAATATTTTCCCTGCATTCAACTCAAGGACCTTATCCTTCTAATAATCAAAAGCTGAAAACTGCTGACATAGATCAATTTATTTTCTTTAGAAGATTACAATAGATCTAAGAAAATTGTACATCAAAAAAATACAAAAGAAGCCTACCTTGTAAGGGGAGCGATTGATATTCCAAGTCGACTTGCATGGAATTCTGACATTAGATGAGAAAATCCCCTCACTTACAATAGGAGAAGCAGAGTAAGGAAAACCAAGATTGTTCCCCCCATGGTCATTCTTAAATGTGAAAATATTCCTTCTTGGACTCATAGCTGACTTGATCGAATCCCTGAGACCTCCATATATTTCTTTGGACTTCTCTGGAGTGACAGGAGTGGCTGTACCAACAACATCTTCCACAAATATGTCGTTTCTCAAAATTGTGGAGTGTGCACACATAGAGGATGAGCCCAGACCTTGTTCTACTGGGAATGAACCTATCACCGTACGTTGTTGTGCGAGTGGGGGAGGGGGTTCTGGGACTGGAATTTTCTCTTGAGAGGCCAGGAGAGACCACTGTTGTTTCTAAGTGAAAGGAGCTTAGATACATTCTAGGAGGCAACTTCAAACATGATTGCTTGCTTCCGGAATCCATTGCACCGAGTAACAGTATTGTTCAGTCTCTGCAAAATGGAATCACAAATATTTCGATTTCATGACACAATTAAAAAGACCATAAGAACAATATAAATTCAAGAACAATCGCCTATTTCGGGAATCCCACCGAGTAACATTTTTTTTCAATCTCTTACAAATGGAATCATGGAATCACACCATTTTGATGCAATTAAAAAGACCATAAAGAAAAATATAAATATTCTTTGGGAGATTTTAGGCTCCATCTTGGATGATTCCATTATAATTTTTTCCATATCATAGGGGGAGTTAGGGTTTATATATTGGTTAAGGATTGAAAAACAAGTTCATTAAAAAAATATGAGAATGGTAATATGGGCATAATTAGTATGTATTGTATAATAAGAATGGGTTTTAAGGCTTCTATTATGGATGGGGAAGGAAAACAAGACCCTTAGTCCCTAAAAAAAATTCTATAGTTTAATGGACATGAATAAGGCATCAAATCACCACAAATATCCTATCTAAGATATATTTATCCTTCAAGTGTGTTAAGGATGCTATTTGAAGGTTTTTGTGCCATAGTTGGGACTTGGGGCCTCTAAGTTTGGCCTCAATATGATTATGAGGTTTTTTGTACCATGTATGGCACTTGCGACCTCAACCATGGTCAATGAAGGATCATAAGGTGCTTGGGTCATATTTGAATCTTCCCATGATTAATCTTTTTGAAAAAGTATTTGAATTACCACACAGGACATCTCTATGCGATATTTGGCCTCTATGGGGGATCTTTTTCACCATTGTTATTATTTACATGATAATAATGGGTATTTTGGAATGTACTATCTCAAGGGAAGGAGAAAAGAGGGCCTTAGGGCCTAAATAAAGCTTATAGAGTTCAAGGAACATGAATCAACCATAAAAAAAAACCACAAAGATCCTCTTCAAGGGATATTCAGATTTCAACTTAGATATGGGAGCTATGACATGTTATTCTACATAAAGAGCCACAAAAATTATTAGTATGTATGATTTTCTAATATTAGTGTGTGCACATTCTAAGAATGTGAATGCACTATTATAATTTGTCCACATTTTTCTAATGCATGCATCTATAGAATTTTTTATAGAATAATATGGTTTTAGAGTAATCTAGATTTATATTAATTAACCAAGTTTAAATCAACATAATTTTAATTCAAATTAATAAAATCATTATCTCTATGAATCTAGTGCAATAATCAACCATGGTATGTAATAACATCGTAAAAACCCCACAAATTCATAATGTATTTGACTCAGTTTTAAGCCTTTGAATTTAATTCCTTGTGAATGTGATCAAAGGATATAACCTTGAAGGTTCTAATCAACTCCGTAACTCTAATCATCTATTAATCCAATAAAGAAATAATAAAGGAAGTATAACCTTTCAACCAATTTATAACAACCTTTGAATCCCCTATCACTTGTAAGTTCAGATTGTTGAAGTGACACAATTAAAATGACTAATTTGTATTATTGTAGTACTTTTTAGGTAGTCGTATTTTTGTTCCTAAACTAAATTAGTCATTCACGTTAGTCATTTTTAGTTGCATTACTTATTATCTATTTGTACATTTTAACCCGAGACTAAATTAGTCACTTATGTTAGTCGTTTTTAGTTGGGTCACTTAATATTGGTCATTTTTGGTAGTATTTAACATGGAAAAGTTGTGGTTACTAAGATTTTTAGTCACCTGGTCACTAATTTCATCATTTTCTACTAGTGCCAGCTGATGGCACAACAAGCAAAAGGACTACACAATGACCTCCAATAGAGGTTTTAGCAGCAACAACAGCATCTCATCGCGCTTACTGAAGAGCGCAATCAACTTAGAAGTGAAAAGAATACTCTACAAGAGCAGATAGAGAAGATGATCGAAATCTTCAAATACCTGTGGCCGACAATCATTGCCTAGGATAGAAAAATGCCAGAGGACATATCAACGTGCTCGATGGTCGAATGGTCTATCGGAGTGAAAATTTCATGTGCAAATCTGAGCCGAGAAAACCAGGACTTGAAGAAGGCGCTAGTGGCCATACCAGCTTTACCAGACCCTGCCACAGTATATGCTGAGAAAGTTACAAAGAGGAAGAAGCAAGTGAACGACGTATAGGAAACCTTAGGAGCAACAGTCAAAGAGGCTTATAACCTGCTGAAGCACTTACATGAATGATCCAACTTGTTAACAATGAAAGCCCAGCCAATCTTAGTACGGCTTCATAAAATCTCCCAAGAGATCAAATAAGCCACCGACCTGGTCAGTATAACCAAGTTATACAACCAAGCAGAGGTGCTCGAGACCAAGATCCAGAAAATAGAAGAACACTCTACTGCCACGAAGCAATTTCTAGAGAGCTAAGGCAACTGGTCAAGAAAAAGGCAGAGGAAATACAACAGATGGTGGCTGAAGCCGAGCCAAAAATACATGAGGTATTCAATAAGCTACCGCTAGTCGCAAGTGAAACTGAGGCTAAAAGAGTCACCACCCAAATAGAATAGTTGATTAAAGAGTGGCAACAGGAAATCACCGAGTTCGTGGAACTCAAGTCCTCAACATTAAGCAAGGTTCTGGAGTTGGGACCTTTGTTTGGATAGAGCGAAGAAACAGAAAAGACAGAGTCAGCCTCTGAAGCCGACAGACCACTAGAAGCCACAACAACAGAGAAATATTTACTCAGGAGGAGTCAATAGCATGTGCTCGGGGCTTGTTGGGGCCTTTGTTTTGAAAAGAAACAATTTGAGTTCCAGAAGGTTGGCAGATAGGTCGCGAAATGTAATCAAGGTAAACATTTTCTATCATGATTGCAGAAAGCCTGAAGATAGGTGGCGCGACGGTTGTGGAGAATAGTGCATAAGGAAGATACAGGAGAAAAGAACAATCACTAGAACTCCTAGTAATCAAGAAGAAGGGGAAAGCAGTGTGGCAGGAAGAGAGGAAGGACTGACAGTCACACTGGCAGAGGAAGGAGTTAGTCAGTGCGACAGAAGGCTGATAGAGAGAGTAGAGCCTTAGGAGATCTCTATGAGAACTTTTTTGTACTGAACCAGGCTGTAATAGACTCTATGTAGTAGTTGTATGTTTTTTTTTACTAATAATGAAATATGGATGTTGCTGTGTGTAACGTAATGGGTTAACTTATGGTTATTTTCTTACTATGAATGTATGCCCAATTCAAATTTTAATTCATCATTCTGAACATGCTTAGACAAGTGGTAATTTACATAGAGAGTTGGGATATGTATGTTACTTCCAAATTCCATAGCTTTTTTTCCTAGTTGCATCAGTTTCTACCTAATGGATCTTCTGATCTTACTAAGGTCATGACATGCCTCGGGTGAGATGCTCTGCTCTCTGGAGTAGGGTGAAAATATCGTGTTGTGCTAGACTACTACGAAAACCTTGTTGGCCTCAACTCTAAATCTAGGTCTTGCCTAGAGACCTCCTTTTTCGCCAACATAAGTCTGAATCCAAGATTGGATAAAAGGAAAACGATTCTGGTGGGAAACAATTTGAGAAATAGAAATCATACCTTTGTTGTGTAAGTGTTGGAGGAGAGGTACCTAAAGTTCATGATTTCCCAACATTCCTTTTATGATGTCTAATCCCATGCTAAGCAAGTTCCCATTGCCCACTTCCCGAAAGATTCTAGCAAATATCTAATGTCTATTACGCATTATGCTGTGCCAAATAACAAAGGAGTATTGTGTTTGTTTGGCACAGTCTCTTATCCACACTTCAAGTTCGTTGCATTCTATTTATTTCCCCTGAATAATATGTGGTCAGATGCCAAAACCAGTAATACCATGCCACAAGCTCTTATATATTAAATCCTGGTTGAACCAAAGAGTATTGATAGTTCCCCATCTCCCACAGTCAATGGGTTTAGCCAGTGTGGCTTGTCGAACTAGATGTATCTTTTTTGGTGCATTGGATACAAACTATAGGAATCTAACTACAATGGCATCAATATTTCTTATGATGCCTTTAGGAAACATATACTTGTGCATCTAGTAGACGTAAATGGATTGTAAGACGAAATTGATCAATGTGAGCCTGCCACCCATTATTATCCACCTATGGGCCCATCAATTAATCGTGCGATCTACTTTGTTAATGATCCAACCCTAGTCATATTTCCAATAAGAATTTGGTTTGATATTGAATCCCAATTATGTGAACCCCATATCTATATGTCGAGCAGAGATACCAAATAAGCAACAGATTTGTTCAACCACTCCGGGGACCTTCGAATCAATTATTAGCTTGCATTTTGTGGATTTCATATGAATTTTGCGTGTTGATCCGAAGGACTGTAGAATCCCATGAAATTACTTCCATTCTGAAAGCATTTTGACACCTCCAAAGAGCAATTCGTCAACAAACATGCAGTGTGAAACTTGTACTTTCTGAGTCATTTTAGTGCCAGCGATCAAACCCTTGTTCCTGAAATTCATTATCTTCCTACTAATAAATTCCATGACCAAAATGAATAGAATAGAGGACAAGGCGTACCCGTGGCGCAGACCTCTATATGCATTGAAAAAAGATGTAGGAAATTTGTTGATGATGATAGTGAAATTTACAAATTTCATACAAACCATTATCCATTTTGCATTAGATTGGGAGATACCAATTTTGAAAAGGATTTAATCATAAAAGTTCTCAATCAATACTATCGAAGGCTTTACTAATGTCAATTTTCATAAGACATGTTTTTTCCTTCCTTACCTTGATAGTATGCAGGCATTCTTGTGTCGTAGCGACCACATCGTAAATTTTTCACCCTTCGATGAATCCAAATTGTTCCAGTGACATATGATTAGTCAAAAGTGCACCAATTCTGGAAGTTATAAGCTTGTAGATAACTATATAAATGGCCTTGCAGAGTGAAATGGGTCGAAAATCCTGGAAGGTTATCGGATGTTTCAATTTTGGAATGAGCGTTATAAAGGTAGCATTGATGACTCCAGTGATATGGCCTGTGATCCTGGACTCCTCAACAACCTCCAATATGTCTTTACACATTATTTTGAAGAATTGTAGGTACAAATTGACGCCCCATCCATCCAGAGCAGGACTCTTTTATTTGGCGCATGCAAGAATTACATGATGAATTTCCTCTGTCGAAATTTACAATGAAGTTATTTTCCACTTAAATAGGTTATATAACATGAAAATATTAGGGGAAAATATTTGGGTTACAAAATCTATTAAATATATAACTAAGTCAAGTTTACCTTAACTATCTTAAAAAATTATTGGGGGTTCTAAATGTGTAATAAGAGGAGTCATAAGCATTGGAGGCTATAAAAAATAATATTCCCTAAAAATAGGGAATATGAATTAATTCTATAATAAATTCAAGTTTACCTTAACTACCTTAACAAATTATTGGGTGCTATAGTATTGGGTCTAAAAATTAGGAACATCTATTAAATATTAGGAATCTCTTTTTTCTTTGAATAGGTTAAACTTTCCCCAAGAGTTGGGTCCACTCCTCACCCTCCCCATGATATTTGAACTTATGACTTGGTGTAAACGAAACCCCATACAAACCAATTGGTCTACACCTCATGAGTGGATCAAATATCTTTTCACTCTAAAAGAGATGTAAATATCAAGAGGTAAGGAAGTTTAATTCCCCCCTTTAAATATGCTACATTCCACATGAATGTCATCTATCAATACCATGGGTTCTCAATACCATTGGTCAATACAACGAGTCATTTTTATTTTTATTTTTATTTTATTTTTATAGGGTTATTTTTGTTTTGTCATTTTTTTTATTTAACCGGTTAAAATATTTCCATTGCACTACATTAATCGTTTTATTTTATTTTATTTTTAGTTAATCTTTTTATTTTATTTTATTTTTACTTAATTTGACTTAGCCAAAATGTAAAATATTACGTCTACATTACAACATCTCTCCTATATTTTTTTGGAGAGGGACACATGAGAGACTTCAAAAAAATGATTTTGGGAAGTTTTTTTCTCAATTAAGAGAGTATTCTTTAATATCCCATGAATATTAAAGTAGTGGGATAGAACTTCCTGTTAGAAATTACTAATGGAAAATGGAATAGAAGAAAAGAGACTAGAAAAAAGAGAAAGAGAGTTCTAGAGTAGAAAAGAAGAGGACATGGAGGTCCATGAGTTCAAACCATATATGAAAATGGGAGGAGTTCCTAAGGAAAGAGTTATAGAACCAAGATAATATGTAATAAGTTTTGTGACATCAGCTAGACCTTTGTATGCCTTATCTGAAAATCACAAGAAGAAGAGGTGCATTTGTGTAGTGAGATGCATTTGTGTAGTGAGATACAAGGTATGTGGGTGCTTGTAGCTATATGTCCTTTGCAAATTTTAACAATGAAATTTATCTGAGTTGAATTTCCTATATACTTAATCTAATCATTAGTCCTACTTTACCTTAATGGTATCATAGCCTTACTAAGAAATGGAGTTCTTCAATGAGCTACTTACTATTGGGTGGAAATCACTATTATTATTCATTTATTGGGTACTCAGATATTCCTTTTACTCCTATTACACAAACTCATTATTTAATTTCAATTATTTGACATGAAATGTCTTATTGATTAGAAAGGGATTATAGATAATAAAAAAATTTGCAGTGGAAAATAAATTATTTGCTATAAAAAAAAATTTCTTCATGAATCCTGTCTATATATTCATAAGTTATGATAAACCTTGGCATGAACAACAATCTTAAATTCTGTAATTTATACTATGGACTTGGTTTATTGCACTTTCAATTTTGTCAATTATACCTATCTGTCTTTTTATAGTTCCTTAGACTCTATATAAAATTAGAAAATTTGGGGATCAAATATTTTCATCCTCTACTCTTGGTTACATGGATCAGTGGGCCCATAACCAAGAGATTAGCTGCAAAGAATTCAGAGAAACATCGATCACTGTTCTAGTCGAACGCCTTAAGTCTTGTATCAATCTTCGTATTCTCAGTGGCTGTTGGTAGGTAATAAATTTTAACTAATATTAATAGAACCATAAATTGACGGAGTTTGATTTGTATTCAATCACTTCAAGAATGTTTATCCAACTAGGGAAACCTTTCCTATTTTCCCTTAATGATCTAAAATCTCCCTGTGGCCTAATTAACAATTATAGAAATTAATGGTAAATGGAATTTTGGTAAATAAGGGTCCAACAATTAGATGGAATACAAAATAAAATCAAGGAATAAGAATATCACAATGGCTAGATAACAACAAAATTTCGCATATGGGAATCCCTAATCTGTCAAGCGACGGAGGCTGGGCATCGAGATCTATCAAAGGGTGGAAATTTCAAGATCTAACAAAGAAGCACAAATCAACACTAGATTTGGTTAAGTGTTGGTGACAGACTATTGGAGTTTGTTGAGATCCAAATATTTATGTATCCAAAGAAAATTTGTAAACGTTTTTATGAAAAACCTAGACACCTTATGGGGTTAAGTATTGGTGACAGACTATTGGAGTTTGTTGAGATCCAAATATTTAGGTATCCAAAGAATATTTGTTAACATTTTTTAATAAAAACCTAGACAGCTTATGGGCCGCATGATGGAACCCACTTGAATTTAGAGTTGCATGCATGGATATCTAGAAGAAATGAGATACACACCAAATGTAACTTTTTACCTTTGGTCTAGATCTGTATGTGATATGTCAAACAATAAATCTAGTTTCTATAAATTAAGAGAGTTTTACAACATCAAAATTTTAACTTCACTAGATGTGAATTAAAAATAAAAATTGAAAGGGTTTCCAAAATACAAAACATTGTTATGTAAATTGTTACTTAAGTAATTGGGATCGAATCTAGATATTGTGTGCAAGCTAGCAGGAGAAAAAGATTTTTGGTATTTAGGAATCTAGGAAGTAACCATGAATGACACTTTTGAGTACTAGATCCATATATAAATAAAATGCTAGTGAGACAAGACATCCAGGATTTTGGCATTTAGGATATTAGAGGGAGTGTGATTGTCATAGATGTAGATATAATGAACTATTCTGAAAATCTATTTGAACATTTGGAAGTCGTTATAAAGAAGGCATTTCCAAGAATCCATATCTGCATACCCTTCCAATAATCTATTTACATGTTACCAACCATCCTCACACTAGACAAGATCCCACGAACAATTGATTTGAATAAATGGATTCAAGGGAGTTTAGAAGAGGGTTAATCGCAAAAAAATCAAAGGGGTAGATCATTAGCCAGGTAAAGGAATCCGACATTAATTTGAGATGTATTAAAGTAGCACTTTACCTCATTGCAGTAGTTCAATGTAAATGTAACATTCGTTTTTCTCTATATTTATTTATATTATTATAATTGTAATTAATTATGTTATTATTGTAATTGTCATTAATTATGTTATTGATCTCTAGATAAATATGTAAATGTATATGGGAAAGACCCTGAAATTTTATAATTATAATTTAAATATCAATTAATGACGCTAGAAACTTGATTTGATGCAAATTATGTGAAACTATGAGGTGGAAGGAAGCTAGCAACATGGAATTGGGGGATTTATATTTTTCAATGGATTTTTGGTTGATCCAAATGTTCATAAGGTTGAAGATTGTCCATATTTCCCAAGAAAATATCTAGTAGGAAGGTGTGCTTATAATTGTTGGCAAAAGTGGGCAATGGTATCAGGATTACTCAAGAGGCATAGACAATGTATTTTCTAGACTATGGACCAATAGAAGATTTCATCAGAAGTTTTGGGATTTATATTTTTCAATGGATTATTGGCTGATCTAAATGTTCATAAAGTTGAAGATTGTCAATATTTCCCAAGAAGATATATGGTAGGAAGGTGTGCTCATAATTGTTGGCAGAAGTGGGCAATGATATCAGGATTACTCAAGAGGCAGAGACAATGTATTTTCTAGACAATGGACCACTAGAAGATTTCATCAGAAGTTTTGATCTGAACAAGCATGGCAGACCTAACATGTAATCCCACCAAAGAAAGAACATTGAGAAAGCATAACATGAAAGACGAGAAAAAATAAAGAAAACATGTATGTTGATGTACAAGAGCAAGAGAGTAGAGCAACTCTCCCAAAAAGCACTCATATTAGACTTTCAAAAAGTAAGAAAGGTTATACTCTGTAAGAGAATGAGACATTGGTACATAAGCAAGACAAAAAAGAGAAATAATGAATCTCAAAACTTAAACACATTAAAATTGTGATTGATAAAGATTTTTAAATAACTATATTATACCATCATTATTATGCTTGAGTAAACCCTTCATCAAAAATTGTTATTACCCTTCAAACTCATATCTCTCCTCAAAATTTATAGGAAATAAAAAAGTACTCTCTTACTTTACTAAGAGGGTTAGCTTGCGTTGTAAAGTGGCTTATTGTATATTTTACATTTTTCATACAACGATAATTTTATCCGAAATTTATCCGTGCGGCTCATCATACGAAGGAAACCGTGCTCCAACGTGCGTCATGCGGGGCTGCAATAAGAGCGGCGGCTTTTGATAAATTATAAATTATAAATAGTGAGTTTATGTGAACTATAAATTTTAATACGTGTCATGTCATTAGAATTATAAATTTATGTGAATTATACTTACGTGATGAGTTATGTGAATTATAAATTTTAATACGTGGCATGTCATTAGAATCCACATGCAATCACTGATAACTAGAACTAACTAGGATCCACATTTTAGTGATTTAAAATTAGCGTGATTTAAAATTCGCTGGTAGTGAGACTCACAAGTTTGCAGGTGGAGTTCACATGCAACTAGAAACCAGAATTAACTTATGCCAATGCCAGATATATTAGTGATTTAATTAGCTGGTAGTGGGACTCCAAGTTTCCCAGTGGAGTGCCAATGCCAAATATATTAGTGATTTAATTAGCTGGGACTGAGAGTCTCAACTAAGTGTCCCACTCGACTTCACCTGCAACTAACTGCTCACAGAGGAGATTACTGCACTTTTAACATAGAGGGCACTTTTAATGCTTGCAGAGAGAAGGAAGATAGGTATTCGCAGAAATTGAGCATTGGTGGGAAGTGTACCAGAAGGACCGAAGGATGCCGCCACCAACGTTGAATGTTTCCGGCAAAGTAATTCAGGAGAAGAATTTGCATCAAAGGAGACAGCAAATTGGAGATTTGGAGGCTATTAAACTACATCATCATGTTGGAGCTGAATTTTGTCGGTTGGAGCGTGGACGAGGCTTGGTATGCCGGCTTGGTGAAAAACTATTATCCGGCTATTAAAGTACATCATCATGTTGTTTATGATGAGGGCGAACAAGAATGGGTTTCAGAGCAGCGGGATAAGTTCAAGATTAAAATTCTTGTTTGTGGTGAATTTTCAAAGGATACCCAATAGCAGGGTAAGTGTGATGATTTAGACAATACAAGTATAGATCATAACATGAAAGGTTGCAGCAGGTTAATACTGATTGTTTACAAAAAAGTAGTATTGTATTGATATTTTACAGAAGAAGACACTTTTTGTAAACAATCGGTAGCAACATGCTGCAAACATTTAATGATGTCACCTTGCCTCCTAGTATGATCTATACTTCTATTCTCTAAATCATAAAACTCATTCTGCTTAATATTGGTTTCCGTTAAAAAACCACCGAATATTTTAATGTTGAAGTCATCCCACTCTTCTTCTTCGCCATCTTCAATGATGTAGTTTATCTCTCGGGTCATAGTTTTTAACCAAACCCGTTTACCGAACTTCGTCTAATAATGATGCAGAAGACAAAGTTTACATGGTTCAGGTCAGGTTTTTATGTCACCTGCAATTTCGTCTGTATTTTTTGCAAGTCTCTTTTCTTTTTACCACGCTTTCATTTACCACGCTTTCACTCTGTTTTAATTTCCTCTGTATTTTTTGCAAGTCTATTTTCTTTTTACCATGCTTTCACTCTGTTTTAAAGACAACTAATGACTAAGTCCTTGTCCTTAGATACCTGATATAATATGAAAATATTATGGGTAAAACCAAGATTCTTAGTTAAACCATGTAGATCTATTAACCATCTTAACTCAGAATCTATTAAGCACCTAGAGGATCAAATCTCTCATGGTGCAAAACTTGAAGAAAGGTTTACACCTAGAGAGATTTGATCCATCTAGACGCTTGATAGATCCGAAGTTAAGATGGATCTAGGTTGGTTTAATATATATATATATAATCGGTAGTTTACACAATCTACATAGAGATTTGTTATTAGACTATAAAACATTTGAAAAACCAATTGGCTATAAAATTATTTTTTCACTCCTTTTAATCATATATATATATATAGTTGGATTGAGATTCAACTAATTCCAAATATGAATATGGGGGTTGAGGTATTCTCTTAACATAATCTCAAAGTAACTCTAAACTTAGCCTCTCCTTTAATGTTTATATGTCAAAATTAAAAATAACGCAAATTACAATATAGAGAATATATATTATAACAAAAAAACTAATTTATGTCTAGTTGGTCTTCATCGGCACTCATATCCACTATGGAATCTCGCAAACACAGTTCTTTCTTCACCACTTGATCTTTGAGCTGTCACTTGACCTCCATTTGAAACATAAACACTTCTGACCATATTTGATGAACTTGCATGATCAACAATATTGACATACTTTATTTTGCCAAATTACATAGCTCACTATAACTATCATAAAAAGTAGTCAAGTAATGAACCATCCTATGGACAAGCTTCCATCTGTCATATAACATAGCTCGTTGTGTCTGATAGTTATCTAGGATAGTTGTTTGCGTACTGAATGTGTTCATAATTTGATCATACAACTTGACCTTTATTTTACACACAGAAACATATAAATATATCCTATAGCTAACGTTCCTGGCTTTACAAGGCCCATCAAATTTTTAACAGAAGTTATATATAACCAAATTAACTATATATTCTCATGGGACCATATACAGCGAGAACCACTGATTTGAATTATATTACTTTGTTCTATTGTTTGTGCTTCATCATGTAAGATCTTACAAACTCAAATATAACACTAATGCATACTTTAAAATACATCACTCAATCAATTTCACACACGTATATGTTAATGATCTCCTCTGGTGCATAATCTAGATCTCTCATACATGCAAATAGTTGAGTGTCCAACATTGAATGATTGAGAATGAGCATAGCCTCCCACGAATTAAATGTCATCATTTCCAACATGAATATATTGTAGCTACATTGTTAGTTGCAAGAATCTATGAGGTCCTCCTCCATTTCAAATGTATGCCTCTAGCAAGGATGACAACACCAAACATAAAAAGGAATTGAGCCGAACTGTAGACGAAAAATTTCACCTGCTTCAGAGCCAAACTTCTTAACTAATGTGTTATAAAATCTGCCCCAAGTAACATTGTTTCGGATGACAACTTCCCTCACTCTGTGTAGCTCTAGTTTCAATGTTTTTTGTTACAAAATTAAATGGACAAACCCAAACATGCAGGGAAATTATTATGAAAACTGTGAAATTTTCTGAACACAGAAACCCTACAACAACATATTGATTTATTTCTCCTACTTGTTTGATTTAATTAACAAGTTATTTATCTGAATATTCAGAAAAATATCAAAGCAAACACAATCTTCATCCTACACATATACAAATCATTTACTAAAACATAGCACACATGACAAAGGACACAATTGATTTTTTGGACAATTGTCCTCGGAAAAACCCAATGCAGGAAAATCAGTGCAACAACTCTTTGAAGGTTTTATTATTAAGCAAAATTTGAATACATCAAGGGCACCAGTAGTGGTTTTCCCGACAGAGAATTTCACAAAAGTTGTACCTTATCACTCAGAGACAAAAAATATGGTTGATTCAAACCCTCAAGGGAATTACTAAATACGAGCCCTTTCTAGCCCACTAGAACCCTATTGTTGTCCATTTAGCCTCTGCGTCAGACTTTACTGCCCATTGTAGCCTCTGTGCAACACAGGCTGCCCCTACGTCACCCTTCTAGGCTCTGCGTTGCCTCTGCGTCACCCTGAAGGCTCTCCATCAACCCTTGCACTGCCTCTACGTCACCCTGAAGGCTCTTCGTCATCCCCTACACTGTCTCAGCATCAGCCTGGCTAGGTTATGTCCCCCCAGTTGGCCTATGCACTTCCTGTTACAGATCTACCTCTCTGATTTATGAATTCTCTGCCTCGGATCTGTGTAATCCCTCGCCGATCTACCCCTAACTAGCACTGCAAGCTCACTCGAAAATTCTCAGCAAACCGCACCCCATAATTTCGACTTAGCTCAAGTGCTACTGTAATTTTTGTGTTCTTCAACTGAATCAAAGCCTTCCTTTGATACTTTTCTCGTTGAGAAATCAATGTTCGTGTTCTAATCTCTAATTAATGGCTAATATAAGAAAAATATTGATCCACGTCACTTAGAACATTCTCACCACTTAGAACATTCTCTGCTCAAACTGTCGAAGCAAGTGCTCTTCTCCCTTCTACTGCTGCTACACTCAGCAACAGATCAGATCTAGGTTTCTTGGCGATACAAACCCTCTATAGAGTATGCTCCCTCTGATAAATGACTTCCCTCCTGGAAATCCTTCAGCAATTCTGTTGAATCAACCCTCTACGATCACTCCTCCTGACTGGATCTTAGATTTCTTGGCAAGAAAATCTGCTGAGGTATTGTTTCCCCTTACTTTGTCAACTTTTCTAGGCATTTTTCTGCACCAACAGAACTGATGCCCTTCCAGAAAATTTGAAGATAAGAAACTGCACTTCCAGCCCCGGCAACCGACACAACGTCACTCCAACTTGGACTGCGTCACCCTCTAAAGCATGCTCCAGCCTCTACATTAACTCATTGTGAGCCTAACAGGCTCTGCATCACCCACTCGTGCCTGTGTCAGCCTCTACGTCAACTCTGTGTCACCCTTCTGTTGGGCCTGCGCTACTTCTTCCTAGATCTGTGAGCTTCAGCTACCCTCTTGCAGCAAAAATTCTTCAACCTCTTGATGATGGCTTCAACTTGATCTGCAATCACTCTGATACCATGTGAAAATTTCTGAACATAGAAGCCCTACTGCAACATATTGATTTACTTCTCCTACTTGTTTTATTTAATTAACAAGTTATTTAACTAAATATTCAAAAAAATATCAAAGAAAACACAATATGCAACCTACACATATATAGATCATTTACTGAAACATAGCGCACATATGACAAAGGACACACATGATTTTTCAGACAAATGTTCCCAGAAAAACCCAATGCAGGAAAACTGGTGCAACAACTTTTTGAGGGTTTTATTATTAAGTAGAATCTGAATACATCAAGGGCACCAGTAATGGTTTCTCGACAGAGAATTTCATAGCAGTTGTACCTTATCACTCGGAGACAAAAAATATGGCTGATTCAAACCATCAAGGGAATTAATGAATACAAGCCCTTTATGGCCCACTAGAGCCCTAGCGTTGTCCCTTCAGCCTTTGTGTCAGCCTTTCCTACCTAGTGTAGCCTCTACATTGCACAAGCTGCCCCTATGTCACCCTTCTTGGCTTTGCGCTACCTCTCCGTCACCCTAAAGGCTTTGCGTCAGCCCATGCGGTGCCTCTGCGTCATCCTGGCTGGGTTGAGTCCCTCATGCTAGCCTCTACATTTCCTGGTATAGATTTGCCTCTCTGATTTATGTATTCTCGACCTTTGATTAGTGTAATTCCTTGTTGATCTATCCCTCATCGGCATTGCAAGCTCACTCAAAAATTCTTAGCAAACTGCGTCCCATAATTTTGACTTAGCTCTAGTGCTACTGCAATGTGTGTCTTCTCCAACTGACCCCAAGCCTTCCTTTAATACTTTTCTTGTTGAGAAATCAATGGTCATGATCTAATCTCTAATCAACGACTCATATTAGAAAAGGCTTGATCCACACCACTTAGAACATTCTCACCCACATGTGTAAATTAATTCACTTTCATTTTTTAATTTCCCTAAGTTAGATTTAGGGTCCCCATTAAAAAAATTAATTATTTGAATATATTTTACATTGGGTGGAATTTCCCCAAACGATTTCTGGGTCTTGGATATCTCATGTGTCCTAACCCCTCAACAAAGTTTCGAAGCTAGATTACATCTGATGCTGCCCAAAATCTCAACAAAAACAATATGGTACACTTCTCAGCACCCATAGAGGCTTGACGTTCTTCAAGCAATCACTGCAACAACAGGACACCGTGATGGAACATTACCTCAACGATCCATTCACAACATTAAATGCCATACCAATCACAGTTGAATTTCTAGCTCAAAACATTATAATGTTTTAAATAGTCCATCAAGGATGTCTGAGCTCTGTTTTGCGATCTTCGACATTTGACGGTCAACATGGGTAAAACCAAGGTTATGATCTTCAATGGGGTGAAGAAAACTTTGTACCTTCACTTTCTATTCATAGGGGAGGAGGTTAAGATCACCCACATGTATACTTATTTGGGGGTGCAATTCTCAGGTCCCCGCTTCAGTTTATGACCAATGCTTCAACCTTAGATCAAAAAAGGACACGGATCAGTGTTTTTGACATCACTTCCAGGGCATCTCCTCCAATATGAGCCTCATGGACACCTTGATTCGTCACATTGTTAAATATGGCTCAGAGGTTTGGGGACCGTCTTTACTTGAGTCAGATTGGGCTTCAGTTGAGAGAAACTATATTCTTTTTCTCCATCGCATCATTAGATGCAAACAAACAATACCTCACCACATCATCCTTGCTAAGTTTGGAGCTTAGCCCTTTTGGCTGAGATGGTCTTCAGTTTGGTCCCATTCTTGTATCGTGTTTGGGGCTTTGCAAACTCGATAAAGAGTAGGGATCGATATCCTTGGCATATTGCTTTATAAGACTATTTCTCGTTCTACTCCCTTAGGCTGCGCTAAATGTTGGTTTACAAGAGTTTCATATCTCTTAGAATTAGTGGGAATTTAGTTAGATCGTCTCCCTCATTTTCGATATTCCTTATATGCTCCTGGTCATCTTTTACCTACTAGATAAGAGCTGAACAAGATGATCAACTTCTACAAGTAGTTCGTCCAGGTCACGTCGGTCAATCCTTCGGGAGGGTTGAGCCCAAGGCATTCTACGTTGATCACTTCTTGGATTGAAGAGCTCATTGTTCAACCCTAGTATACATTTCACCACTGGATGCATGCTCTTCGCTTTCCTCTGGTCCAGTTCAGAGTAGGTTCTCATAGAATTCGGGTAGAGACAGACCACCGGATTGACAAACCAAATAGAATCTGCCACGTATATCATTTACAGGAAGTGGAGAATGAGGTTCACTTCAGTTTTGGATGCCCTCTCTACTACGAGATCAAAGGAAGATTTCATTGCGTGTTCAGATATTCTCAGTGATCCGGGTCTGTTAGCTACTGTATTTACCCATGATATTTTACTTCTATGATGTGGTTAGAATTGCATTGAAAAGAGCATTAAATAACACATCTGCATTCTTTAAGAAAGAGGAAACAATACAACAATCAACAACGTAAGAAATTGAGACGTTGATAATGAAGTTCCCCTAGTGTGGGCTATGTTTCCGGACCTGGTGTAAAAATGGGGTAGGCCGCTTCATATAGTGCTGGAAATGGTGATGATTTACATGGACAATTTTTTTTGTCATACATGGATATATGCACTCAACATGAGTAACTTGTTTCTCCATGAGAAGTTCCACTACAGGAACACTCACTCACAATAGAACTCCTATCAACATGACATAATGTCACACAAGGTCAGAATGAGGATCCCTTCACAAGGTTACGTAGGGATCATAACATTCCATGGTGAATCATATCACATGAAGTAGAAACATAGATCCCGCAACATACATCAAGCAAGGATCTAAACATCATATTACATCACAAAGAAAATGAAAAAAGAGGCACACGACATCAATACTGCATATACCTCAATCCATGAAGTTGATTGAACAAGTGGATGCTTAATTTCCGAATCTAGCTGCACCATCGAATTCGTGGCGTCGAGAGACATAAAATTGACTTTCCACACTTGGGAATATGACATCGTCACTCCAATATGGAAAATGGCCGAAAATGGGAAGCTCCACTGCTGAAACGGACATCGCCATCAAATTCCTGTTGCCGAGAGGTGTAAACTAGACATAAAATTTGTCAAATTCTGACTTTGTCAAGTTTGGGACCTCAAGGAATCTTTTTGATGCCCCTCAAGATTCCCTGGGTAAGGTTCCGCCCCTATGGCTGCTCATGGTTCCACACCTACAATAAAAAAATATTATTCTGGAAATTCACGCGGTCGTCTCCCCTTGGTGCACTGTGAAGATGGGGTTTTATATAATTGTGGTGGCAGTGTTTACAACGTGACAACTCGTGGGTTATTGGTTTCGTTGGGCAAGTGATGTGGAGGAGGGTCAACTTCAAACCCTGCCCGCTCCAAAATAGAACATATGTAATTTTTTTTATCGTCGTTGGAATTGTATGTAATTTTGGGGTCACCCGCTCGGGAGCCAGCCATGTGGGACGACCGGGCTCATCCCCCGCCGACACTCTTACTCCGCGTTCTGTGGAGATATATATGTATAATATGTTATGGGTGGGAGAATGGGCTGGAACCAGCAGTAGTGGCGCGTCCACCACCCATTTATGGTGGCATTGTGAGGGTTCGGCAGGGTCATGGCTCCCCAACCATTTTTGTTTTTTGGCATATAGTTGAGGGGGTGGCGAGGTTGGTGGCCCACCACCCATATATATATATATATATATATATATATAGTCGTTATTTTTCATTTTAATGAAAATAAGAGTCATTGGGAAAATTAAAGAGGCCAAAATTTTGCCCCTCTAAGGAGCTAGGTTCCCTGCTGGTTGACAACAAAATTGTGGGATATTTAAACCTAGCCCATTGCCAAAATTTGACTGCAACTTTGACTAGCTCTAACTTCTCCATACGAGCTCAAATTGGAGATCTGTTTGCACCATTGGAATCAGGACAACGAGCACTTCAATCTAAACCTAGTTCTAGAGAAATCCGACCACTTTGAATTTTGACGATTTATGAGCCCTCTTGGTCTCCTGAGGGTGTCTAGAGCCACCTAGATGACTGAGACCCTTGCCCACTTTTTCATATATCTCGATCATAGATGTTTGGCCCTATATATGCAGGAGGCTCTCAAGTTATGAGCACATATTCTTCAGCCTCCCATCAAACCAAACCCCACATAGAGGATCACAACATTTTTTAGGGTACTACCTTCAGATAAGGGCACCAAGAGACTGTTTGATACCAGTTCATATCCAGACTCTAGATCAGTGAGGATCTGTGGAACCTCATCCCGACACATGATATTTCAACAACAAATCTGTCTCATATTCATTCCTAGGAGACAGAGTAGGTTCTCCACACCTCAGCAGTGCGTGAACTCCCCTAGGCAACGATCTAGTGAAAAGTCTACACTTTCCACTTACCCTTCATCTGGCCAACAAAATTTGTGGAGTTTCTTCTATGTTCATTCAGCCTTAAATGTCAGGAGAGATGGCTCTGATTCTCAGACCCATTAGCTCTTGGATCGTCTTTGCTAGGGCATTCCATACATTGTATTTTTTTATTCCCCCGTTGTACCTTTTATATTCATGCAATGAATTTTTAAAGGAGACCGTTTGGTTCTCCTACATTGTATGGACATAATTGTACTCAACAGTCCCTTTGACCTAATTTGTGGTCAATAGTTGGACATAAATATAATTTTCTTATATTATCTTATATTAATTTTCAGGCTAATAAGTCAATTGCCTAATCCTTTACATGTGAGAATCGTTTAGAGTTTCAAAGATTAAAAAGTTGCCTAATCTAGAAGCGATTTGTGTTTCTTGTTCCAAGTTTGAACACCATTGACCAGGAGGGTGGAAGAGTTTATTGTTTTTCCAAAGATAGGAGCTTCATTTTCCAATATTTTGACTCTGCCCTTCTTCATGGAGAGGGATTTGATTGAAATCCCCCCAGTAATGTAGGGCGTGTCTCTAATAATAAGCGATTTCAAAATGATATATTATATTTTTGGCATCTTGACTTCACTCTACCTATTTTTTAGTTCTTCAAAAGTCGTTTAGCAATCAATTCATCCCCACCCATCAGCAAAGAGCCTTCCAATACTTCTCTTTGGCCATAATTTCTCCACCAGTTTTGTGTTTTCTAATTGTTTTATGTTTTCCCCTATCTAACATTAGTTTTGAGTGCCTGGTGGAGGATATTGTTGATTTCTGAAGATATGAGGATAGGTATTGGCAGAAAAGTAGACAACAGAGCGAGAAATTGATCACGCATCTTCAAATAATAAATCTCAATATGATACCATGTTAGAGTCTTGGCACTTTGGTTGAGGTTTGATTCTCCCAAGATATATAGAAGGGATGTTGAACTAACCACGTACATTTACAAGTGGATCATATAGACTAACCCTATTTTAGCTTGAACTAACAACTTACTCAAAATCTTGATAAAAGTTTGAAAAATTATTAATACCTATAATTTTTTGGTGTAATGACAAACTTCAACAAATATCTGAGAGTGTAGACCAACATTGAATGATTTTGGGGAACACTTCCCAAGAAAAATGCGTCAAAGGAGACAACAAATTGGTAAGAACATAGCGGAGATTTCATTCCAGAAAGTGTTTATTGGGGAGTAGGGATGGAATTCGAAGGGATAATTGTCGGTTACTAGTGATTGGCCCCTCAAATATAGTTTAAAACTTTATAAAACCTTAACCCTTAGGATTATTTCTTGAAATTGTCTAAGATTCTTGAAATTATCAATAATTGCATTAAAAAAAAGTCAAATTGACCAGTGGGTCTCTTTTGAAATTTCAACTCTGTTGGGGAGGCTAAATTTTTTCACGGGTTAATTTCCAAAAATTTAGGTGTATTGTTGGGTGAACCAGGCTTGGTATACTGGGTTGGTTAAACACGATAAATAAGTTAATCATGAACATGATGATGGCGAACAAGAACGTCTTTCGTTGGAGCGACTTGAGCTTAGGATTAAAATTGTTCTTGGTGGTGAATTTTCAGCGATACCCAATAGTAGTATTGAGCAAAGTAAGTGTGATGATTTAGACAATAGAATTATAGATAATAGTTTGAAAGATGACATTAAATGTTTGCAGCAGGTTGGGACTGATTGTTTAAAAAAGAGTGGTATCGATAGTTCATAGATGAAGACTAGTAGAAGGAAGGGTTTGAGAGAAGAGCCGAAGGGTGGTATGGAGGCGATTGAGAATTTGCAGAGGAAAACTACTAAAGAGTATCTTTTGAAAGAGAAACGGAAGATGGATGGTATTGATGTGTGAGAGAAACGAAATTTTTGGCTCTTCCCATCCTCATTTGATGGTTTAAGTTGTTGAATGATATATGTGATAGACCTGGCGTGCTGAAATGCAGTACCATCAATACCATAAATCCCTTTCTCCCACTTAGAATTTTGTTTCTGTGACACATCAATACCATATTTTCTCTGCCTTTCCTTCAAAGTATTATTTCTAGTAGTTTTCTTTTGTGAATTCTCAGTAGCGTCCATACCACCCTTCTGATATTCTGGCAACACCTTCCTTCAATTGACTCACGTTTAGGTTATCAAATACCACTCTTTTGTAAACAATCAGGAGCAACCTGCTGCAAACATTTAATATCGCCTTGCCTAGTATGATCTATAGTTCTATTATCTAAATCATCACACTAATTTTTTCGATTACCGCTATTGGGTATCATTGAAAGTTCACCAAGAACAAGCATACAAATCTTGAACTTCTCCACCTCCAGCGAAAATTCTTCTTCGCCATCATCATCATAAACAACATGATGTAATTTATTTGTCAAATCATGGTGTTTAACAAACTCTGGATCCCAAACCTCATCCATCTCCAATAACCCTGCAGGAGAGAGTTTACATTCATTCAATACGGGTTACATTTGTGAAGAATGGTCAGGCCTTTATTATGTTTTTGGCAGACTTTTCGGCATTACAATCTCTTCATTTTCACGCCATCTTCGGAATGGATCGAACACTTTTTCCACAATGGATGAAAGAAATTTACAATGATTTTTTTTTTCGATGAAAAATACGCTTTCTTTTATAAATAAAAAGAGAGTACATTTACATGGATCTAGTCCTTTTAGTTCTTCCTAAGTCTACTGTCTACGCATATTTTAATTATGCCCATACTTCTACACATATTTTAATTATGCCCATACTTCATACTTCATAAAAGAAAATTTGTTAAAGAAACAGTCTTCTATTTGTTCCTAGCACATTAATCTATTAACATCTTATGAGATTGATCAAAAATTAATTCTCCAGAAAAACTTGGAGCTTCAGTTCGATCCAGAGATAGAGATGCACCCGAAATCAACTATGTGTCTATGTTTATAGGAGGCGAAGTGGATGACCCCCAGTGCACCCAACATGTCTCTTTTGGAAAGCATGTCCGCAATGGTGTTTTTCTCCCGGTGTGAATTTTTAGTTCGGTCGAAGCTTTGCATATCATAGATCATTAATTTGTTAACTCAAATGATGAAGAAGAGGTATATAACCGGAGCAGTATTGCTCATAGCAATGCAACTCGGGACAGCAGAAATCCTCGACTACAACATCGGCTGAGGTCAGCACCAGGCAGAGACCGGATTTGGCATCAATGCGCAAGGGGCGACGATGGCGACGATGGCGTGTGAAGGCTCTGCTAATAACCGACTGAATCGAAATCCGGGAATACCATTCTTATTTGGAATGTGAGGGGTGTGAGGTTGTAGGAAGGGCGATGGTGATGGGAATACCTGGTCTCAATGGTTTCTCGATTGGTCCTCGAGTGACTCGTCTGGTTTTTCCGGCCGTTTTGGCCGGCAGGAGTCCAACGGTCTTATTTTTTCAAATTATTCAGGCGGAGATCGAGCCTGACAGAGACGACGGATGTGGACGATACCTAACTTTTTCCATAGTGTTTTTCTGTAGTTGGGATGGTTTTCTCCATTAAGGAGATGGAACTATAATTTGCTTTCGTTTATGTCATAGTACCGCTTTGGTTAATTTCTTTTGTACTTGGTGGGTGAGTATTTAATCTTTCCATCAGGGACCGGACCGTTTGATCTGGTGGAATATCTAGAATTATCTGTGTTATGTGGTGGGGAGTTTTATCGGTCCGAGGTGGGGGGAATCTGAATTTCCCATCCCCACATTTTCTCCATCCTTTGTATTTGCTAGAGGCATATTTTTTATGGTACACTGGTGGTTGCACTTGATCCGTTTGTACACGTTACATTTGGGACTTCATGCTGGAGTTTGCGAGAGGTGTGCTGTAATGAGACATTAATGTTTGTGGGATTTCGAGATGATGGATTGGCTAACTTCATTGCGGTTTGTGATGAGGTAAATTTTGACAAGACCTTTTTGCATGAGATCGAGGTGGTGGAAGGTGGCGAATCTCATAAGACACATGGGGCCTTAATTGATAATCTTTCGGGGTCTATTGTAGCGGATCGTTGGGCTAATGTTTCTCATTTCTAGACAATCACTAACATCCCTTACCAACCCACAGGGGAATGACGCTTCAAAGCTATCCCTTCGCGGTGTGTCGAAGCCTTTCAAGTCAGCGGATGGATTTCGCCTGCTCAACTTCGGCTATGATGTTATGTGGGAATGGGTAGAACGTTTAACATCTCGTGCTCTCGTCGAAAGTTGGAAATTCAAAAATCATAGCGAAGTAAACATGTTGGATTGGCTTTTAAAAGATTGGGATAAGCTTCTGGGATACACTCTGAGGGTCAACAAGCTGGAAAATGGCTGGTTTTGTTTTAATTTATAAAGGACATTGATGTGGGGGAGTGAGTCGGACATGGGTTAATCGCAGATATTTTATGGCCCTCCACTGCTAGGATGCAGGGTTTCATCCAACGAAGAACACACCAACAAATCATTTCCTTTGGGTAAAATTACACAGACTACCTTTCCAATTCTGAAATATCCAGGTGCTAACAAAGATTGGTGACATCGTTAGTAAATGTTTGTTTGTGGACCCTAAATGTATCGGAGTTTTTGATAAAAGGGTGGCATGCGTGTTGGTTAAGGCCCCCTTCGCTGGTGGTCTACCTGCTCAGGTTGATCTTCTATGGGATGGTGTGGTCTATGAGTAGTCCCTTGACTATTGGCAGGTTTCGTTCCTCTACCATCTATGTCATGAGACAGGTGATGGCAGTGTGGATGCAGGGTTTATGGAGAGTTTCTCAAAATTTTGTACAATGTTCTCTAGTTTAGGAGGAATTTGATCTTGTTCTTCTTTTTCACTCTCGGTCATCAAAATTTATCAAATTTGTTGATAAAATTAATAAAATGCACATTGGAAGCTAAAAGTCTCTTTATCCTTTAAACAATATTAAAATTTTGTAAACAATATTTACAACCTTTCGGAAACTTCATAACCCACTTTTATAACATTCGGAAGAAACCCCTTTTACTCTTAAAACAATGTTAACCCTTTGGAAACATTAAAGAGCACTTAAACCAATGTTTTAAACCTTTGGGGAATATAATACTTGACTTTCGGAAATGTAATAATAATAAACAATGTTTATTATTACATAAGGTTTAAAACCTTCAGAATCACTGCTTGGAAATTTTCGGAAATATGACTTTCGGAAATGATGTTTAAAACCTTTGGCAATGTATATCTGGACTTAAAAAACTTTTATAAAATTCTATTGCAATTTACTGTTGGGTCCTTACCTCTTAATTAAACCTCCACGCATTTCCGACGTGAACACTGTCGGATCTCCGTCGATCTCAATCAGACGGATATTGCATAGAATCGACCCCCGAACTTTATCAACCAAATGCAACGCGAAATGGATGGTATTGTTACTGTGACGTGTCAAATTTGTATTTGATTGCGTTCGAAATGAATAAAACCGCTCATATGCCAGAAGTGGCGCAACAACAGTGTATGGTTTCTCTAAAACCACTTGTCCTTCAAACTTTGTTTTAAATAACGTTCAAACACAGATTTCACCATTTCTTCGTTTGACTTCAATTTCTCATGAAAACCTCATTTTCACTACATAACTCAATAAACAAAGACTGATTATCGTTGCGCTCTCAACTGAAGAACCAGAGTTCTAATTTCCTTTCAAACATTTTTACAGAGATTAATAGCTCAATAAATATAGACCATTTGTCGACTATTTAATCTCAAACAAAGAACCATAATCATTTCAATTTCTTCTGAATTTCTTACACAGAAGAAAATATACTCAAAATTTTACACAGAAGTATAAATCAAATGGATTTCGAAGGGATAAAACCCTTCGGGAAATTTCCAAGTAATAACAGACAAATGAATTCTGTAATTTTATTAAAACAGAGGCAAAACCTCTCAATCAACTCTTCTACGACCAAATTCTGAATTCCTCTTCTTTAGAGGTTACAATTTATAGGTTCTTACATAACAATCGACCTCTTCTTGAGGATCGAATTCTTATATTTTAGACAAAATCCTAATTACATCATATCCTCCCTAAATCTATCAACTGAAGCTAAATATGCTGAAACAAATCTAAAACTGTTCAATGCTCCTAAATACTAGTTCAACCATATCTATTACAACTGTAAATTGACAGCTAAAGGTAGCAACACCTTTGCTTATAAATTTTTTTGGATTTTTGGAATAATTAATGAAGCCTTTTTGTCTCTAAGCCTCATGCTCCTGCATTAGACTCCCGAGGACAAAAATCTTCATAAGCTCCTATCCATGAGCTCCTCCACAGAACTGCCCAGTTTCTGCAGCATGGTTTCTATCATCCAGGTAGCATCCTCAATTCGCTGATCCTTCCACTTGATCAAATATTGAAAATACTCTTGTCCCCTGGTCTTCTTAAACACTTTCTTGTCTAAGATCCTCTTTGGTTGTAGTGTCTTTGTTGTGGGTAACTGTTTTACCCAGTCAATCTTTTCTCTGTCTTTTGGTCTGTCATCTATGCCACCATCTTCATATCTATGCAAATCAGCAACATTGAATATTGGAAATATTCCAATATCAAATGGTAATTCAATTTCATAAGCATTTGCAAATAATTTTCTCAGTATCTTGCTTGGTCCTATCTTTTTGAATTTTAAATTGTTATACTCCTTCTTTGGAAATCTTTCTTTCCTCAAGTGTGCCAAAACCAAATTACCAACTTCAAAATTAACTTCTCTTTTTCTCAAATCTGCTCTGTTCTTGTATTTTATGCTGCTGTCTTGTAGTTGTTGCTTTACCTGTTCATGTATTTCTTGAATTTCTGAAGCAAACTCCTCTCCTTCAGCACTTCTCATTTCTGCTTTTCCCAAGTTCCTCAATTCAGATACTCCTCTTGGATGCATCCCATAAACTATATGGAATGGACTTTGTCATGTACTTCTGTTAGGTGAATCATTATATGCATATTTTTCCTGTGGTAAAATATGATCTCACTATTTAGGATGTTCTCCTGCAAGACTTCTCAAAAGATTACCCAAACTTCTGTTCACTACTTCAATCTGCTCATCAGTCTGAGGGTGATAAGCTGAGCTAAAACTTAGTTTAGTACCAAGCTTCTTCCACAATGTCCTCCAAAAATGACCAAAAAATCTAGTGTCTCTATCAGAAACAATACTTTTAGGTAACTCATGTAATCTGACAATTTCCTTGAAAAAAAAATTGGCAACATGAGTAGCATTACTGGTTTTATAACATGGAATAAAATGTGCCATTTTTGAAAATTTGTCAACTACAACATAAATTGTATCATTTCCTCTCTATGTCTTAGGCAGTCCTAAAACAAAATCCATACTTACCATATCCCAAGGTCTGTCTGGAATAGGTAATGGAATGTACAGACCTGCATTTTGACTTTTCCCTTTTGTATATTGACAAATTTTACAATTCTTCACATACTTTTCCACTTCAGATCTCATCTTTGGCCAAAAATAAAAATGACTTAGTTGCTCATAAGTCTTATCAACACCAAAATGTCCAGCAAGTCCACCACTATGCTTTTGTCTGATTAAATTTTCTCTCATAGAACAATTTGGTATGCGCAACTGATTTTTTTAGAACAATAAACCCTCTTGCAAGAAATAATCTAACCACTGACTTCTGTCAATCAAAACAGGATTACAACATGCTTCAAATGCTTCCTTGAAATCCAAATCTGTTTTATAGAGCTCTTTAAGAAAATCAAAACCTAACACTTGAGTTTGACTTTCTTGAACAAGAATGTTTTTTCTACTCAAGGCATCAGCTACCTTGTTTGCTTGACCACTTATATGCTTCAATACAAAGTTAAACTTTGAAGATATTCAACCCATTTTGAATGTTTTTGATTCAATTTAGGTTGTCGCATAATATACTGTAAAGCATGATTATCTAAATATAGCACAAATTCTTTAGACATTAAATAATGTCTCCACTTCTTCAATGACTGTACAATTACATAAAATTCCTTGTCATATGAAGAGTACTTCCTCCTTGTCTCATTCAACGTCTCACTGAAATATGCTACAGGTTTGTTTTCTTGGCTTAATACAACTCCAATAGCTTCTCCACTGGCATCACATTTCACTTGAAAAGGTTTATTAAAATCAGGAAAAACTAAGATAGGTTTCTGAGTTATATTTTGCTTCAAGAACTGAAAATTTCTTTCAGCTTCAGCAGTCCATTTAAATGGTTGTTTGTCCTTCTTTATGGATTCAATGATAGGTGCATTGATCTTACTAAAATTCCTTATGAATTTTCTATAAAAACTAGCAAGACCATGAAAACTTCTTACCTCAAAAACACTTTTTGGTGAAGGCCACTCCACAATTTCCTTTATCTTCTCTGGATCCATTTTTAATCCTTCAGCAGAAACAACAAAACCTAGATAAACCAATTCTTCTTTCATGAATGAACATTTCTTTAAATTTATCAGTAACTTCTCTTGATGTAACTTCCTTAAGACATAATTAAGATGTTTCAGGTGTTCTTCTTTTGTTTTGCTGTAAATTAATATATCATCCAGATATACTATTGCAAATTTACCAATAAATTCCTTTAATACTTCATTCATAAGCCTTATAAAGGTACTAGGTGCATTTGATAAACCAAAAGGCATTACCATCCATTCATACAATCCCTCATTTGTTTTAAATGTTGTTTTCCATTCATCACCTTCCCTTATCCTAATTTGATGATACCCACTTTTCAAAACTAGTTTTGAAAAATATCTTGCTCCACTCAAACAATCCATCAAATCTTCAATTCTAGGTAAGGGAAATATATACCTGATTGTTATCTTTTTTATTTCTCTTGAATCGGTGCACATTCTCCAACCTCCATCTTTCTTTGGACTTAATACTATAGGTACTGCACAAGGACTCAAAATTTCTCTGATCAAACCTTTGTCAACCAATTCCTGCACTTGCTTTTTGATTTCTTCATTTTATGTAGGAGTCATTCTGTAAGCTGCTTTGTTTGGAAAATTTGATCCTAGAATCAAATCTATCTGATGGATGATTCTTCTTATAGGTGGTAATTCATTATGCAAATCATCCACAATAATATCACAATAATTCTCCAACATTTCTTGAATTTCAATTAGCAAATCAGAAATTCTAGTAGAAGTAAATACTACCTTAGGTTTGCAAACTAAAGCAAAATTTTCCTCTTCATCTTCAATCTGTTGTAAGTATTATTTTCCACTCAACAATAAAGCCTTTGGATCAGACTTTTTACTTGATGCATCTTCTTCTTCCATTGGTAACAATGTTTGATTCATACCATCTTTGAAAAACTTGTAAGTGTTTCTCTTTCCATCATGTACTGCTGCTCTGTCATACTGCCAAGGTCTACCCAACAATATGTGACACACATCCATAGGCATCACATCACACATGATTTTATCTTTGTAGTTTCCCATCTGCAATTCTATTTCACATTGTTCCTTTACTATTAGTTGATGTCCCTTCTGAAGCCATGACACCTTGTAGGGTGTTGGATGTTCCTTTGTCTTCAATTTAAACTTCTCTATCACCTCTGTAGAGACCAAATTATATGTACTTCCACTATCAATTACCAATTCAAAACATTTCCCTTGAACTTTGCACACAGTTCTGAACAAAGTATTTCTCTGTATTGATTCAACAACTTCCTTTGTTTGCTTTAACAAAACCTTGTTAACCACCAAAGGTTCTCTTTTCTCTGGCACAATTTATTTCTCTGTTTCAGGAAACTTTGCTGCTTCTTCTCCAGTCTGAGCAACAATTGCATTTCTCTGGTTTGTCCCCACATTCTCCTTCTCTGGACATTCATAGGCTCTATTTCCTAATTTGTTACATCTGTAACATCTGACTTCTCTTCCTCTGTTTCTACCTCCTCTTCCTCTATAAGAACTCCTTTTACCACTTGCATCACCTTCTGTGGGTGCATGATGAGGTGAGTTGTTGCTATCTCCATCTCTTGGTGTTGTAGACCTTCATCTACCACCTTGACTTCATTTTCCTCGGAAAGTACCTCTTCCTTTGGCAGATTTCTTTCTCAGGAGTTTTTCTTCAGATTTTAAGGCCATCTGGTAAGCCTCTTCTACTGTTTTAGGTGATCCGAATGGAAAATGGCATCACCCCATGGTATTCATCTACCCATTTTATCCATCCACCCATGGAATTTACCCATGGTATTGTAAATGGTATCAAACCATGGTATTCATCCACCCATGATATTTATTCACCCATGGTATTGTAAGTGACCCATGGTGTGTATCCACCCATGGTATTCATCCACACATGGGATTTACTCATGGTATTGTAAGTGGTATCTACCCATGGTATTGGCCTATGGTATCTGCACATGGTATTGTAATTCAAAAAAGGCTATAAATAGTAAGCCTCAGTTTGTAAAAGGACATATTGTCCGCCACAATGTAGCTTCTACAATTATTCTCTGTTTTAATAAAACAAGTTTCTTTGTGGTTTTATTTTCTTTGTGTTCTCTCTTTTTTCTGGCATTCTAATTTTGCAGATCTTGTTAGATCCATTTCAATTTTCTTAGATCTAAGAAAATTGAAATGGATCTAACAAGATCTGAAAAATTAGAATGCCAGAAAATCTAAGAAAATTGAAATGGATCTAACAAGATCTGCAAAATTAGAATGCTGGAAAAAAGAGAGAACACAAAGAAAATAAAACCACAAAGAAACTTGTTTTATTAAAACAGAGAATAATTGTAGAAGCTACATTGTGGTGGACAATGTCCTTTTACAAACTGAGGCTTGTTATTTACAACCTTTTTTGAATTACAATACCATGTGTAGATACCATAGGCCAATACCATGGGTAGATACCACTTACAATACCATGGGTAAATCCCATGTGTGGATGAATACCATGGGTGGATACACACCATGGGTCACTTACAATACCATGGGCGAATAAATATCATGGATGGATGAATACCATGGGTTGATTCCATTTACAATACCATGGGTAAATTCCATAGGTGGATGGATAACATGGGTAGATGAATACCATGGGTTGATGCCATTTTTCATTCGGATCACTAGGAGACAATATACTTATCTCATCTTGGATCTCCATTATGAGACCATTTATGTACCTGGAAATATTCTCTGTTGTATCTTGAATTTGTCCTGCTCTTATGCTCACTTTGTAAAATTATTCTGTGTATTCTTTTACTTTCATTAATCTCTGTCTAAGATTCTGCATTTGTCTAAATAATGAAAGCTGATAATCACTAAACAAAAACTTACCTCTCAACTTTGCTACCATTATGTTCCAATTCTTGATTGGCTACTTACCAACTCTCCTTCTTTCTACTTTCACTCCATCCCACCAAAGTGCTGCATGTCCTTTCAACCTTGTGACAGCAAACTTAACTCTCTTTTCTTCACCCTTCCCTTCATAATCAATGCATTTATTCGTTTCATTGATCCGGTCTATCAACTCTTCTGGATTCAATCCTCCTGCAAAAGCTGATACTTCAAGTCTAGGCCTAGATGTAGATCCTAAAACTGATTTAAAGAATCTCATATCATGAGTAAGCTCAACATTTTCTTCTTCTTATTCAGCTTCAGGTTCACTGACATCTTCAGGATCTCTCTGGTGTCCTACTTCTATTGCTCCCAATCTAGCTTGAATCTGTTGCATAGTCTCTAGTACTTCAACATTTGCAACTGGTCTACCTCTTCTTCTACCAACACCACCTCTACCAATTATGACAGCCATATTGGATTTCTTTTTCTGACTTTTGGAAGCTTGTTCAATATCTGAAAAATGCTCTGAAGATTGCTCTGATACCACAAATGATGGTAGTGTGGGTGCAGGCTTTAAGGAGAGTTGCTCAAACTTTTGTACAATGTTCTCTAGTTCAGGACGAATCTGATCCTGATCTCCTTTTTCACTCTCGGTCATCAAAATTTCTCAAATTTGTTGATAAAATTAATAAAATGCACATTGGAAGTTAAAAGTCCCTTTATCCTTTAAACAATATTAAAACTTTGTAAACAATGTTTACAACCTTTTGGAAACATCATAACCCACTTTTATAACATTCGGAAGAAAATCCCCTTTTACCCTTAAAACAATGTTAACCCTTTGGAAACATTAAAGAGCACTTAAACCAACGTTTTAAACCCTTCGGGAATATAATACTTGACTTTCGGAAATGTAATAATAAACAATTTTTATTATTACACAAGGTTTAAAACCTTCGGAATCACTGCTTGGAAATTTTCGGAAATGATGTTTAAAACCATTGGCAATGTATATCCGGACTTCAAATTTTTTTATAAAATTCTATTGAAATTTACTGTCAGGTCCTTACCTCTTGATTAAACCTCTGCAAATTTCCGACACGAACACCTTCGGATCTTTGTCGATCCCGATCGGACGGATATTGCATAGAATCGACCCCCGAACTTTATCAACCAAATGCAACGCGAAATGGGCGGTATTGTTACCGCGACATGTCAAATTTGTATTTGATCACGTTCGAAATGAATAAAACCGTTCATATGCCAAAAGTGGTGCGACAACAGTGTATGGTTTCCTTAGAACCGCTTGTCCTTCAAACTTTGTTTTAAATCGCGTTCAAACGCGGATTTCACCATTTCTTCATTTGACTTCAATTTCTCATGAAAACCTCATTTTCACTGCATAACTCAATAAACAGAGACTGATTATCATTGCACTCTCAACCGAAGAACCAGAGTTCTAATTTCCTTTCGAACCCTTATTACAAAGATTAATATCTCAATAAATATAGACCATTTGTCAACTATTTAATCTCAAACAAAGAACCATAATCACTTCAATTTCTTCCGAATTTCTTACACATAAGCAAATATACTCAAAATTTTACATAGAAGTATAAATCAAATGGATTTCGAAGGGATAAAACCCTCCGAGAAATTGCTAAGTAATAACAGATAAATGAAATGCTTTAATTTTATTAAAACAGAGGCAAAACCTCTCAATCAACTCTTCTACGGCCAAATTCTGAATTCCTCTTCTTCAGAGGTTATAATTTATAGGTTCTTACATAACAATCGACCTCTTCTTGAGGATCAGATTCTTCTGTTTTATACAAAATCCTAATTACATCATATCCTCCCTAAATCTGTCAACTAAAGCTAAATATGCTGAAACAAATCTAAAACTGTTCAATCCTCCTAAATACTAGTTCAACCTTATCTATTACAACTATAAATTGATAGCTAAAGGTACCAACACCTTTGCTTATAAATTTTTTTGGATTTTTGGAATAATTAATGAAGCCTTTTTGTCTTTAAGTCTCATGCTCCTGCATCAACAGGTCATCTTATGCGTAAGTGCTACCGATGGCGCGGGAAAGCTAAGGATTTCCACAGCAATCATGGATCGGACCTAGGGAATTATGACTTCGATGGTGCAAAGAACCAATCACAAAAGGAATCTCCTACCGGTTTGCCTATACACCTGGGTAAGCTAATTTCTGGTAACCTTTTTCATTATGTCGACTGTGATGTGTATGTTAATAGTATGGATAGGCTTTCTGATAATCCAAGGGGGATTTTCTCTGGTTCATCTAACTATCAATCTCAGAGGGGGAACAATTGGGACACCCATAGATAGTGCTTGCCTCTGAGGCCAAGCTCGGCCCTTGTGCCGCTAATGACCTAGACTCTTTTACCCCTCCTTGACCTTACTTGGGATGACACTTGTGGGTTTGCGTCACTTGCCCAGATCATAGCCTCGGAGTCGATTCCTACTGCTGATCCGTCCTCTCCTCCCTCCTCCCCTATTGCGATTCCTGATGACTCCCTATGCCCGAGGAACTCAATTGGGAGTGACATTCAACTTTTGTTGCTGGACCCAGAGGCTAATCTAGCACCTCTGTGGGTGGAAACTGGTCAGCCATTGTCCCCAACTATCATCATGAGTCCCTCATCTAGGTCAAATGTCACGATCCGAAAGGGAAAGGATCGATCCAAGAGAAAAAAAAATTGGTCTTTGTATCGGTTTTGAATGATGAATCATTAAATGGAAATTTCCGTGATGTTTCGGTATCACTTGCCATTGGAAGGGTCCGTAGAGCACTGACCCCTACTCCTGGGTTACCATCATGATCCTAGTTACTTTGAATATGTGGGGATTGGGGGGTCATTACATGTTTCTGTCTATTAAGGAATTTTTGAAATGTTCTAAGCCTACTGTAATTTTTATACAAGAGACGATGCAATCCGCTGACAGCACTACCTCGTTCTTTCGTGCTATGCTACCAAAATGGCATATGGTCGCGAAAGATGCTATTGGTCGATCTAGCAGGCTGACAGCTATTTGGGACCCCAAATGGCTTTCTTTGAAGGCTTTCAGTTTTTTGGAGGGATTCTTCTCACCGGTTTTTTTCGTGGTTTTAGTCACAGTATTCATATTATAAATATTTATGCACCATATCATGACAAATTAACCTTCTAGACTAAGATGGATGGGTGTGGTTTCTTCTGTTGTAGAATTCCATTCTTGTTGGAGACTTTAATTGCACCCTTTTTTAGGATGAATTCTAGGGAGATAAGGGAAGGGTTGATCCTCTCTCCGGCTTCCTAAGGGGAATTTAACAGATGTTGACCTAAGTGACATTCCTCTCACTGTAATTTTTCCCGACTTGGTTCAATGGAAGGAAAGGAAAAGAATTTATTGGAAAAAGAATCGATATAATTTTCATTCAAAATAGTCTCAGTTCTAAGATAGAAGGCATCATAGCAAAGGCGGAAGATATCATGGTATCGAACCATAGGCCAGTATCCATGGAATGGAAGTTTGAAAGAAGATAGGGAAGAAACTCGTTCAAGTTTAACAGAGTTGGTTGGAAAACGAGAACTTTAACGCCTTAATCAAGGAGTACATGAAAGGACATAAAAGGGGAGATGGTATCTTGGCTATGGAGCACCTATCCAATAGACTGAGGGGATTGAAGAATGTGGTGTGTACATGGGAGAAGAGGCAAAAATTTCAAATAAAGGAAAGAATTAAGAAAATCAGAGTAGAAAAGACACAGATTATGAAGGAGGTTGAGGAAGGAAAACAGTCAATTGATTTCTGGGATAGACTCAAGACATTAGAATCTGAATATAGATCTCATTTATTGATTGAAGAATAGTCTTGGATACTGAAAAGCAGAGCTACATGGCTCAAGGCTGGAGACAAAAATACTAATTTTTTTCATGTTTTTCCCTCAAGAAGAAACAATGTTAATGCAATATGGAAAATAGAGGTAAATTGGTTTTCTGTATGCACAACAGAAAAAATTAAAAGGGCAGCGGTTAATTACTTCGGGGATCTATATAAGATAGAGGAGGAACCGGGGATTGAAGGACAACTCAAATTTCTTGATGATTTTACAAAAATGTTTGAGGAGGGAGATCTGGCAAGGATAAAAGAGAAGGTGAGTTCGGATGAGATTCTGAAGGTACCTAAATCTGTTGCAACATATAAGAGCCCGGGTCCGGATGGATGGACCCCAAACTTCTTCCTATATTTTTCAGAGGAATTTATCATGGATATAATGGACATGGTGGAAGAAGCGAGGCTATTAGGGCAGATCCACAGTGCAATAAATTCAACTTTTATGGCATTAATCCCTAAGAAGAAGGGAAAGCTAAGGTTAAATGATTACATGCTTATATCCCTGTGTAATACATTATACAAGATCATCTCCAAAGTCATTGTTAAGCAAATGAAGGAAGCACTGTCAAGGCACATGACACCAGAAAATTCAAGATATTTGCAAAACAAGAGTATTCATGACGCGGTGGCGGCAACACAAGAAATATTACATACCATTCAATACAAAAATATGGAAGCAGTAGTCATGAAGATAGATTTAAACAAAGCTTATGATAGGGTTGACGGGGGTTTTCTGAGACTTGTTCTTTTCAAAATAGGATTGGACAGAGATGTTGTAGCATGGATCATGGGGTGCATAAGTAATACCTCCATGGCAATAATCATAAATGGATCTGCATCGAATTTTTTCCACCCGGGGAGAGGGCTACGACAAAGATGTGCCCTCTCTCCCCTACTTTTCATCCTGATCATGGACTCTTTTAGTCTAAAGATAAGGAGGGCCGAAGATTTGGGATGTTTTAGAGGCATAAAATTCACTTCTCAGAGGGAAATCTCCCATAGCCTGTTTGTTAATGATGTAATCATTTTTGGTATGAAGCTGGGAGGCACTACAAAAAATTATGTACAGATTCTTCTCTACAGCTGGGATGATTGCAAACGAGGGGAAGTCTTGTATTTACTATGCAGAGGATGACATTGAAGCATTTAAAGAGTTGGGATCCATGTTTAATTTTAGTATTGCACCTCAAAAGGATGGTTTAACTTACTTGGGTTTTTGTATGAAACCCACGAACTATACTGAGGAGGATTGGAAGTGGTTAATAAACAAATGCCAGAAGAAGATAAATGGATAGTCATCGAAGTGGTTATCGAGGGGGGGAAGACTGATCCTAGCTCAAGCAATATTACAACAATATACTGTCTATTGGGCGCACCTTTTCATAATTCCAAACAAAATCCTAGAGGGAATTAGAAAGGTCATGGCTCGATTCATATGGAATGGTGGTAAAGAAAACAAGATTATCCATCTGGCCTGCTGGGAGAGCATTTCAAAACCAAAGGAAAAAGGTGGGTGGGGCATTCTAGACTTGGACACCTTTGGCAAAACACTTCTTATAAAATTTATATGGAGATGTTTAAATGTGAAAGGAATCTGGAGTGAGATCATAAAAGACAAATATTTAAATCAAAGGGGTGTGGAGGATTTATTAATAATAGACTGGGAGGATGTAGCGAGCAGGTCTAATATTTGGAAAGGATTCAGAAAGACACAGACTCTTTTTGCTGGGAATTTGAAATGGAATTTTGGGGATGGAAACAAAGTCCTAATCGGAAACTCGAATTTACTAGGTTTGAATCACAATACTAATCTAAGCAGGGAGACAGTCAATTGTCTAAATCATAAGGATTATTTTTTCATGTGCCGGGCAATAAAAGAATGGGAGAATGGAGTTCCGAGATGGAGGTCAGCTCATGATATGGAGCTGCACGGGAAGATGGAAGTGGAATGGAATAATTACACTGAATCTTTAAGAAGCCTGGGATTGAGGAAGGAAAATGGGGGTGATAAGATTTCATGGGGGGGCAAGACCATAAATGGACAGATCAAAACAAAGGAGATATATAGTGATCTGATAACTTCAAAACTGGAACATGAACCAAATAGTTGGTTCAAGGAAATGTGGAATGTAAATGATCAAGTGAAAATGATAATTTTCATATGGCTTGTTTGGAAAGATAGAAACCTCACTTGGAATAATTGACAAAGAAGGGGATGACATGGACTAGGGATCTGCACTCTATGCTGGGATGAAATCGAAGCAAACCAATACCTTTTCTATAGGGGCTCATTTGCTAGGGGGACTTTAAACATGCTATGCCAACATTTTCATTTGCTGATTCCAGATTACAAGATGACTGAGGATTGTATCAAATGGTGGTTTAGTAAAGGAAATAATTTCAGAAATATCCCTATCCTTTTTCACTGGTACCTATGGTGTGGAAGAAAATCAATATACTTGAGGGTTTTTCATGCACTCCGGAAATAATATGCTTACAGATTACAAAATCTTGGGGAAATCTGAAAATAAAGCAGAAGCCTCTTATTGATTTATCAAAGAGACTGTGTCCATTCGAAATACACTGGCCAACAAGGTTCTTTAATGGAGCTTCACAAAATCAACGATGTGGATGCGGAGCATGGCTCATGATATACCCAAATTGTCATTACAAAATATATTGGAATGGGGGGATGGGGACTAATATGCGGGCAAAAATATTGGTCCTATGGGGATTACTATGGTTCTCTAGTCAGTATACTTGGAGAAGTTGTGGGTCTCTGGAGACTCAATAGTCCTCATCGAGCATTTGAAAAAAATAACCTATCTAAATCTAGGACACCTATCACATTGGCTAGGGCGGATAAATGACTTAAGAAGAACCTTTTCATATATTTCTTTTAATCACATATGCAGGGAAAAGAATACTGAAGCTGATCACCTATCCAAAAAAGGTTTGACTGGATCCTTTGGAGAAATGCACTATGTTTTATTCAATACAAATGAACCTGGAGCGAGGGGCAATGTAAATTTTTTGTAAGAAATGATGGCTTGTCTGGTTCCTTAAAGCTGGTAATGGAATGAAGCCATGCTAATATATAGCGTAAAGGGAATGACGAAGACAGAGAATAGAGAAGAAAGTGAGACCCTGCTTTTGTTTTTTTAGTATTGCTGATAAGAATAGACAACTACATGAAAGAAAATTTGATAGACGCTACGATTTTTGGAAATTTTGATTTATGGTGAAATATTTCCTGAACATGATCGGAAATGATGTATTCTAAAAATCACTATTTCTCCTATTTTGTTTTCTGAACAATATTAAGATTTGCCCTAATACAATATATAAACTAGTAGTATTTTTCATCTTGAAAAAAAAAATGATCAAAGGAGATACAATGAAAGGATCGTTGAATGGATCGGATACGCTCCATCCGGTGGGCCAACAGTGAAGGTTGAAAGCAGTTAGATCAATTGATCCAGTCAATGCAGAATTTGGAGTCTCCAAATACTTATAGGTCAATGATGCTAAGTTGATTAGTAAGGAAAATAAATCGCCAAAGGGAAATGATTTCTAAGTGATTATTCGAGCCTATGCCACTCTCCCACCAGTAATGAAGATATTGACTCGAATCTTTAACAATGAGGACCCCACATCCGCAGTTGCAATTTTTACTGGCGCCATCAAAGAAGCCTGCCAATGTCTTTTTCCATGCATGCTTATTGTGAATTTGTCTAGACTTAGTGAGGCATTTCTTGGGACCGATCTCAGAGAATAAAGCCACAATGCCCGTAATAGTGTATTTTATGTCTATATCTTTGTGCTCAAATATCTTTGTAGTCCTACAATTCCAGATACCCCAAATGATATAAAAAGAAAATAAGAAAAGTTTTGAGTGTGTATTGAACCATCGAACTAATCAGGTTTCCAAATTGAGATGCGTCCAGCTACCATCGGCCTAGAAGACATATGGAATGGAGAGCCAAATTTTCGTAGCAACAAGACAAGTTATAAGTATGTGGGACACTTGCTCTGAAAATTCCATGCAAAGGGTGAAAATGCCTAGGCCAATAAAGCATTTTCAGGAGATATTTCCATAGCTAGGAATTTTATCATGGATGGCCAACCATCCAAAGCATTTAAGTTTTAAAGGGAAGTCCCAATTCCAAATATTATGGAGCCAGTTTGAGGTGAAAGTTGTAGAGGAAGTATGAGAGATGTGCTTATAGAGATCGTTGACCGCAATTTGGTTGTGATTAATCTTTCCATTCCACGTAAGACGATTTTCCTCCTTTCATAGTAATATTCCAGTTGCTTCAACCTGTTTGATATATTGGTCCCACATGGAGCCAGTGGACCAAGCAGATCAAATTTAGCAGTCTGAATCCAAGATTGGATGAAAGGATTATGATTCCAGTGGGAAATAATTTGAGAAATAGATATCTAAACTTTGTTATGTAAGTCTTGGAGGAGAGGTACCGAAAATTGATGATTGTCCAACATTCCTGTTATGATGTCTAATCCCATGCTAATCAAGTTCCCATTTCCCACTTCCCGAAAAATTCCAGAAAATAGCCAATGTCTATTACGCATCATGTTGTGCCAAATAATAGAGGATTAGTGTTTTTGTTTGGCACCGTCTCTTATCCACTCTTAAAGTGCTTGGTAGTCCATGTAATTCCCTCGAATAATCTGTGTCCAGCAGCCAAAACCAGTAATACCACGCCTTAGGCTCTTGCATATGAAAGCCTGGTTGAAGGAAAGAGTATCGAGGATTCCCCATCCCCCGCAGTCAATGGGTTTAGCCAGTGTGGCTAGTCGAACTAGATGTATCTTTTTGGTGCATCGGATACAGACTATAAGAATCTAACTAGAATGGCATCAATCTTTCTGATGATAGCTCTAGGAAACATATATAGGTGGCATCCAGGTAGACATAAATGGATTGTAAGATGGACTTGATCAATGTGAGCCTTACACCCATTGTTAGCCACCTATGGGCCCAAAAATTAATACTGTGAGCTATTTTGTTAATGATCAAATAAAAATTCAATTTGAGATTGAATCCCAAGTATGTGAACCCCATATCTATATGTCGAGCAGAGATACCGAATAGGAAAAAAATCTGTTCAACCACACCTTGTTCATTAGAATCAATTATTAGCTCAGATTTTTTGGTTTTCATATGAAGGTCGGATGTCAATCCAAAGGAATCTAGAATCCCATGAAATTATTTCCATTTTGAAAGTTTTTTGACACCTCCAAAGAGCAGGTCATCAATAAACATGCATTCTAAAACTTTTACTTTCCGAGTCATTTTAGTGCCATTGATCAGACCCTTGTTCCTGAAATTAATTATCTTCCTACTAATAACCTCCATGACTAAAATGAATAGAATAGGGGATAGGGCACACCCTTTGTGCAAACTTCTAGGTGCTTTGAAAAAATATGTAGGAATTTTTTTGATGATGATAGCGAAATTTATAGATTTCACACAAGCCATGATCCATTTTGCATTATATTGGGAAATAAATTTTTTGAAAAGGATTAAACATAAAAATTCCCAATCAATACTATCGAAGGCCTTACTAATGTCAGTTTTCATAAGACATGTTTTTTTCTTCCTTACCTTGATAGTATGCATGAATTCTTGTGTCATAGCGACCACATATTTAATTTGACACCGTTCGATGAACCCAAATTGTTCTGGTGATATATGATCAGTCAGAAGTGCACCAAGTCTGGAAGTTATAAGCTTGGAGATAACTATATAAATGGCCTTATAGAGTGAAATGGGCCGAAAATTCTGGAAAGTTACCATATGTTTCAATTTTGGAATGAGTGTTATGAAGGTAGCATTGGTGGCACGGGTGATATGGCCTGTGATGCTGGACTCCTCAACCACAAACAATATGTATTTAGACATGATTTCGAATAATTGTAGGTACAACTTGATTCCCCATCCGTCTGGACCAGGACTCTTTTCCTTGGCACATGCAAGAAGTACATGATGAATTTCCTCTATCGAGGTTGGTCCCCGCAATACTGAGTTGTCAACTTCCTGAAAAATAGAGGGTAAGGAGCTTATGAGATCCATATGATCACGAAATTTACAATGAACTTTTTTTCCACATAAATAGGTTATATAACATCAAAATATTAGGGGCAAATATTTGGGTTACAAAAATCTATTAATTTTATAACTAAGTCAAGTTTACCCTAACTACCCTAACAAATTATTTTGGGCTATAAATGTGTAATAAGAGGAGTTATAAGCATTGGAGGCTATAAAAAATTACATTCCCTAAAAATATGGAATATAAATTGATTCTATAATTAAGTCAAGTTTACCTTAACTACCTTAACAAATTATTGGGGGCTATAAATGTATAGTAGGAGTTATAAGTACTAGGAGTTATAAAAAATAGTATTCCCTAAAAATAAGGAATATATATTAAATATTAGGAATCTCTTTTATTTTGACTAGGTTAAACTTTCATCAAGAGTTGGGTCCACTCCTCGCCCTCCCCATGAGATTTGAACTTATGACTTGGTGCAAACTAAACCCCACACAAACCAATTGATCTACACCTCATGTGTGGATCAGATATATTTTCACTCTAAAATATATTTGCATATCAAGAGGTAAGGTTGTTTAATTTCCCCCTTTAAATATGCTACATTCCACATGAATTTCATATGTCAATACCATGGGTTCTCAATACCATTGGTCAATACAATGGGTCATTTTTATTTTTATTTTTATGTTTATTTTATTTTTATAGGGTTATTTTTGTTTTGTAATTTTTTTTATTTAACTAGTTAAAATATTTACATTGCACTACATTAATCTTTTTATTTTATTTTATTTTTACTTAATTTGACTTAGTCAAAATGTTAAACATTACATCTACATTACAACATCTCTACTATACTAGTTTGAAGAGGGCCGCATGAGAACTTCAACAAAATAATTCTAGGAATTTTTTTCTCAATTAAGATAGTATTATTTAATATCCCATGAATGTAGGAGCTAAGTGGACACCCAATTCATTAAGTAGTGGGGCCGAAATTCTTGTTAGAAATTTACTTATGGAAAATCAAATAGAAGAAAAGAGCCTAGAAAAAGGAGGAAGAGAGTTCTAGAGGAGAAAAGAAGAGGAAATGGAGGTCCATGAGTTCAAAACAGATATAAAAATGAGAGGAGTTCCTTAAGGAAAGAGTTAGGGAACCAAGAAAATATGTAATAAGTTTTGTGACATCAACTAGACCCTTGTATGCCTTATCTCAAAAATCAAAGAAGAAGAGATGCATTTGTACAATGAGATGCATTTTTGTAGTGAGATGCAAGGTATGTGGGTGCATGTAGCTATATGTCCTTTGCAAATTTTGGCAATGAAAATTATCTTAGTTTCATATAAACTTAATCTAATCATTATCCCTGCTTTACCTTAATGGCATCATAGCCTTACTACGAAGTGGAATTCCTCAATAAGCTACTTAATTTTGGGTGGAAATTACTATTATTATTCATTTATTGGGTACTTAGATATGCCTTTTACTCCTATTCCACTAACTCATTATTTAATTTCAATTATTTGACATAAAATGTCTTATTGATTAGAAAGAAATTAAAGATTAAAAAAAATTTGCAACTGAAAGTAAATTATTTTCTATAAAACTTTTTTTCCTCAAGAATCCTATCTATATATTAGTAAGTTATGATAAACCTTGGCATGAAGAACAATCTTAAATTCTATCATTTCTTCTATGGACTTGGTTTACTGCACTTTCAATTTTTTCAAGTTATACCTATCTGTGTTTTTATAGTTCCTTAGACTCTATATAAAATTGGAAAATTTTGGGATCAAATATTTTAATCCTCTACTCTTGGTTACATGGATTGGTGAGCCCATAACCAAGAGATTAGCTGCAAAGAAGCATTGATCCATGGTCCAGTGGAACACCTCAAGTCTAATATCAGCCTTCGTTTTCCTGGTGGATGTTGGTAGGTAAGAAATTTTAACTAATATTAATAGAACCATAAATTGATAGATTTTGATTTCTATTCTATTGATAGAGTTTTATAGAGCTTGAAGACTGTTTATCCGACCAGGGAAACCTTTCCTATTTTCCCTTAGTGGTCCAACATCTCCCTGGTTTCCCAGTTAACGATTATGGAAATTAATGGGAAATGGAGTTATGGTAAATAAGGGTCCTAATCTCAGTGGATATTGGTGGCCACCCGCCTATTCCAGTTGGGGCCCCACCAGTGTTTCTTTCATGTTTTCAGTTTCTTTAATTGTATCACAATTTACTATTTTTAGCATTTTTTCGGGTCCTGAACTTTCGGAGCCGTTTTGAGGCCCTAAACGATGTTTTTTTTGGAAACCTGAGAGAAAAATGGTTCTTTGATAGGTGTTTCTCACTCAAACTTTGTATTCCTCGAATAAATATTTATAGCAAGATATTGTGCACGTCAAACAGAGATCGTATGCCAAAGTTATGTCCCCGGGAAGTTGATGTACCAATTTACCTAAACAGGGCCCATAGTTTGGAGCTTCATCTCCTAGGGTTAGGTTTTTGGATGTTTAGGGTTTTCCATTGTTTATAAATAATAAATAGGCCCTCAAGCCTAACACAGTTCAAAGGCCTGTAGCCACCACATATCTTCTCATAGATAAGCTACTAGTGCCCTAGCTAGTTTATTTCCATTTTGTCTGTAAAAAAATTTCAGTACTTTGATATTAATGAAATGAAGTGTTTTTTCCACTGCATCTTTGTATTTATGGTTATATGTGTATTATGTTACATTCCTGCATAAATTCAGATCAGTGGTATCAAATAATTCTTCTCTTTCTCAATCCTTCTTTGCATGTCCCCAATGAGGTCGGGGTATAAGGAGTTTGGGCTCGATGTAGTTAAACCTTTGCAAGATCATCCTCACAAACCCTGACGACCACCCATGGGGGATGAAAAGAAAGACAAGGAAGCATGAGACCCCATAAAAATATTGCTCGAAGAGGCCCTTAAAAAACAAAGGAATGCGATGATGGATAAATTTTCCCAGAATCTTCAATGATTTCCCATCGGCGGCGCATCTCCATTCAGTAGCCACTCTGGAGGCGCAACTCCTTTTAAGGTACAAGTAAACTTTGAAATTCCCATATTTGAGAGCCAAATAGACGTAGACGCCATAGATATATGGTTGAATCTATTAGAAGGATATTTCTTGGTTCACGACTTTTCCGACCGAGAGAAGATTATTTTTACACTCCTCAAAATCGCCCCCTGATGGGCCTCTAGGTTAGACATAAATTAAGACCCATCTAACCTTTCTTAGGCCCATCTACCTTTCTTATGTGCATGAAAAGATATATTAAATCTCTCCTGCACTTAATAATGTTTTCTTATGCTTTAATATTTTCTTAGGAAGGTTTAAAGTTAATTTCATATTTGTGCCTAATATTGGTTATTTTTGTAAAATATAGTGAGAATATTGGGCAGATTGTGCAGATTTAAAGGAGATAATTTAGGGACTTGCTCCCTGCCACTGGAAGATTAATATTGAAGAATAAGTGAGCACAATGTCAGGAAATTATTGAGAAATATTGGAGAAATTATAGGAGGATTTTCCACCCTCCTTAACCCTAAAAGGCAACCAAAGGATCCCAAATATTCTCTCCAACAATTCGAATTCCAAAGGCAGCCACAAGATCCCCAAGGATTCTCTCCAGCAATTTGAATTCCAGAGGCAACCAAGAAACTCAAAGAGGAGTGCACTCAATCTATGGTTTACTTGGAGTCAAATTGGACTCAATCACTATTTTAGGGAGTTGTTGATAGCCGCCCTTTAGGATAAATAAAGATAATCAGGAGATAATTAGGTTCGATTCCAGGGGATTCCGGTCCATTCGATTTGATTCCATTCAGAAGTTTTGCTGCAAGTTATTCGGCTTTTTTTGTTTAAGACCTTTGGGATGTAATAAGATTGTATTTTTGTAATGCAATGAGTAGTCAGATGTTGTTTCACTGATCTAGTATCAGGGAGAAAGGCTAATGGGTTAGGGCCCAACCCATGTGCCTCATCTTATCTACTATTTTAATTCTTTTCTTTCTGCCATATAGCTAGTTTTTCTGCTGCCATTTAGTTAGATCTGTTTTAGATAGTTTCATTATTGTTTAGTTTTAGTTCTTTCTTTTAGTTTGTTGTTGTAGTTCTTCATTTTCTTACAAGGATAATAGAGTAGAGGAAAAATCCAAAATTTGTGGTCAAGCCTTCCCCTCTCATCTCTGTCAATAGAGCTTGAGGGGGGTTAGACTTTCCCACAGGCCAAAAAAGCTACTTTTTGTTCACTGTTTTTATCACACACTTGTCTATTTTTTTTTCATAAGTAAGCAGGGTTGATTGCAAAATCTTCACCCGAAAGAAGTTCATTGACACCTCCCATCTTCATTTCCCATATCCCTTCCATCTCTACTATTATGCTTCTATTCCCTTCTATTTCACTTATTACAGCTGTCGCACCCTTTTTATTCACAAAAACCATCAAAGTTGGACCTTCCTCCTTGCTCCTCGAATTTCTCACTACCATACTTCGCCCTTTCACAAATCGCACCTCGCATCTTTTTCCTTTTTCCTTTTAAGACTTACTTCTCCTGTCTGCCGATTGCAATATTGGTATCGCACTCTGCCATTGGTCTCGCCGCCACATCATCTGACTTATTGCAACCTTTAGCCTTTTCGCAAATCGCACTTCGTATCTTTTTCCTTTTTCCTTTTAAGACTTACCTCTCCTATTTTCCGATTGTGATATTGGTATCGCGCATCGCCACTGGTCCACCGCCACATCATCTGACTCATCGCAACCTTTGGCCTTTTCGAAAATCCCATTTCGCAACCTTTTCCCTTTTCTTTTAAGACTTATCGCTCTCGATGCCGATTGCAATATTCTTTGTACTCCGCCACATCGCATATCCCAAATCGCAGGTTACCCCGTCGCATTTCGCACTTTGCAGTATTCACCCCATCACGTTTCACATTTCGCTCCCACTTCCGAACATCACTTCCGCTACTCCTCCAACTTTGCGATATTGCGATTGCGATATCGCGTATCGCATATCGCACTTTCATCCCTCCATCTCAGTTCCACCATCGCACTTATAAAAGCTTCCCACTCCAAAGGATTTTTGCGCTATAAAGTTTTAATAAGGTTTAAACCCCCTCTTTCCACCTCCAAGACTTGTTTTGTGTGTTAAGCCTTCCATTAGCATCTTTAGCACTTTCCCCCAGACTGTAATCAACACTTTTTCAATTAGAATTAAGCCATGGATAACTTAGCTGCATGGATAGAAGCATGGTAGATAGAGCATAAGATAAGTAGGGCGTGTTTAGCCGATTGGCCAAGTTAAGTGTGATTTAAATTAGTTTCTTTTCTGCCATTTCTTTTCAGCAAGTTAAGTTAGTTTCCTTTCCTGCCATTTATTTTCAGCAATTTAGTTTAGTTTCCTTTTCGGCATTTTCTTTCTGCAATTTATTTTAGTTTCATTGAAGTGTGACAAACTTCACTGAGAACCCCTAGAAGTAGCACCCTTTCATAGAGGGGAAGAGGATGACATGAGTAAAATGCATCTACTGTGTATATAGCACTATCACCTCCAAGTTTGTACGAACCACGGGTTGATAAAGTAAAGTAGGGCAGCCCCTGGGAATTGCAGCATTCTTGGTGCAATACCAGGGCTCACCACTTTTTGGTGCCATTTTCGGGGAGGTGTCTAGTGGATGATTTGATTATGTTTTAGCATTATTTTCTACTTTCTTTTTTCATGTTTTTTCCGAAATATTGAAAAATACAAAAAAATCTGATTTTCATGCCTCGTAGGAGTAAGGATACTCAGAATTTTTTTTTTAAATACTTCTCCAATACCAACCCACCCCACCCCCCTCCCCCCCACTTGACCATGTGGTGTAGTAAGAACCACATCACCATAAAAATTTGAAGGTAGAAGAGATGGATGGATATGATGACAATGAAGAAGATCTTATTGGGTTCCCATTCAAGATATGGACATCAGTGTACATATGAAGAACATCCCTCCATATTTCCTTCCCAACTTCCATGGTATGAGGAAAAAGGATCCAGAAACATTTCTCTTTGAATTTGAGATACTTTGTAGATATTATGGCTACTTGTCACACACTCAAAAATTGAGATTATTTCCTGCAACATTGAAGGATAAATCTCTTAAATGGGTCATGAGTCTAGGTACTAATTCATTAAGATCGTAGAATGATATGCAAAAGATATTTCTAGAATATTATAAAGATCGTGATCTTAGAGAAGAAACTTTTAGAATGAACCTAGAAGAATATGAGAGCCTTGAGGATCTAATAGAGAGGTTCATATATAATGTTAAGAGGGAAAAATTGCATCATATAGGATTTGACACACTAAAAACCCTCTTACTTAGAATAATTAGGGATGATTGGATTGATCTCCTTAATATCATGAGTAGAGGAGACATATACCAATTTTCATTTGAAGAAATTTGTGAAACATGCAAGCACATATGAAGAGGAAGGGAAAGAGTAAGTAAATATGCCTCAACATTGGTAAGGCAAGATGAACTTGGAAATTTGCTTGACAACTTTAAAACATAAATTCTTAGCAATCTAAGTGAACAAGTAGAAATGTTAAGAATGCAAAATGAGCAAAAATAATATGTTGATATTTTTGTTATCGATGCAAAATCATATGCTACTAAAAGTTGTCCATCATTCCCCAGGTTTAAAGAAGTTTACCAGGAATACAATGGAGAAAGGAAATCACCAAGGAAGTTATGTTATGTAGCTCCAAAGATACCTTGGCAGCCTAGTCAACCTGATATGCTGCAAGGACCCACTTCACAATTTCAAGCTTATTCACATCCATCTCAAACAAATTGGGACACACTCCCTCCTTTGCAACCTCAACCATCTCAACCCCAAAGAAAATCGTGGCAACATGGTTGGAAAGGAATTTATTGGGAAAATCTGCAACATCCTCAATATTTCCCTCAATATCCTCCATACCCAACTCCATGCTATTCCTATCATCCACCTCCACCACAACCACAACCTCAACCATATCCATCTCATATATCCACCCCCACTCAACTACTTGTATCACCATTTTTGAACCCATGCAATGAAGTATCTCGGCTCACTTACAATGTTGAGATACAACACTTCCAAACATCTCCTCTTGATCTAGATGGTATTCATCTTAGTTCAAGAAAGGTATTGCAAAGAATATATTTTCTTAATGTCATTGAAGGACAACATCAAGAAGAAGATCCAAATGAGGAGATCAAAAGATCAAGGGCTGCACTTGATGAAGAGTTGACATCAGAATCAGATTTTGATAAAGTTTCCTCATGTTTACCAGCATATCATCCATGTGTTCAAGAGAAAAATCAGCAAAAAGAGGAAGTTTTTAATGTCATAATAGAAGAGGACCTCCAAGGTGATCCATCTCAGCAAGTGGACTGGGGGCATCACAACTATATTGACATATGGTTCCAAACAGTCATTAAGTTGTAGCAACACACTCTTCTCCAACAGTACTTGATACAATCCCAGTCAAAGAAATTCATCTCTTATATTCAGGTACATGTCAGAGCATGTATTCCAAGTGTGCACCTGATTTTATCTATCATCTTGATGTGTACATGGCTCCATTAGAAGTATTCCTATACTTGAAAAATATTTTGTTTTTTTTCGAGTAGAATAGGAAAGTGAAAAAGGAAAAAAAGGAAGAAAGGGAAAAAGAATAAAATCTCACTTGAAAACCTCTTTTTAGGTAGCTAAGATTGGCCCACTGATTGAAAACCTCCATGAGACAGTCATTGGTTTGAGAAAAAAAAAGAGAAAAAAAAAATATCCTAGGTGAAAACCTCCTTTTAGGCGTCTAGGCAGACCTACTAGTGGAAAACCTCATTGAGGCAGCTAATAGGCCTTAAAAAAAAAATTTGCATTTAGCCATGTATCTCTCTCTAATGAATGCAGGTGCTCTCCAACCTTTGCAAGAAGAAAAAACCAACAAGGTGGCACAAAAATAAAAGTTCTGTCAACACCCTCGTTAAAGGTACTCAAACTTGGACTTCCTCCTCCTATGCTTAGACGCTCGAAAAGGGCCTCAAGAAGATTATCACATGCAGCTTCAAAGGAGCTTCAGAACCACCGAAGATAGCTTCAACATCCATATCAGCGGCTTCAATATCACCTGCAAAAAAAAAAAAAATGGTAAGGTTCAGGTATGCAATCATCTAACCCTTTCTTCGAATCTATTTTAGCTTAATAAAAAATTAAAAAGTGTGAGAAGGAATGTTTTTTATATAGCCAAAATCAATAGCAGAGCAACCTTAGCCTTATCTAGCAACTAGCCTCACCTTTTCACCAAGAAGAGGAACAAGACAAAAGTAAAAATTACTTGAGAAAAAGGTTAGTAAGCAGTTTATGTAATGGAAGACAAGGAGTGCCAAAGGGGTAACCAAGGGTGAACTTAGTTCAGAGAAAAAAGAACTGTGAGTTTATTCTGCATGCAATTCAAAAAAAAAGGAAAGAAAAGGAAAGAATAAAAATAAAATAAAATGTGGATCCACCACCTCTTGGCATGTAAAAAATATTTGCTAAAGGCATATGAGGACCTCCATGAAGCACCTAAGAGAATAAATTCAAGAAGAATAGCAAGAAGATTAGTAGGGGGAGCAGCGCATGGCCCAATAAGAAGAAAATGAAATAAGCCAGCATGCAGGAAGAACCATAAGGCAGGGAGGATGAATAGTCTGCTTAGAGGATAAGAAACAGTTTCGGTAGGGGGGTGATGACGGGCCTCTAAATTAGACATAAATTAAGGCCCATCTAACCTTTCTTAGGACCATCTACCTTTATTATGCACATAAAAAGATATATTAAATCTCTTCTTCTGCACTTAATAATGTTTTCTTATGCTTTAATATTTTCTTAGGAAGGTTTAAATGTAATTGCATATTTGTGACTAATATTGGCTATTTTTGTAGAATATAGTGAGAATATTGGGCAGATTATGCAGATTTGGAGAAGGAGATAATTTAGGGACTTGCTCCCTGCCACTGGAAGATCAAGATTGAAGAATAAATGAGCACAATATCAGGAAATTATTGATAAATCTTGGAGAAACTATAGGAGGATTGTCCACCCTCCTTAACCCTCAAAGGAAACCAAAGGATCCCAAAGATTCTCTCCAGCAATTAAAATTCAAAAGGCAGCCACAAGATCCCCAACGATTCTCTCCAGCAATTCGAATTCCATAGGCAGCCAAGCAACTCAAAGAGGAGTGCACTCAATCTATGGTTTACTTGGAGTCAAAGTGGACATAATTAGGGAGTTGTTGGTAGCTGCCCTTTGGGATAAATAAATATGATCAGGAGCTAATTAGGGTCAATTCTAGGGGATTCTGGTCCATTCCATTCGATTCCATTCAAAACTTTTGTTGCAAGCTATTAGGCTTTCGTTGTTTAAGACCTTCATGATGTAATAAGACTATAGTTTTGTAATTCAATGAGTAGTCAGATGTTGTTTCACTGATATAGTTTCAGGGAGCGAGGCTTGTGGGTTAGGGCCCAACCCATGTGCCTCAACTTGTCTGCTGTTTTTATTATTTTCTTTCTGTCATTTAGCTAGTTTTTCTTCTACCATTTAGTTAGATCTTCTTTTGATAGTTTCATTGCTATTTAGTTTTAGTTTTTTCTTTCAGTTTTCTATTGTAGTTATTCATTTGATTACGAGAGTAATAGAGTAGAGGAAAAATCCAAAAGATGTGGTCAAGCCTCCCCCTCTCATCTCTTTCAATAGATCTTGAGGGGGGTAGACTTTCCCACCAGCCAAAAAAACTTCTTTCTCTTCACTGATTTTATCATAGACTTGTCTATTTTTTTTTTTTATTTTTTTTTTGCATAAGTAGGTAGGGTTGATTGCAGAATCTTTTCCTGGAAGAAGTTCATTTACACCTCCCCTCTTCATTTCCCATCTCCCTTCCATCTCGGAAGTTATGCTTCTATTCCCTTCTATTTCACTTATTGCAGCTGCCGCACCCATTTTATTCACAAAAATCATCAAATTTGAACCTTTGCCCTAGCTCCTCAAACTTCCCACTACCGTACTTCGCCCTTTCACAAATCGCACTTTGCATATTTTTCATTTTTCCTTTCAAGAATTATCACTCCTGTCTACCGATTGCAATATTGGCATCGTGCTCTGCCACTAGTCCTATCGCTACGTCATCTGACTCATCACAACCTTTGGCCTTTTCACAAATCGCACTTCGCATCTTTTTCCTTTGTCCTTTTAAGGCTTATTCCTTCTGTCTGCCGATTGTGATATTGGTATCGCGCTCCACCATCGGTCCCACTACCATGTCATCCAACTCTTCACAACCTTTGGCATTTTTTCAAATTGTATTTCACAACATTTTCCATTTTCTTTTAAGACTTACCGCTCCCAACGCTGATTGCAATATTCTTCATACTCTGCCACATCGCAAATCGCAAATCACAGTTTTTACCCCGTCATATTTCACACTTCGTAGTTTTTAATCCATCACATTTCGCATTTCGCTCCTGCTCTTGAGCATCATCTCCACTACTCATCCAACTTTGAAATATTGTGATTGTGATATCGCATATCGCATATCGCACTTCTGTCCCTCCATCACAATTCTGCCTTCACAGTTCTAAAAGCCTCCCGCTCCAAAGGATTTTTGCGCTAGAAATTTTTAATAAGTTATAGGCGACATCTTTCCACCTCCAAGCCTTGTTTCTTGTGTTAAGCCTTCCATTATCATATTTAGCCATTTCCCTTCGGACTGCAATCAACACTTTTTCAATTAGAATTAAGTCATGGATAACTTAGATGCATGGATAAAAGCATGGTAGATAAAGCATAAGATAAGTAGGGAATGTTTAGCAGATTGGAAAAGTTAAGTGTGATTTAAATTAGTTTCTTTTGTGCCATTTATTTTCAGCAAGTTAAATTAGTTTCCTTTTGTGTCATTTCTTTTCAGCAATTTAGTTTAGTTTCCTTTCTGGCATTTACTTTCTGCAATTTATTTTAGTTTAAATGAAGTGTGACAGACTTCACTGAGAACCCCTAGAAGTAGCACCCTTTCGTAGAGTGGAAGAGGATGACATGAGTAAAATTCATATGTTGTGTATATAGTACTGTCACCTCCAAGTTTTTACAAACCCCATGTTGATAAAGAAAAGTAGGGCAGCCCCTAAGAGTTGCAGCACTCTTGGTGCAATACCAGGGCTCACCACCCATCATGTCAAGGACTGGTGGGAAACCTACTGTGATAAAAAGGACAAGGGGGAACCCTATCTGTTCTTCACCGTACCCACTTGAAATTCTTTCTGAGATGCCATCAAGGAAAAATATTATCCCGTGGGAGCTATGAAGAAAAGTACATACAATGGACTATGTTGCAGAAACACAGGGATCAAGATGTGCATGAGCTGACGAATCTATTCCATACCCTGCGCACAAAGTTGGGTATCAAAGATTCGAAGAAACATTTGGTGTTGAAGTAACGCAGTTGTTTGCATAGATACATTCAGGAGGAAATAGATTTCTTTGACATCTCCTCGCTTGGTACGGTATACTGGTATGATGCGAAGATTGAGCAAAAATTCAAACATAAGAAGCGAGACTTTGGATATCTGAATCAAAAGCAATGGAAAGGTGCCCCCAAACTGAAAAAAAAGGACAAAGCCAAGGCATGGTGACCCAAGACAACCTACCAAAGCTGCAAGCAAAGAAAAACACCGCGAAGCCGAAGAAGGACACGAGAAAGTGGTGTGAGTTCCATAAGAGCTCCACTCACAACACAAGTGAGTGTCAGGCCAAGCAGTCACTGGTGGCTGAGATGAGGGTTTCTGAATTAGATGCATGCTCTGAATCTGAATCAGAAGCATGCTCTGACTTTGAATCATAACCCAACAAGGGGAATGAAAAAGGGAATCATATTATCGATGCAGAGCCCAATGCCACTGTTTCCACCACGAAGATCCAGAAGGAGGAACCGGAAGATCCAGAGGAGGAGGAGCATCTCTTCCACACCTAGTTTTGGGTAAAGGGTTCCTTGCTACAGTTCATCGTCGAAAGTGGGAGCCAAAAGAACCTCATTTCAATAGAGGTCGTGAAGCGGTTGGGCTTTCCGAACATAGCACACCCACATCTGTACACCATTGGTTGCTTCACCAAGGACAGGATCTCCACGTCAACCAACAGTGTTGCCTTCCCTACAACATCAAGCCCTTCATGAATGAGGTATTATGTGACATTTCTCCTCTTGATGTTTGTGATGTATTATTAGGCCAACCATACTTGTGGAAGCGACATGCTATGTATGAGTCCCGACCTCGTGTTTTTATTGTTACTTTGGGAAATAAGCTTTACAAGATACCATAGGTACCACCTCCTGTCACTATCTCTTTAGTTACTGCAAAACAATGCAGTAAGCTCATTTCCAAAATCGGGAAATTTGTTTTCCTAATGAACTGCCATCAGGGAAAGAAGAATATTGTGGCCACGACCTCCAGATAGGGCTCCTCTGCATGACAACGAAAATTGGACAAGGTCATGGAGGAGTACGAGGACATCTTCACCTCACCCGCATGGGTGCCTCTGCATTGTTAGGTCAAGTACACCATCGATCTGACCCCAGGTGCACCATTTCTCAATGGATCGATCTATCAATGCTTTGTTATGGAGAATGATGAAATCAAGAGGCAAATTCAGGAGTTGTTGTAGAAAGGTCACATTCAATCAAGTTCATCGCCATGTGGGAGCCCAATCGTGGTTGTGCAGAAGAAGGATGGGACTCAGAGACTCTGTATTGACTATCGGGCATTGAACAAGATCATTGTTCAGAATAGGTACCCGATCCCACTGATTGATGAACTTTTGGACCAACTCAAAGGTGCGAAATATTTTAGCAAGGTCGACTTGAAGTCCAGGTATCACCAGGTACCAATCGAACCCTCCAATGTGTGGAAGACTGCCTTCAAAGCTAAGGAGGGCCTTTTTGAATGGTTGTTCATCCCTTTTGGGTTGAAGAATATTCCTGCAACCTTCATGAGGTTGATGGAAGACATATTGCGGCCATTCACGAACTCATTTGTAGTAGTGTACTTGGATGACATCCTAATATTCAGCAAGACATGGGAAGAGCACCTCCAACACATCTGATAGGTCCTCCAAACACTGTGGCAACACAAGTCGTGTGTCCATCTGGAGAAGTGCACTTTTGGCATGACCTAGGTTCAGTATTTAGGATACATTATTGATGTGCGAGAGGTGTGTTAGCACCCCATAATTCTGAAGGTTGAAGATAGAATCCAGGAGGGCCAATATCAAAACTGCTTCGGGCCTAGGATCTAGCACTCCTAGACCCAGAGAGGGATCTCTCTGTTAAATATAGTTTTGTTTGATTTGGCATTTTAGTCTAGTTATTAGAGTAAAGGGGTTTGTTTGAATATTTTTGGTTGAGACAACAGAAGAGGGCCATTGGGCTATGGAGTCAAACATGTGTAAACAAATTTAAATGGATGAATAATTGAAATCATGTGTAACCAGGCAAGCTAGTCATGTCAGTGGGTCTATACAGTTTGTGAAGTGGAAAAGGAGGAGAAATTAAGGTTCAATGTGAATTCAGAGCATACCTTATCTGAATTTTACATTCAAATTTCAGATGAAAACATAGATACTGCTTCAAGACTAAGTAGGGTGCCCAAGGACAAATCTTGAACAAAATTTTATTATCCACAGTAAAGAGATAAAGCAATGGCGGAATAAAGGAAAGTAGATAACATGAAGAAGTACATCACCATTAAAAAATAACACAAGAATTTGGAAACATCAGTGTCCTTTCATTCATCCAAAAAAAGGGGTGCTTACGACCAAATGTGCATTTATAATAGCTTTTCTCCCTACAGGTCTCACCCCTGATACTGCTAATGCATGTAGTATTTAACTAAAACTTAAGTCGGTTGCCCTATCTACTTCAGTGATTGTCATTAATTACATTCAAGCCAAAATTGGACAAGTGGAACCTTGCAATGGTGGTGACAAGATAAATCTGGCCAAACAGTGGTTGTATTTACTTTAGCAGTCCATCACTGATTGCAGAGTGATCAGAATCTGGCTAGTCGGATGTCAAAGAGGCATCGATAAAGAAACACTGACATCTGGCTCTGCTTTGGTGAAAAAATGGTTGCTGGATGGTCTGATATGATTTATGTGCGGGCTGTCATGATGGCCATCTCTTTCTAACTACCTTTTTCTTTACTGTGTCGGTTACTACTACAGTGAAGTGTGAAACGGAAAACCCACTTTCCATTTATAAATGACACAAAACCCTGTTTGAAATACTCGTCATTAGAATGCCATGTTGTCGTGGAATCTGGTTGGCCAGGTAGGTTGACATGGATCAACGGTGACGAGAGTCTGTAGGTGGACGAGGAGCAACAATGGTGGGAATCGTCGTGGCGCAGTGGCGGCAGGATGGTTTCTTTTGCAGAGAAGAGCAATTTTTTTTTGGGGGGGTGTGAACTAGAAGAGGCACATGACGTAGTGGGATCAGTGGTAAAGAATACCACCCATTTTGGACCCCACCGCCTGCTAGGTCCCTATATTACTAGTATAGTCCCTTATTGTTATTAGTGTAACCCCCGTATTGTTATTATTGTTGTAACCCCAATTTTGTTATTATTGTGCCCTTAAATTATTATTGTTAGGTCGGCTAGGATTACATTATGGCCACATGGACTCCTATATATAGAAATGAGGTTTTGTAAATTGTATCATCCAAGAATTATTCATTTATGTAATGTATTAAAGGTTTCCCCCTCAAAGTGGCTTATTTCTAAGGCGTTGATATCTCTTTTCTTCTATTTTTGGAGCTGGTTACACAACATTTGGTATCAGAGGCTTTGTATTCTAGGGTTTCACTGCTCCAAACAGGTCAACGTGGAAGTTTCGCTATAAATTTTTTTCTACGAAGTTTCAGAAGCTGGAATTTTTAGGGTACGAAGCCGAAATCCTGAGGAAGATTTTCTAAAAATTTTAGAGCTTGGTTCAAAATATTTTTGGAGATATGATCTGTGGAAGTTAGGTCTTTTTTCAGGCTCCTAAACAAGTCATCGTGGCATTTTCACTATAACTTTTTTTCTATGAAGGTTCAGAATCTGAAATATTTAGAGTGTGAAGATGAAATCCTGAGGAAACTCATCACAAAATTTTAGAGCTTGGTTCACAATATTTTTTGAGATATGATCTGTGGAAGGTAGTGCTTTTTTAGGCTCCCAAATTTCATCTCAAAGAGGTGATCGTGGGAAAATTTCAATAAATCTCTCTCTGAGCATCGGATAGAAGTGCCGTAAAAATTGGTCCCAAGTACACAGACTGCAGTTTCTTGGCTATCAATTTGAGAGGTGAAGGATGAAACAGTGACACGTGGAAAGTCGTACAAGTTTTCTCTACTGAACCAGTCCATAATTAGGTCATTGTGGGAGATTGGACATAACTTTGTCTTGGAGAATCCAAATCAGGTCAGACCTGTGGCATTCAAAAGAGAATTTAGAGGGATACTTCAGTGCTAAATTTCATATATTGAAGATCTGCAATCACAGAGATAATCCAATTTCAATATTGAGCTCCTCAAAAGCAAGAAAAAGGTGTGTATTTTTTTTCCGAATTGCATAAGTCTTGTTTGAAAAATCAATTTGAATTGATTCCAAGGGCATATTGTAGAATAGATATCAGTATTGGGTTCTAAAAAATGCCTCGTAAAAATAATTCAACACCCATTAAGCCTTCAGAAGGCTCTACTATGACTCATGAAGATGAAGAATTGCAACATGATCTATCAAAATTACAAGAGCAAGCGCACCAAATTTCGCTCTCGCAAAGAGTAGCAAAAAATGAAATGGAAGTTTTGAAGAAAGGCGTGGAAGCAAAGAAGGATGGTGTGAAGAATAATATGGATGGTTTGAAGAAAGGCGTGTAATCTAAGATAGATGGCATGGAAGATGGAATGGAATCTAAGATGGATGACATAGAAGCTAAAATGGAAAACATGACGAATGATCTAAAAGTAGACATAGAAGGTTTGACAAAGTTGATACAAGAAATGTTTCCTAATGGTGAAAATATAGTAGAGGAAACTCATGATGAGAACAAAATAAATTTTAATCGTGATTTCATAAACTCTAATGTTGGTGGGAAGAACCACCATATTCCAAAAATGGATATGAGGAAGTTTGATGGAAAGGATCATGTAACATGGATACTACAGATGGAGCAATATTTTGATCTTCATAATGTGAAAAACACACAAAAAGTACGTATTGCAACTTTAAATTTAGAACAAAATACATTTTGATGCAGGATCATCTAACCCCCTTCTTAATTAAAGAGGAATGCAAGCGGAGCGAGAAGGATGTGGACAGTCGAGCTGAACGAAGGGAGGAAAATCTGCTCTAAAACAAATTTAAAGAGGATTTGATGGATATATTATCTGCCATACACGCATTATGGAGAGTTCGTTGGAGAAAAATAAGGAAAGGATCTGATCGATCCTTCCTATCTAATGCCTCTTATATAAATGTAATGTGAGAGGGTGTGATAGGGATCGGTTTTGTGTTGTGTGAGTGAGTAAAATGTAGTCGAGCGTGAGCTCATTTCTAAGGCTGAAAGGCCTTAGTATGTAACTGTACTGTATAATATATAGAAGCCTGTTCTAATGTATGTTGTGTGTGTTTATGTGTAAATCCTGTGTTGTGTGCTGGATCGATCATCAATCACTTAAAAGATCGATGGCGATCAAATTTAACATTTAACTATTATATATGAAGAGTGAGTGAGGATTGGCGTGTTAACAATTGCTTGATGTGGTTTTCGATCTGTATTTCTAATGGAAATCATGAATATTCTGTGTTTAATGCCATCCTGGCAGTGCTGCAGTTTATGAACTGAAACACCGAGAAATGGCTTCGCAGATCCCTCGAATAGATTCGGATTAATATATATATCAGTTTTGGAAGTGGAATCGGAACGGTGGCAAATGGTATTGCATCGGATCGGAGCTGTGAAACGATTAACATGACTGGGTTTGAACCACAGCGATTAGATCGATTTCCGATTGGATCGATCTCCGATTACATAGATCGGAGCAGCGGAGAATATTTCGGATCGGAACTGTGGATTGATATCACATCGGTTTGTTGAAACTGCCTATGGTTGGAGATTGTCGATTAGAGAAATGTGTGAACCGTCAGATCAACCAGATCTGGGGTGCAGTCATATGTATAGAATCTTTGTTTTTGAAAGGCGTTCAAACGCTGTGGTTTTAAATGGAGATAAAGGGATCACCGATATTTATAGAGTTGGTTGTATGTGTTTTGAGATCCGTAGATGTGGATTGGAGTGGAATTTATATGTTTCCGTGTAAATGCATCACTTGCGGCAGCGGGGTTTAATACTTATATCGCATGCTTGTGATGGTGATTAAGGGGATGATCAAGATTTTAATATAGATCCACGGTTCTAATAAAAAGGTTTAAAATTTTAAAACGCTTCCGACAAGGCTTAATGGGCCATAACCCACAGGCCCAGGTTCGAAACTTTTACATGAAAAGGGATTTTGGTGATACCCCAGGATCTCTTTTCATCAAGTGGTATCAGAGCAAGGAAAGGATTTCCTGCGAGAAGAAGAATGCAAGCAGAAGGGGAAAGAGGTACAGTTGTGTTAAAGCTGGAGATTTTATGGTCTTACCGTCGTGCAGATGGCGGCAGCGGAAGGTGAGAAGATTTGCAGCAACCTAGAGCAAGGTGTGCTCAATTGGTTCCAGAGGAGAGAACCAGAAGGATGCCAAAAGACCGAGTGAGGAGGGCTTGGTGAGGTATCGTGTAACAGAGGAGATTGTTACTGTAGAGGTTGGTTGCAGCTCACAGAAGATCATGAAAGCAATTCCACTGAAGAGATACAGTGGGTAGAATTGCTAAGGACAAGGCGAAGCATATGACCAGGAGGTCATAAATTTTTTTTTTTACCTCGGGAGTCTGATGCAGGAGCATCTAACCCCCTTCTTAATTAAAGAGGAATCCAAGCGGAGCGAGAAGGACGTGGACAGTCGAGCTGAACGAAGGGAGGAAAATCTACTCTAAAATAGATTTAAAGAGGATTTGATGGATATATTATCTGCCATACACGCATTATGGAGAGTTCGTTGGAGAAAAATAAGGAAAGGATCTTATCGATCCTTCCTATCTAATGCCTCTTATATAAATGTAATGTGAGAGGGTGTGATAGGGATCGGTTTTGTGTTGTGTGAGTGAGTAAAATGTAGTTGAGCGTGAGCTCATTTCTAAGGCTGAAAGGCCTTAGTATGTAACTTTACTGTATAATATATAGAAGCCTGTTCTAATGTATGTTGTGTACGTTTATGTGTAAATCCTGTGTTGCGTGCTGGATCGATCATCGATCACTTAAAAGATCGATGGCGATCAAATTTAACGTTTAACTGTTATATATGAAGAGCGAGTGAGGATTGGTGTGTTACCAATTGCTTGATGTGGTTTTCGATCTGTATTTCTAATGGAAATCATGAATATTTTGTGTTTAATGCCATCCTGGTAGTGCTGCAGTTTATGAACTGAAACACCGAGAAATGGCTTCGCAGATCCTTCGAATAGATTCGGATTAATATATATATCAGTTTTGGAAGTGGAATCGGAACGGTGGCAAATGGTATTGCATCGGATCGGAGCTGTGAAACGATTAACATGACTGGGTTTGAACCACAGTGATTAGATCGATTTCCGATTGGATCGATCTCCGATTACATAGATCGGAGCAGCGGAGAATATTTTGGATCGGAACTGTGGATTGATATCACATCGGTTTGTTGAAACTGCCGATGGTTGGAGATTGCCGATTAGAGAAATGTGTGAACCGTCAGATCAACCAGATCTGGGGTGCAGTCATATGTATAGAATGTTTGTTTTTGAAAGGCATTCAAACGTTGTGGTTTTAAATGGCGATAAAGGGATCACCGATATTTATAGAGTTGGTTGTATGTGTTTTGAGATCCGTAGATGTGGATTGGAGTGGAATTTATATGTTTCTGTGTAAATGCATCACTTGCGGTAGCGGGGTTTAATACTTATATCGCATGCTTGCGATGGTGATTAAGGGGATGATCGAGATTTTAATATAGATCCACGGTTCTAATAAAGAGGTTTAAAAGTTTAAAACGCTTCCGACAAGGCTTAATGGGCCATAACCCACAGGCCCAGGTTCGAAACTTTTACATGAAAAGGGATTTTGGTGATACCCCAGGATCTCTTTTCATCACATTTGTATGGTATTGATGGCTTTGCTCCCGTAAAAAAATTGTCACTTGGTCAATTTTTACGGAGGAAATGATAGCACATTATGAGGATACAAAGAGCAACACCTTCTTTAGCCAATTGATAAATCTCAAACAAAATGGTTTAGTGGGGAAGCACATTGAGAACTTCCAAAAATTGAATATAAGGGTAACTGATATTCCAGAGGAACACAGGATTGATCTCTTCATAGGAACTTTAAAGGATAACATCCAACATGAAGTTCATGTTTTGGAACCAGATTCATTGGAGAAGGCATTCAGGTTGGCAAGAAAAGTTGAATGTAAAATAATGGCGACAAGGAAGCCTACCACTCAATTCTATAAAGAAGGAAGCGTTACTACGCCTAGATTTCCACAACCTACAAGGTTGACACCACAACAATTGGAAGAAAAAAGAGCAAAAGGGCTTTGCTACAGTTGTGATAGCAAATACACTAAAGGTCATAATTGTGCTGAGAAGAAATTATTTTACATAGATTGTGAAGAAGAAGAAGAAAATGAACAAGAAGAGGATATACACCAGGAACCACCCCTAGAAGAGGAAGAAATGAATACGACCATATCGTGTAATGCACTGGCAGGAATTACCACTCCTCAAACTCTCAAGATAGAAGGACATATAAAGAAGAAAAGGGTAATAGTGTTGATTGATTCATGTAGCACCCATAATTTTATTCATTATAAGGTAGCCAAGGAATTAAATTGTTTCCTATACCCAGCACCAGAATGTCAAGTGATGGTTGCAAATGGAGGAACTATAAATTTCTCCGGAAAATGCCATAATATCAAGCTAACCATGGGGGAATATGTATTGACTAGTCCGATGCTTGCCATTCCTATGGGAGGTGCTGATGTTGTACTAGGAGTACAATGGTTACAATCTTTGGGGACGGTAGCTTTTAATTTTCAAGAACTTTTCTTGAAATTTTTTTCAGAAGGAAAGGAATTCAAATTACGGGGTATTGTAGGGAAGCCAGGAAAGATAATAATCTCTAATGTCATGACAAAGCTTCTAAATAAAAAACAACGAGGTGTAGTTTCACAATTATGCTCACTAGAAGTTCCAACATCAAAATCATCTATTTTTGCAGATCTCCAACAAGTCTTGGACAATCATTCCAAGATGTTTGAAACTCCCAAAGGACTCCCACCTATTCGTGATCATGATCATGCTATTCATTTGATTCCAGGAAGTGTTCCTCCAAACATCAGGCCTTATAGATATCCTTACTTCCAAAAGAGCGAAATTGAACGTATGATCGCAGAAATGTTAGAGGCGGGTATAATTCAACCTAGTCAAAGTTCTTTCTCTGCTCCTGTAGTATTGGTACACAAGAAGGATGGATCATGGCGAATGTGTCCGGATTATAGGGAGCTCAATAACCTCACCATTAAAGACAAATTTCCCATTCCTGTGATTGATGAATTATTGGATGAATTACATGGAGCAATTTATTTTACCAAGTTGGATCTTCGTTCAGGATATCATCAAATTAGAATGAAGACTGAAGATATTCCAAAACAACATTTCGAACTCATGAGGGTCATTATGAATTTTTGGTCATGCCTTTTGGCCTTACCAATGCACCTTCTACATTTCAAGGGTTGATGAATTCCATTTTCAAACCCTTCCTTAGAAAATTTGTACTAGTATTTTTTGATGATATACTAATCTACAGCAAGTCTTGGAAGGATCATGTTGAACATGTTGACAGGGTGCTCAAACTATTGCAGGAGAAACAATTATATGCAAAATCATCCAAATGTTTCTTTGGAGTACAAGAGGTGGAATATCTGGGTCATATTGTATCTCACGAGGGTGTTAAAGTAGACCCTAACAAAATTAAAGCCATCAAGGAATGGAAAGTCCCTTTTGAAAGTCGTCCAATCAAAGGAAAGTATTTACAGAAACCTATTTATGAGAAGGAAATGTTAGCAATACTGCATGCACTAAAGAAATGGTGAACTTACCTAATGGGAAGACACTTCAGGGTAAAAACTGATCATGATAGTCTTAAACACTTTTTGGAACAAAGACTATCTTCAGAAGAGCAACAAAAATGGGTCACAAAGATGTTGGGTTATGACTTTGAAATAATATACAAAAAGGAAAGCTTAATGTTGTTGCAGATGCACTCTCAAGAAAGAATGAAGAGGTCGAAGCATTGCTTTGTGCCATTTCTATTATCCAACCAAATTGGATAACCGAAGCAAGAGATGAATGGAAGAAGGACAAAGATGTATGGACACTCATTCAAAAGTTGCAGCAAGATCCTATTACATCTGATACATTTAGTTGGAAAAATGATTCCTTATGGTACAAAGATCGCTTATATCTTTGTAAGAATTCCCAACTAAAACAAAATATTCTTTTCGAATTGCACACTTCTCCTTTAGGAGGACACTCAGGATTTTTAAAAACTTACCACAGGGTGAAGAAAGAATTTTTTTGGGATGGCCTTAAATCTGATATTCAAAATTTTGTGGCGGAATGTTTGGTTTGCCAGCAGAATAAAGTTGAGACAATTAAGACCCCGGGACTTCTACAACCTTTATACATTCCAAGTCAACGTTGGGAGGAGATTTCAATGGATTTTATCACAGGTTTACCTAAGTCCGAAGGAAAGAGTGTCATCATGGTGGTAGTTGATAGACTTACCAAGTATGCACACTTTTGTGCATTATCTCATCCATTTAAAGCAAGTACAGCTGCTACTACATTTATGGACAGAATTCAAAAGCTACATGGAAGCCCAAGGTTTATTGTGAGTGACAGAGATCCCATTTTTACTGGAAATTTTTGGACGGAGTTATTTTCTTGTTTGGGTACTCAATTAGCTCATAGCTCATCTTATCATCCTCAATCTGATGGTCAAACTGAGATAGTAAATAAATGTTTGAAGGATATCTTCGTTGTTTTGTATTTGATAAACAAACACAATGGGTCAAGTGGTTACCTCTCGCTGAATGGTGGTATAACACTTCCTTCCATACTGCAGCAAAAATGACCCCATTTATGGCACTTTATGGATATCATCCACCATCGATCACATCATCTTTAAAGGAAAATTCGAAGGTTCAAGCAGTGGAAGATCACATCGAGCATCAGCAAGAAGTTCTCCAACTCTTAAAGGATAACCTGAATTTGGCACAAAATCGAATGAAACAACGGGCAGATCAACATCGTAGCGAGAGAAGTTTTGATGTAGGAGATTGGGTATTTTTACGGCTACAACCATACAAACAAATGTCCCTCAAGCAAGCAAAGAAGGATAATAAATTATCGCCAAAGTACTATGGTCCTTACAAGGTGTTGCAAAATATTGGTACTATAGCATACAAATTGGAGCTTCCTGCTTCTTCACGAGTGCATCCAGTTTTCCATGTTTCATGCTTAAAGAAGGTTATAGGTGAAAATATTCTAGTTCAAACAATATTACCAGAACTTGATGAGGAAGGAAAAATCATATTGGAACCTGAAGCGGTCACGGAAACAAGAACTCGACAGCTACGGAATCGATCAATTTCAGAGTATCTCATCAAGTGGAAGAACTTACCCACTGAAGATTCTACATGGGAGGATGAGAATTTTATACAGAAGCACCCAGAGCTACTCAAGCGTTTAGGACAACACTTTTTTGAAGGAGAGGGGCATGTTAGGTCCCTATATTACTAGTATAGTCCCTTATTGTTATTAGTGTAACCCCCTTATTGTTATTATTGTACCCTTGTAACCCCATTTTGTTATTATTGTGCCCTTAAATTATTATTGTTAGGTCGGCTAGGATTACATTGTGGCCCACTAGGATTACATTATGGCCACATGGACTCCTATATATAGAAAGGAGGTTTTTAAAATTGTATCATCCAAGAATTGTTCATTTATGCAATGTATTGGAGGTTGCCCCCTCGAAGTGGCTTATTTCTAAGGCGTTGATATCTCTTTTCTTCTATTTTTGGAGCTGGTTACACAACACCGCCCCTTTGTTAAAGTTCGGTGACTGGGAGGGGCGAAAAGAAATGAGGATTGTTAGATGTGGGCTGAAGTGTGGAGATGGCGGATAAGGTGGAGGTCACGAAGGGTGATATGACAGTTTTTTTGGGTAGTGGAAGTTCCGACATGAAGTGGAAAAAGGGTGACGTGGCAGGGAAAGGTCCCACTATATCACATCGGCAGTCCGGAGAAACAACGAATGCGATATGCAGAAATGCAAAAAGGCGGGGTCCACAATGTAATATGATAGTGCAGTAATTTTTTCGATTTTGAGGTTAAAACATTATTTAAGAGCTAAACTATGGATTTTGTATAATTGGCTCATATGGTAAATGGAATTAGGATAAGTTATAAAGGTTTTTATTGCAATTCCATTGAGCACCTTTATCCTATAATGGGGTTTCCAAAACCTTAGAATAAGCATTATTTTCTCGTTTCAAAAACAACTTATTTATTGGAAATAAATGACAGCCATGGAACATTATTGACAATATGAAATATCTGAAAAGAATAGTCAGTGACCTTGAGATTCTGTAAATTACAGGACCGTAATAGTGGCTTCAACTGGGGATAGCATCTCCTTCAGGAGGTGTCATGAACACTGTAGATTAGTAGCCTAATCCATTGGGCTGATGCCAAATCAACAACTTGATCTACTACAAAACCTCTGTGGCTGAAAATATTCAAGCTAAAATCAACACTCTCTGCAAACTGATGTTTGGAACACACTTGAACTGAAAACTAGAAATCAATCTGAAACTAAAACTGGAAAAATTCTCAAAGTACTGAGCTTATTTGCATACCTACCTATCTACTCTAACTTAGAGGTGATATATACACTAAGTGAACTCTTCTTTCAAATATAACCAATCAAGTAAATGACTACATGATTGATTCTTATTCACCTTTTTGAAGTTGAAAAAAGGAAATGACCCCTCCAATTTTAATTTCCATTGAACATAAGTGTTCAAACTTTCCCTTAAATCTTTCAGCAAACCATTCATGGAATATCATACTCCTTCCTTAGATGATTCTAAGAGGCCAAAAAAAAGGATCTTGAAAAAATACTTGGTACTAAGGATTCAAATAACAAGCTTCATCTAGGACTACTCTTTGTTCCAATTTGTTATGCTCAGGATCATTCTCAAAGAGAATATCTAAACATTCTCCATGATTACCTAATATGGAATCTTCATTGTATACCAATATTCTATCCTAAATAAAATCTGATGTATCTTGATTGAGATTTATAAATTATGTCTGAAGGCCATCATTTTGATGAGAAAAAGTAATTTCTAGAAATAAGCCTTCTTGAGAATGTAAAACAACAACAACATCAATCTGTTCTACAATTTCTTCTTGATGAGGAACAACTTCAGTACATAAATCAATAGTAGAACAAACAAAATTGGTCTTCTAATCACATAAAAATTGAGAGCTTGACTGCATGCTTAGAATCTGATTAATTTGTTCTTCAGTTAAAGGAGGAGGCAGTCTTTGTTTTCTTTGGATTAAACAACAATTTTTTTCTTTCTCTTATGAATATTGATCATGATACTGACTGTCTTCTTTAGCTTTATACAAAAGAGCAGATGCATTATCATTTGTCTCTGAAGATAGTTCATGTGAATCTACTTTCATTTCTTGATTTATCTCATCTTCAGCTAACTTCCCTTGAGTATCATGACAGTTAACTTGAGAATGGAATCCATAAATTTCTTCTAAGAGATCCTCATCATTCATATCTCCTAGATCTTCATCAATACTTTCAAGGTATTGTATGAAGTCCTCAAACTGATCACAACAATTTTCCACTTATGACAAAGATGGAGAATATTATTTATAATGCTCATAAAACATTTTGTGGAAATCCCTTATAGAAAAAAAACTACCAAGGTTTAAACCTTCATACTATTTCCTCGCTTTTCCTTCTAATGTTGCCATGAAAATATTCATGTGGCAAACCTCATACCATTCAACTTTCAACTTCCATGAATGTATGTTAAATTTAACGAGATGTAACAAAGCATTATCAACATTCTCATCTTGAAAAATAGGAAGATTTCTTTGCCAATTTACTTGAAGAATTTTGTTTGGGAAACCGGGAATGTAATATATGTTCACTGGAGCATATCTCCTTGTAACTGATCCCATTTTGAGCCTGCGGAGTCACCACCGAATCTCTATTTCTGGATTTCTCTGCCAATGGAGTTGCCAGGTGAATGGAACAACCTTTTGGTGTTTGACTTCTGTTCACCATCAAAAGTCAAAACTGAAACTTGAAGTGAATTACTGGAGATAGTTCCTCCCTGATATGGTCGCCATTATGTTAGAACCCCATAATTCCGAAGGTTGAGGACAAAATACAAGAGGGCCAACATCAAAACCGCTTCAGGCCTAGGATCTAGCCCTCCTAGACCCAGAGAGGGATCTCTCTGTTAAATATAGTTTTGTTTGATTTGGCATTTTAGGCTAGTTATTAGAGAAAAGGGGTTTATTTGAAGATTTGTGGTTGAGACAACATAAGAGGGCCATTGGGCTATGGAGTCAAACAGGCGTAAAAAAATTTAAATGGATGAATAATTGAAATCATGTGTAACTAGGAAAGCTAGTCATGTCAATGGGTCTTTACAGTTTGTGAAGTGGAAAAGGAGGAGAGATTAAGGTTCAATGTGAATGCATAGCATACCTTATCTTAATTCTACATTCAAATTTCAGAAGAAAACATAGATACTGCTTGAAGACTAAGCAGGGTGCTCGAGGACAAATCCTAAACAAAATTTTCTTATCCACAGTAAAGAGGTAAAGAAATGGCGGAATAAAGGAAAGCATAGGACATGAAGAAGTACATCACCATTAAAACATAACACAAGAATTTTGAAACATCAGTGTCCTTTCATTCATCCAAAAAAATGGGTGCTTATGGCCAGATGAGCATTTATAATAGCTTTTCTCCCTACAGGTATCACCCTTGATACTGCTAATGCATGCAATATTTAACTGAAACTTAAGTCGGTTGACCTATCTACTTCAATTATTGTCATTAATTACATTCAAGCCAAAATTGGACAAGTGGAACCATGCAATGGTGGTGACAAGATAAATCTAGCCAAACAATGGTTGTATTTACTTTAGTAGTCCATTACTAATTGCAGAGTGATCATAATCTGGCTAATGGGATGCCAAAGAGGCAGTGATAAAGCAACACCAACTTCTGGCTCTGCTTTGGTGAAAAACAGTTGTTGGATGGTCTGATCTAATTTCTGTGTTGTTTGTCATGATAAACATCTATTTCTAACCACCTCTGTCTTTATTGCATCGGTTACTGCTGCAGTGAAGTGTGAAATAGAAAACCCACTTTCCATTTATAAATGATGCAAAACCCTGTTTGAATTACCTATCATTAGAATGCCATGCCATCGTGGAATTTGGTTGGCCCGCTAGGTTGACATGGAGCAGCGGTGATGGGAGTATGTAGGTGGACCAGGAAAAACAGTGGTGGGAATCATCATGGCACAGTGGTGGGGGTGGTAGATGGATGTGGAGCAGCGGTGGCAGGATGGTTTCATTTTGATCGTTTTTTTTTTTTTTTTTTTTTTTGGGGGGGGGGTAGTGGGCGGAGTGGAGCGGTGTGGGATGGTTCATTTTCAGAGAAGAGTCGTTTTTTTTTTTTTTTTTTTTTTTTTTTTTTTGAGGGGGGTTGGGGGGGGGTAGTGGAGTGGTAGGCAGTATAGGATGGGGGGGGGGTGTGCGAACTAGAAGAGGCATGCCACGTATCAGGTTCAATAGTAAATCATACCACCTATCAATGGAAAAAGGGTGATGTGGCAAGGAAAGGTCCCATTGTATCACATCAGCGGTCTGGAGAAACAACGAATGTGATATGCCGAAATGAAAAAAGGTGGGGTCCATAATGTAATATTATAGTGTAGTAAGGTTTTCGGTTTTGAGGTTAAAAGGTTGTCTGAGCACTAAACTATGGATTTGGTATAGTTGGTTCATATGGTAGATGGAATTAGGATAAGTTGTAAAGGTTTTTACAACAAAACTATTGAGCACCTTTATCCTATAATGGGGTTTCCAAAACCTTAGAATAAGCATTCTTTTCCCATTTTGATAGCAACTTCTTTATTGGAAATAAATGACAGTCATGGAAAATTATTGACAATATGAAAGATCTGAAAAGAATAATCAATCACCTTGAGATTCTGTAAATTACAGGACCCTAATAAGGTGCATGTGGATCCAACTAAGATCCAAGTCATTCGGGATTGGCTAGCCCCAACCACTCTAACAAAGCTTCGCAGCTTTCTTAGTCTTGCTAATTTCTACCGCAGGTTCATGTTGGGATTCTCTCATAGCACTTGGCCCTTGTTTCAAGTCACTAAGGGAGGAGCGAAAGAATAATTATTTTGGTCGTAATCTCAACAGAAGGAGTTCGTAGAATTGAAACATCACCTCTGCTCTTCCCTAGTGCTCACATTACTAGACTTGCAACAACCATTTGAGATCGAGACAGATGCCTCTAACTATGCTATTGGGGCAGTTCTTACTCAATAGGGGTACCTAGTGGAATATCATAGTGAGAGACTATCTGACACAGTCCACAAGTATCCCACTTATGACAAAGAAATGTATTCCATTGTGTAGGCTTTCTGACAATGGAAACATTACATTTTGGGGAAGGAAATGGTCATCCACATAGACCACCAACCTGTGCAACTCATACTGACACAAGGGAAGTTTCATAATAATCGCCATCAGAAGTGGTCCACATTTCTGCAATATTTTCATTTGAAAATTAAGTACAAGAAGGGAAACACCAATAATGTTGAAGACTGCCTCAACCGGCCACTGATCGTGGCGCTAACCACCATTCTCAACTCTTGTGTGCATGAGACTTATGATTGGCTACTTCTCTACAAGACCGATCCAGAATTCGTCCACACATAAAAGACACTCTTAGAGGGTACACAAGCTCCAATTTTTCACCTCCAAGATGCACTACTATGTCACCTAGGACACCTTCGTGTTCCTTCAAGAAAGTGTGCCAAGATGATTTGGGAAGCGCACTATAGTCAGGTCACTGGGCATTTTGGGGTCATGAAAACAGTGGCAATACTGCAAAAGTATTTCTATTGGTTGAACCTTCGACAGGATGTTGGGAAGTACATCAGATCTTGCGCTAATTGCACCATTACCAAACCGGCCATCAAGAAGCATGGCCGCTATACTACGCTACCTACCCCTATTCGACCTTGGGAATCCATATCCATGGATTATGTTGTGGCTCATTTGCATTTTCCTTTATTTTATTTGCAAAATAAATAAATAAAACATATATGATAAAATGAAAATCCTTCATATGTGTGAAAGTCATTTTATAATTCACATATTGATCAATTAATATGTTTTCAAAGGATGTAAAGGTGGGACCAAGAGTTCCAACTAATACCCGTGCGAGTTGGCGAGCGGGATTAAAGTCTATTTCATTTGACGAAGATCAGTAGGAACCCGCGGGCACAAACAACCCGCAGGTTATCAGGAGAGGTGCCTTTGCAATTGACCCTGCTGACTAATAGCAGATCAAGAATCGATGGTTCTCATTCACTATGGGAGAAACACTCCGACGAATGCTTTGTACCCCTGAGCGCTCCCGCAGTGACGTATACATTCAATTGGAAAAAAACTCATCTGTCATTGTCATTAGTACTATTACTTGTCCGTTTTAGCATTAATTCAACATTAATGTTTGAACTCCACGCCATCTATTTAAGGGATTCAAGTCTTTCTTTCTATTATCAGTTTCTTATTCTCAGTCATCCATGAAGTCATTCAAGTCATTCTATTTGCTTATTTCCACATACCATTGTCTGCCACCCTGCATTATTCCATGGCTAAGAAATATTCTTTGTCCGGCTCTTCTATCCATATCCCTCTCGTGGATACCGAGCAAGATATTCAGGACACCATCTGCACCATTAAACATTTTCCCTTCTACTAGAAAATTATCTTGAATGAGAAAAATTCCCCCATCTATTTAGCCATGGCTAATTCTGGCATTCTTCTCTACATGCATCCCCAAAAGATATATTTTTCTATAATTTTTGCATTGGTTAGTGCCTGTGCTGTATCCCGTTAAATGTTTTGTGATGAATTTATTAGGAGAAAATGTTCTTTAGGTTTCAGACCAGTTAATTCGCCAAGCCCTATGTTATCCTGAGTCTGAGTTTTATGTTTAGTTCACTGATGAGTCATTGGTAACATTCTATGATAATCTTGTAGGATAAGAGTTTAACCAGGTCATCTCCTTTTTAAAGCCGAATTTGGAGCAATTTGCAGCAGATTATAAAGAATTCCGATCAGAGAATTTTGATGCAGAGGTCAGATCAGTGCTACAATATCTGTCCAAGATTCTTGGAAAAGAAGATTCCGCTCAGATTGACATGTCAGTGTTGGGATTGTTTGCCATGATGATGAGGTCTAAAGTAGTGTTGGATATTCCCTCTTACTGGCAAGAGGCTCTTAATACTCAGCTCATGAGCTTATCCCTCGTTGGGTACTTCAGGTTCCGCTCACTTATCACTTATCTATTTCTGTATCAAAATGTAGAGGAAGTTTTACATTTGGGATTGAATATAAGGGATGCAAATAAGAAAACGCAGTCAATAGTTTTACGGACTGATATAGTAAGAAATGAACCAAATGAGGGAGGGATATTTGATTTTTCTACCTCTTTAATGCCAATTGCTTATAAGTTTTTAAATGGTGCTCCTCCTCCATGTTTCCTGCCCAAAGCTCAAGAGTGTCTCCAGTTAAGTAATGCTTGTAAATATGGGGATTGGTTTGTATATGAAGATCATTCAGAGATTAGATTGTATGGGGCAGGAATAGAACCTTATATATTGCCAACTTTTGTCCCTATGAGGTTGTTTGCATTGAAATTTATTAGACAAAGTCTGAACGTAGATCAAGTTCATTTAGTTCCAATGAAGAAGGGTCTTTTATTTAAATTGCCTATGTATGTGGGTCCATTTGTAGTAAATATGAGGCAAGATTTTGATGAAGCTAGCATGATTTTGGAAGATATGCACTTATTATTAGGTGAGAAATGGGCCTATGACCCCCACAAGGTGATTTCTAAAAGAAGGGTTGAAAATGGCTACTTTGCTTTCATTCATGACAATAAGCCTGAACTTGAAAAATTGGCTAATAAAAGTTTTACAGATTCTATTAGTTCTAGCATATAGACTCCCATCATCTCAGAGAAATTGAGAAAAAGAAGTAAAAAAATAGTTGTTGATTCTGAAGATGAGGAACAAAGAGCTGAGAAGTGGGAAAGACTGATTGAAGGAATACCAAGCACTCAGTCTTTTTTCCTCCTTCAATTAGGAGATGAACATAATGTACCAGCTTCACCTACAAGACATGGAGATGTTCGAGATCAAGTCCCTTTGATCAAGAAGGTTTTTGCTCAGATTACAGAGAGGAATCAAATTATGAAATCTAGTATGGAAGCACAAGAAGAATATCAGATTACTCTTGAACAAACTAGATTATTTACTGCCATGGACTTAGAAAAGGATTAGTTTAAAATTGCTTTTTCTCACCCATATGAAATGACAGTAGGGTCATCAAGTAGTTTTAAAACTGTTAATTTGACTATTGATGTGAAGAAAATTCCTTTACCTGATAAAGTTAATTTACATATGCAGACAGGGAAATTGATTATTAATGATTTAACCAAGTCCAGTGCAGCTACTCAAAAGGCAGAACAAATGCTAGGAAAAGTGATCAAGCAGTTGAAATTGGAAAAGGCCAATTACAGGGCTCTGTCAACTCAGAACAAAGAATTGAAAAATATTATTGTAAAGATTGGAGTGAATCCTAATGATAAGTCGATTGTACAAAAATTGTTATAGAGTGCCGAGTCAAAGATAAATGTGCTGAATAATAAATTAAAGTTGCCCACTGGAGAACACTCAATGGCAACAGAGGTAGTAGAGGTTGAGAATGAGAAAGAAAATCTTTTACAGTAGTTGTTACAAAAATAGGAGGAGATCTCTAAGTTAAAGGACTATGTCCCTAACTTAAAAACTCAAATTGATTCTCATTCTTGTACTATAGTCATGCCATATAGAACTGATGACCCGGTAGAAATATTATCTAAATTGAGTACAGAGTTGAAGATGGCAGAAAAGGATCTCAATAAGGCTTAGAGCGACTTGGAGACAGTAACTAAGATAATGCAGGCTGAAGAAGGATAATTTAATAAATAAAGATCATATTGTCAGATAACTAATAATGAGATCAAGGGTTTAAAGGAAAAATTGAAAGGAAATATAACTGTGATCCAAGCAAAAGACATTGTATGGAATGATATCATTGAAGCTATGAGAACAACTTGAGAGTCCCTAATAATAGTGTTAGAGGAAAAGAATATTATCATAGACTTAGAGGAAAAGGTTATGGCAGATAAAAAAAAGACTCTTAATAGATCCTTATGGGCAAAGAAGTTCATTGATTTCATCAATTTTAAAACAGATCAAGAGTTGGAAGAAAATTAAATTAAAGACATGAAATTATGTGTCCTAATGATTAATAAGTTGTTTGTAAAAAATGCTTGCAGGAAGTCAGCAAAGAAGAAGTTGGCATAGATTAAACAAGCTGTAAAAAGGTTTGACAACATATTCGACAAAAGGGCCAGAGTAGGATTACCTTTGTGCTGGGGTCTCAAAAGCAGTCTTTTATCATGGGATTCCTATGAGCCACTGTTAGTGATAGCGAAGAGTAAAATGGATAATACCCATGAGAAGACCGTTATCTTGAAAGGAGCTACAATTGTTAATTTATTGCAGAGGCATTTTCAATTTCTTTGGATGGTAAAGACTTTGTTCACAGAACGATGTACTTTCACCAGGATCACAGTCTTCTGGCTAGAATATCATAAATTGATCAATTCTCCCAAAACTAGCATCGAGATATGGAAGAAGTGCAGAGCATGGAAGACTGATCCACCTGGCAACAACTCAACGTCACAAAAGAACACGTCAGCATATCCAGAGAATATAGTGGTAGCCAGTCAAATTCAAATTCAACAAATAGATTGAGGCTTTAGTTTTAGTTATCTTTTTAAAAGATCCATATTGTAATGAAGTTTTTAGTTTCCATGTAATAGGTAGTTTATGTATTTTTAGGAAGTTTGAGTAGTTACATGTAGTTTTCAGTAGTTACAACTGTTTTGCATTGTATTTAAAGTAATCAAAAAGAAAGAGGAGGGTTCTGAGTTTTGGACCTCTAGATGACCATAAATTTTATACTAAATTTTCTGAATGAAAGAAGATCAAGTTTCTTGCACCTGTTGATGTTGATGCGTTTTTCCAGTTCCATCATATGTTTATTCTTCTGTGAATGAGGTGAAGTAATGTAGTTGTGGGTCTCATTTTACATTTGTAAGTAAGAGTTAAATTTCCTTAATGTGGGCTCCTTCACTCCAACTATTTTGTCTTCATAAAATTTCTTCTGAAATTTAAAATTATAGATACTATTATTTAGTATATCATATTTAGTTTCCTTTCCATTTTCTTCCTTCCATTTCAAAGAATATCAGCAGATAATGGCATTGTGAAGGCTTTCATTATATCATATTATTAAGGGTTATAAATAATTAATTTCCAAAGGTGTTAAACAAAGACCGTCTGATATCTTAATTTTGTGACATACATTTATAAATGTCTTGAGCACTGGTTCCTTACCACATCCAAGGGATTGTTTCTTGAGATACAAACGATTACATGTTGGGCCTTCCTTCTACTAAGCATGGAAGTGACTTTGTTTTCATGGTCGTCGACATATTCTCGAAGATGGCCATTATGGTAGCCTGCAAAAAGAATAACACAACAGAAGCCACTGCTAAAATCTTCTTTGAATGAGTGTGGGTGTACTTTGGGATCTCATAGTTTATCATCTCAGATCGGGGCAGCAGGTTCCTCAACACATTTTGGTCCAACCTCTAGTCAATGCTGGACACCAAGCTCACCAAGTCCACAACTTTCCATCCCTAAAATGATGGCTAGACAGAGGTCATCAATAAGATGATCGTACACATTCTATTCATGTACAATTCAAAGCATCCATGCACATGGGATGAGAGCCTTCCGTATGTAAAACACAGTTATAATCGGGCTCTCCATAGCTCAACCATCCATAGCCCCTTTCAGGTGGGCTTGGGATTCTAGCCACTATGTCCTATTGACCTAACCATGCCATTTGCGGCTACTCAGGTCAATTTTTCTCATGTCCATTATGAAGCTCACAAGGCGAACAACTTGATTGAGAGCATTCAGCACCTCTGCCAACAAGTTCATGACATATGGATAGAGCCAATTCTAAGTAAAATCAACGACATGATCAACATCGGGTGTCACAAAACTTCCAGGTGGGTGACAAAGTGTGGCAACATTTGCAGAAAGAGTGCCTCACTAGACCCCACTGCAATCTTCGCCCACTCTGATATCGGTCGTACACCATCACCAAGGTTGTAGGGGCCAATTCCTTTGAGCTCAGTATTCCACCATTCCTTGGTCTACACCCAGTGTTCAATGTGGACCACCTTCGGCCCTACTTCCAAAATCTACTGCACACCTCCGACATTTCAGAACAACTCACACCAACAGATTTAAACCCAAAGTCCCTGTAATAGGCCACCACAGATCGTATCTTGGACATGCAAATCAAGAACACTCACCAAGAGAATATCCAACTGTATCGGGTTGTCAAAGCTAGCCAAATCTTGCACTAACTGATCCGGATTTATGCAGAAACACAACAGAATAAACATATAACCATAAATACAGAGATGCGATGGAAATAACACTTCATTTCATTAATATCAAAGAATTGAAATTTTCTTACAGACAGAATGGAAATAAAACTAGCTAGGGCACTAGTAGCTATCTCTAAGAAGAGATGTGGCGGCTACAGGCCTCTGAACTGTGTTACAATGAGGCTTGAGGGCCTATTTATTATTGAGAAACAATGGAGAACTCTAAACTTCCAAAAACCTAACCCTAGGAGATGAAGCGCCAAAACTATGGGCCTCGTTTGGGTAAATCGGTGGTTCAACTTCCTGGGGACGTAAATTTGGCATCCGATCTTCGTTTGACGTGCTCAATAACTTGTTAGAAATATCTGTCCAAGGAGTACAACTTTTGAACTTTTTTGCTCTCCGTTTTCCAAAAAAACGTCATTTATGGCCTCAAAACGGCTCCGGAAGTTTAGGACCTGAAAAACTGCTAAAAATAGTAAGTTTTGTTGCAACTTGAAAACTGAAAGAACTGATGGTGGGCGTTCAAATGGAATAGGTGGGTGGCCACCAATATCCACTTAGATCATTAAGGCCCCAAAATGGCTCCGGGAGTGGAGGACCCGAAAACCTACTAAAAATAGTAAGTTGTGCTGAATGTGAAAAGCTGCAAGAATTGATGGTGCTGGTCCAAATGGAATAGGTGGGTGACTACCGATATCCACCTGGATCATTCCTCCCTCCTTAGGAAGCAATGGTCCCCATTGCATTGAGATTCTCCATGAGATGAGGCAAATTCTATTGAACTGAGTATTAGATGTGTTGAAGATGTCATGGACCTGCGGGTGGACATGCTGGATGCGTTTAGTAAATTTGGTTTTTTTATCAGCCTCAGACAATACATGTTTGGATTCTATATGTGTAGTTGCAGGATGTATGGCAACATCAGGTGGTGGTGCATTGGGAGTCAGATCAATGGAGTGCTTGTCCTGACAGTGTAGAGGAACCTCTATGAGTGAGGAGAAATTGTCATCGTATTCCTCCATGACTTTGTCCATCTGCTGCAGCCGTGAAAGGGAGCCTTGTTTCGAGGTTGTGGCCACAATATTCTTCTTTCCCTGTGAGTGAGTCGTAAGGAAAATGAATTTCCTGGTCTGGGAAACAATCTTACTGCGTTGTTTTGCAGTAGTCAAAGAGATGGCAGGAGGCGGTACTACCTCTGGTATCCTATACAAGTTATTTCCCAAAGTAATAATAACAGCACGAGGCCTAGACTCATACACAGCATGTCGCCTCCACAAGTATGGATTGTGTGTCTGTTCCTCAGAGAGCAACATCACATAATACCTCATCCGTGAATGGCTTGATACTATACGGAAGGCAGCACTGTTCGCGGATGCGGAGATCTCTCCCTGGGTGGAGCCACCCGATGGTATACGGTTGTGGGTGTGCTATGGTCAGTAGGTCGAGCCGCTTCACAACCTCTGTTGAAATGAGGTTCTTTTGTCTTCCGCTATCGATGAGAAATTGCAGCGGAGAACTCTTCACCCACATCTGCGACTAGAAGAGGTGCTCCCCCTCCTCTGGATCCTCTGGACCCTCCCTCTGGATCTTGGTGGTGGAAAAAATGGCATTGGGATCTGCATCAATGATTTTCTTCCCTTTGTCATTGCCTTTGTCTGGTTCTAACTCAGGATTAGAAAATGCATTTGATTCGGGTGCCTTTAGTTCGGCCACCAAAAACTATTTGGCTCGACACTCGTTTGTGCTATGAGTGGGGCTGTTATGAAACTCACACCACTTCCCTATGTCCTTCTTTCAATTTTTGGTGTTTTTTTGAGTCGCATTTCTTTGGCCTTGCCCCTTGTTCTTCTATTCGGGGGCACCTTTCAGATTCATAGATCCAAAGTCTCGCTTCTTCTGCTTAAATTTCTGCTCGATCTTGGTGGCATAGTGATATGTTGTGCCAAGCGATGTAATGTCGAGGAACTCCATTTCCTCCTGAATGTGTTTGTGCAGACAGCCGCGGTACTTGAGCACCAACTGTCTCTCCGAATCTTTAATACCCAACTCTGTGCGCAGGGTATGGAACGAATTCGTCAGTTCGTGCACATCTTGATCTTTTTGTTGCGGCAGCGTGGTCCATTGGATGTATTTGTCCTCATAGCTCCCAACGGGGTAATATTGTTCCTTGATGCCGTCTCAGAACGAATTCCAAGTGGGTGTGGCGGAGAACAGAGAGGGTTCCCCTTTGCCCTCTTGCTCACGGTAGGTTTCCCACCAGTCTTTGACATGGGGGGTAGCTTTGAGGAGTGCAAAAATAATCTTTTCTCGGTCAGAGAAGTCATGGACGAAAATACCCTTCTGACAAATTTAACCATCTATCTACGGCATTTGTCCTATTTTTCCTTCGAATAGGAATGTCGGTTGCAACGTAGAGGGAGTGGCGCCTCCAAGAGTGTGATAGTGTTGGATGTAGATATACACCATTTGTCAGAAAGCGATCGTTGAAGGATTTGAGCAAATTTATCCATCATCACGTTCCTTTGTCTTTCGAGGGCCTCCTCGAGCAATATTTTGATAGGATCTCCTGCTCCCTCATCTTTCTTTTCGTCCCCCATGGGCGTCCGTCGAGGTTTGCGAGGTTGATCTTGCGAGGTTCGACCGGATAAGGCCCTAACTCCTTGTACACGACCTCGTTGAGGACGCTGCAAAGAAGGATGGGAAAAAACATTTTGCTCTGATATGGCAGTCGATTTGTGCAAGAACGCAGCGAGAATAAACACATAACCATAAATACGGAGATGCAGTGGAAATAACACTTCATTTCATTAGTATCAAAGAACTGAAATTTGCTTACAGACAGAATGGAAATAAAACTAGCTAGGGCGCTGGTAGCTATCTCTGAGAAGAGATGTGGCAGCTACAGGCCTCTGAACTGACTTACAATGAGGCTCGAGGGCCTATTTATCATTTAGAAACAATGGGAAATCCTAAACAGCCAAAACCCTAACCCTAGGAGATGAAACGCCAAAACTATGGGCCCCGTTTGGGTAAATTGGTGTTTCAACTTCCCAGGGGCGTAACTTTGGCATACGATCTCTGTTTGACGTGTACCATACCTCGTTAGAAAGATCTATCCGAGGACTACAAATTTGGAACAAGCAACATCGGTCCATGGACCGCAGGCAACATGGTTCACCGCGGGTCCATGGACCCATGTTGCTCTTCGTTTTCCCAAAAAACGTCGTTTAGGGCCTCAAAACGACTCCGGAATTTTAAGACCCGAAAAACTACTAAAAATAGTAAGTTGTACCGAAACTTACAAACTGAAATAACCAATGGTGGGGGTTCAAATGGACTCGATGGGTGGCCACCAATATCCACCTGGATTATTAATGCCCCAAAACGGCTCCGGGTGTGCAGGACCCGAAAACCTGCTATAAATAGTAAGTTGTGCTGAAGCTGAAAAACTGAAAGAATTGATGCTGCGGATCTAAATGGAATAGGTGGGAGGCCACCGATATCCCACACAGATCATTCTACTCTAAACTTGAGCTTAATGGTCCCATTGCCATTGAGATCCTCCATGAGATGATGCGGTCTGTTAGTGAGTATTAGATGTGTTGAAGATGTCAAGGACCTGCGGGTGGACATGTTGGATGCATTTAGTAAATTTGGTTTCTTTATCAGCCTTAGATAGTACATGTTTAGATTATGTATGTGTAGTTGCAGGATGTATGGAAACATCAGGCAGTGGTGCGTTGGGAGTCAGATCAATGGAGTGCTTGTCTTGACAGTGTAGAGGAACCTCTATGAGTGAGGGGAAAACTTCCTCGTATTCCTCCATGACTTTGTCCATCTGCTGCAGACGTGCAAGGGAGCCCTGTTTCGAGGTTGTGGCCACAATATTTTTCTTTCCCTATGAGTGAGTTGTAAGGAAAATGAATTTCTTGGTTTGGGAAACAATCTTACTGCGTTGTTTCGCAGTAGTCAAAGAGATGACAGGAGGAGGTACTACCTCTAGTATCATGTACAAGTTATTTACCAAAGTAATAATAACAACATGAGGCCTAGACTCATACACAGCATGTCGCCTCCACAAGTATGGTTGGCCCAATAATACATCAGTTACATCAAGAGGAGCAACATCACATAATACCTCATCCTTTAATGGATTGATGTTGTATGGAAGGCGACACTGTTGGTAGATGCAGATATCTCTCCCTAGGTGAAGCCACCCATTGGTATATGGCTGCGGGTGTGCTATGGTCGGTAGGTCAAGCCGCTTCACAACCTCTGCCGAAACGAGGTTCTTTTGGCTTCCACTATCGATGAGAAATTAGGCGAACTATTCACTACATCTTATTTGGAAGAAGGCGCTCCCCCTCCCCAACAGATCCTCACAGACCCTCCCTCTTGGATCTTGGTGAGGGTGGAAAAAAATGGCACTGGGATCCGCATCAATGATCTACTTCCCTTTGTCATTGAATTTGTCTGGTTCTGACTCAGGATCAAAAAATGCATCTAATTCGGGTGCCTTTAGTTCGGCCACCAATGACTATTTAGCCCAACACTCATTTGTGCTGTGAATGGGGATGTTATGAAATTCACACCACTTCCTTGTTTCCTTCTTTGGATTTTTGGTGTTGTTCGAGTTGCCCGAGTTGCATTGCTTTGGCTTTTCCCTTGTTCTTCGGTTAAGGGCTTTCTTCCCGGATTCGTAGGGCAAAGTCATAAACTATGATTCCAATCAGAATTTACGCTCCAATCTAATTTGTATAGCGATATGTCGTACCCGAAGCAATGTAATTCGAGAAATCCATTTCCTCACAGATGTGTTTGTGTGAACGATCACGGTATGAGCATAAATGTCTCTCTGAATCTTTAATACCCAACTTTGTGCGTAGGGTATGGAACAGATTCGTCAGTTCATGCACGTCTTGGTCCTTTTGTTTCCGCAGCATGGTCCATTAGATGTATTTGTCCTCATAGCTTCCCACGGGGTAATTATGTCGCTTGATGCCGTCTCAGAATGAATTCCAAGTGGGTGTGGCCGAGAACAGAGATGGTTCCCCTTCGCCCTCTTGCTCATGGTAGGTTTCCCACCAGTCTTTGACATGGGGGGCGGCTTTGAGGAGTGAAAAAATAATCTTTTCTCGGTCAGAGAAGTCATGGACTGAGAAATACCCTTCCAGAAAATTTAACCATCTGTCTATGGCGTCTACATCTATTTTTCCTTCAAATATAGGAATGTCAGTTGCTGTGCAGCAAGATATTTTTGTGCCTCAGTGCGTTGTTGGATCTGGCATGCGCCATATGTGAGCGATCGTTGAAGGATTTAGCGAGGTTATCCATCATCGCGTTCACCTTTGTTTCTCGAGGAGCCTCCTCGACGATCATTTCGATAGGATCTCTTGCTCCCCTCTTCTTTCTTATCTTCATAGGAGTTCGTCGGGGGTTTGCGGGGCGGTCTTGAAGGGTTCAACTAGATGAGCCCTAACTCATTCCTCTACCTCGTTGAGGACATAAAAAGAGAAGGATAGAAAAACAAAGGCATAAATTAGAAAGTTTGGTTTATGTAGGAACACAATAGAATAAACATATAACCATATATACAAATATGCAGCGGAAATAACACTTCATTTCATTAATATCAAAGAGCTAAAATTTGCTTACAGACATAATGGAAATAAACTAGCTAGGGTGCTGGTAGCTATCTTTGAGAAGAGATGTGGTGGCTACGGGGCCTCTGAATTGAGTTACAATGAGGTTTGAGGGCCTATTTATTATATAAAAACAAGGGAAAACCTTAAACATCCAAAACCCTAACCTTAGGAGATGAAGCGCCAAAACTATGGGCCCCATTTGGGTAAATTGGTGTTTCAACTTCCCGGGGACGTAACTTTGGCATCCAGGTCTCGGTTTTGACGCTCGATAGCTGGGTAGAAAGATACATCCCAGGGTAAAATTTTTGAATAGAAACGGCCATGTGTTGGGTGAAACTATTGTCGTTTAATTCTGTTGTAGTAATTGCCCAAATATTTAATTTTTCAATCCGAGGTTCGTAGGCTTACGAAGCACTTGCACTATATATGCAGGACCGAAGTGGAACTAATCTAATCTGAAATCAAATTAATCTATGAAAGCAGGAAATTGCATAAAGGAAAAGCAGTACAACATGTGACGAGCTGAATGACAAATGACATATATGAGTTCACAACAATAACGCCATCTCAAATTACATTACAAGAATCAAATGACAAATCATGAAAGCATACAATAAAAGAATATGAGTCACAGTTAAGAATCCCCCTTCTCCTAATTACAATACTATCTCTCCAAACTCAAAAACTAATGAACTAATGAATTCCTGAGATCCTGAACTAATTAAAATGAAGAGAGAGCACTCTCTTATATACATGAAGAAGCTAACCATCTCATTCAACCACTCTCAACTACTTTCCCATTATTACAAGACATGATCCCTTTGAATCCTCCATACATCTCTCACATATCTTGAATAAGACATGCCAACCAAATCCTCCATGATCTTCTCCTTAGGAATAGGCTTGAATAATTATCTCCTTAATATGGTGGAGGAGATATTCCAGAAGTTTAGAATTAATCCTTCACATTTCTCCTACACATTACAAAGCTCACACATTCTTTGAAATATATATTAAAACATGTATATTTTCTAATATTTAATCATAAATTCACTTATAATACAAAAATGAATAAAGTGGAAAATAGGAAGGTGAAACCCAAATGTATTTATGAAAGTGATATAATGAAAGGTTAATGGGATGATGAAAGGTAAGGAATAGTGAAGGGAAAGGTGGATGAAATACGACATTTCTGAAGCCCAACATCCCCCCCAACTGAACTTGTTGCATGTCCTCATGCAACCATGCATGGATCTCTTTGAAATCTGAACTTTGGCTTTACATGATGATGTCTTTTTTAATAATGAATGTTTCCAGGATATGTGCAGGGCATGAGTAACAACTTTCATTTTCTTATGGTTGGTTCTTGTGTGACAACCATGAGTACAAAGAATGTTGGTTCTTGTGTTAACAACACTCATTTCATTTTCTGTTCTCTTTTCTTATGGTTGGGTCTTGTGTGACAACCATGAATACAAAGAATGTTGGTTCTTGTGTTAACAACATTCATTTCACTTCTTGTTCTCTTGCTGCAATAATAATGTAAATACTCACTGGAAATAATAAGCTATCAATGTGCATAAGAAAGCCCTTTTTGTAATATTCATGAAATATGCCAATATGTATATTAAAGTGCAACAAAGTATCATTGGAAAAGAAATTTTGGTGAATGGTGAATGGTAAGTGAGAAAAAAAAATGGAGTGATAGTGGTGGAGAAATGGAATCATGGTGGTGAATATGTAGTTCCCCCCCCAACTGAATTGGTTGCATGTCCTCATGCAACTTGGCGTGGGTCATGAAAGGAAATGGAGCATGATGAGGGAATTTTCCAAAATATTCAAGTCAGCATATAAGGAATTGCATGATTAAAGATTAGAAAACAACATACTTCCACTTACCCAAGAATGATGAACTATGCAATAGGAATGTAGTTGCTGCTGCTGCTGAATCATGAAAACGTGACTGGTATCGTAGCTGTAACTGCTGTAACTGCTAGATCAGAGAATATGTGATTATGGTTGCAACTGCTATAACTGCAACTGATGTAACTGCTAGAACATGGAAGGTTTTACTGCAGCAGGATCATGAAAATGTAACTGTGAATGCTGATGCTGCTGTAACTGGATCCTGGGGAATGAAGGAATATGAACTGCTGATGCTGAATCATGGAAAAGACAAAGGCTGAAAGTGGAACTGTGATACTCTCGTAGATCAGAATTCATGTTGCGGTAACTGCTGAGGGAGTCGTGAAAAAGTGTATAGTCTTCGTCTGCTACAAAACTGATGGTACAAATCTAATCATGCGAAAGAATGTGTTGATGTCGAGCATGAAGAGAAATCATTGGATTACCGGCCATTGATGTATGCCGTTAACCAATGCGAGGCAAACTCACCATTGATGTCAATGAGTGCCAAGGTACTCGGGTACATCTTGCGAAATGCGAATAGAGGGGTTGACGTCGAGCCATTTGCAAGATCTGATGATCAAGGGACATTAATGTATTCCCATGATTGTCAGCGAGAGAACTTGCCATTAAGGCATGCAAGTCTCAAGGTACCCAAAAGGAACTCTAGTCTATTTCCCAGATAAGGTGCTGAGGTCGATGGGTCAAGACTTGTTGAAAGGTGGGCCTTAAGAAATCCCACATCAGTCAACGCGAGTTTATACAAAGAGATTTGGTAGGACTATAAATGGAAAGAACTCACGGACAAGCAGTGTGGATCAACATGGCGAGGAAAGCAAGGCAGTGTAATTATGGAAAGGGGATCAGTTTTATTCAGAAGGAAAACTAGAAGGAAAATGAGCTGAAAGGGATAAAGGAATGTATGCGATTTTAGAAAAATAACTGTGCATGAAGTCGTGAAAGATAAGGTAATGGAAAATAGGCTTCAACACAAGGATGGTCAATCAGCTTTGAAGGAGAAGTGTTACAGTGTTACTGCATGGATAATGGAAAAAGTGGAAATGTTGGTGTATCAACATGGTCACTGTGTAAAAGCAAACATCAAGAGGCGCAAACATCATGATGTTTATGGCGAGTTACATCTCCTTCAAGCTATTTATGAAAGCACGCTTCTCACAAAGTTCTGTGATCTTTGAAAATCACTTCAGCAGCAAAATGCGATCATGTCCGAAACCTAAAAAACTTAGTACAAATCCTTTTTGAAAACTTCGTGAGAGCATTGTAAAACATAAGATGCGAGAATAAGCACAAATGCGAGCAAAAGAAAGAAACTGTGTGTTAACCTGTCGCCTGTGCTGATTTCATCATCGATCGCTGTCAAAGTGACTTCAAGAAAACAAATTGGTGTTAAGCGTAAATACATGCATTCGTATTGTTTTCAGGAATTTATTAAAAATTCCATTTGCAATTTTCATGAAATTAGAGGCAAAAAGAAAAACAAAACAAGCAAAATTAAAGTCAGATCTCCATTTTTTCGCATGCTTTGCAAAGTATAGCAACAGTGTCTTGGTGCTGGCGAATCTTCAGTTTCTTGCTGATTCAATTTCTTAGATGTACTGTTAAATTCATTCAAGCAATTAGAAGTTGGGCAGAGTATGTTTCGCATCGATTGGCTGCAATAATCTCACTTAGTTCTCTGCAAGATTGGACCTGTACATCATCAAGCAGTAACAGATAATTTTGATAATCCAATCAGTGTTCTTAAGTACCCTAACATCATGAACATTAGTGTAATGAAGCAGTGTGTAAAATGGAGATAGTGAGTAAAAAAAAACAATCAGTTTTCGGCATAAGCATAAGAATCCAAAAATTCTTCTCCAATCTTAAGCTCAGCAACATTCTCTTCCTGTTCTGACGTTGAAGCCATTGTCGTGTTTTGTTGATAGATGCTGTGGTTGTCAAACAAATTTATTGAGTAAAAGAAATAGGCTCCATTGTGTTCTCGGCCTTTGCCCAAATCTAAGCTGCCTGCAAAACGTTAAAATAGAAAATTGTTGAAAAGAAGAGCCCTTTGTCTGCCGGCTGAAAACCGTTCTAGCCAACCTGTGAAATCACACTCTCAATGATATCAGTGGGAAACATGTTTTACAAATTATGGCTCTATAGCACAATTATGCAAGCTACGAACATCTTGGTACTTTCAAGCATTTCTATGCAATGGAATCAGCAATTATTATTATAATGTCCCTCTATTCATTTAATATGGAACAAGAATAGAATCTATCAATCAAATTAAATTCACATGTGAAGGGAATAGAGTGCTTGAAGCAAGTATTAAGATGAGCTTCTTCCTCCGGACTCACGATCTTCTGAAAATGTGAATGATAGATATGGGCATAAACTCGGAAGAGAGATGCTGATACCTCTATCAGTTCCTTGATTTGAACACCATCTGCCCGTCTATATTCGTGAGTCGAAATAATAACGATACAAAAATCAGTACAAAACTATCTCCAAACAAGAACAACATGGGAGATCCCATTACATGCAACACTCAGAGAGGATATTAACAGAACATCGTGTTTTTTTTTTTTTTTCAACCGTGAATTCAACATTAACACATTAACACGGTGAATTCATATATTAATACATTTAACATTGAGATCTGTTCAGATAATAAAAAGGCACACCACATATATAAAAAAAACAATTAAGTTTTAAGAGCTAGCTTAATTGGTGAAGACTTTATCGTACCTCTGTCATTGAAAAATTCAGGGACTCACACGCATATTCCATGTTCCCACCAGCTTTCGTAAGTGCATGTGTTTACAAGGCGCTTGAAAATCTTGCGTGGATCATTGACAGATCTATGTTATTTTTGACACTGTATAAAAAGTCACCAGTGGAAGCTATCCTTCCAGAAATCCATTCAGGAGCTAATTCACCAAGAAGCTGCAACTGCTCCTCAACTCCACTTCTATCAGTGACAACGGTGTGATTTGATATTGTTTTGTGAACAAGCTCCTCAAGAATCCAGAATGCTTCTCCATAGTATGACATAGCAGAAGTATCAAACTGTTGATAACTTGATACCACTAGGATGAAAAACTATACGAGTTGAACAGATCTAATAAATGAATTTAACTGCATTAATTGTTCGTCCTCCTGATCCGTCATACTAACATACTCTGCCACAACGAATGCAAATAGATATGTGTTTTTGACATGAGATACAAAGTTATGTTCAATGACATTGCTGGCATGATTTCATATTCTATGAAAACTTGCATTTGAAAGAAACAAGCCAACATTTAGTATCAGAATATTCCTTCAACACCATCAGAAACTCTACTAGACGGCAAAAGCACCTGTACAAGCTGTCACTGGTGAAGCATCTTGTCGTTTATTAGCTGAAGCATATTTCTTGGTAATGAATCTGAAGAAGTCCCTTCATAAAAGTTCAAACGTCAACCAATTTAAACCACCCTGACCAGAGTCAGCACCAGAACTTTTCCCCAGATGAAATAGATATTTTCTCGCTTTTCTTCAGTTCTTCAAACATGTAACGTGGCGAAAGACATCCCATGGCCAACCGAGGTGAAATCTTACATGAGAAGTTTGCACCATAAAGACTTTCTCCAGAACCATGCTTACCAACCTTGTTGGGCTGCTCTCTACATTCTACCGCAAACTTTTTTTAGCCTTTGCAAAGCTTCTGATTCACCTCCAGATATATCGAAAACGGATTCGTTCATGGGAGAAGCTTCAACAGTTTTTGGTTTTAGTTTCTCGACATCAGTCACTGCTGCACGTCTCTCGAGTAAATGCACTTGCACATCCATGAAAGAAAATAATAATACTAATTGAAAGCTTTGAAACACGAAAAAGTGATTAAAAGTGTTTTGCAAGTTACATATCGATGTTTGAGCGGTGCAAGTTGTAAGAGAGCGGTGCAAGAATATATTCAACTGATACGTCCATCATGAACCAAAAGTATTTTGCATGAACCGAACAGTAGAGCTGCACCCATAACTACACTTGTGTCGTATAGAAAAAGTAGGTATCATTCGTAGATTTTGTAGATAAAATGGTGCAGTGACAGATTTATTAAAGAAAACATGTTTTAACGCATTAGATGGATCAAAATTAAGCCGACATTCTGTCTTCGCCGACGAAATTTAAGAAATAAAATTATGTAACTCTGAGAATCAAAGCACTCGAGAACTAAAAGGTTTGACTTCCACAAGCCAGTTTACAGATATATAATGTTCGTTCAGCAGTGTCATAATGCCATTTCAACATTGACATAATAGCTCACGCCTTCACCATGCAAGTTTCCAGCCAAGCATTATGTTGAGAAATAGAAATGAAAGAATCTGAACCATGGTTTCAAAAGAAATGCATGTGTTTGGATAGGAAATTTCATAAACCTTGCCTCCTGATAGATACATTACTCTGTTTTCTCTCAAAATATATTCCCGCAAAAGCAGAGAGATGTATACATAGATACAGAGAAATTTATTTATCCCTCCAAAGTACGAACTGTTATGTGTAAATCTTAGAGTTGACATAGATACAGATTCTTGAATATCAGAAGGCAGAAGATAAAGAATTAATATTGGCTCCAAAACACAGCTTGCAAAAGCTACAGCTAATCTCATAATTATTGAATTTGAAGGATACTTCTGCTGAATGTGACGTAATAGTTTCAAAACACATCTATAATGTGGCACCAAATTCCCCAACAGCGCGGCATTTGCATTAAGTAGGCAGACTTACCTGCATGTACAATCCTCTCACACGCCATAGAAAACACACAGGGATCGACATTTCTTGTTTGATTCTTGGAGGAAAACAATGAGCCCCTGATTTTCTGTAAAACTACTTAGACATATATTCATCTCCACTCAGGTTGTGATCAGTTTCTTCCACTCGCCCTAATTTGAATTTCGAAGAAACGGATGGGGTAGTTGAAATCATATATTCAAAAATTTCAACCTGAACAATGTGACGTTCTACTTTTCACAAAGTTTGAGTGATTTGATGACAGAATGAAAACCGGGACAATTATATAACTTACCAAGTGTTTACTTTGAAACCGGGACATCTGTGTTTTAACGCACCATGTTTTAAGTCTACGAAAAATGCTGGGTGACGAAAATGATAACTACTTTTCTTGCTGCTGCGCCTGAAGATGAGATGATGCTCCCCAATAAATTGCGCCTGAGCGATTTGGAGACACCAAGGCAGGGGAAGCAAACGCTGGCCTGGATAGGGAATTGTTGTTAACCTGTGAAATATGATGAAAAGGTAGATGAGAATTATAGGGCGCAGTTGTTATAACGAGGCCAAGGCTCTTCTTTGCCTTTGAAATCCAGGACTGCAACAAAGCGTCCGAGCCGCAGGCCAGTCAAATGATTTCTTGATCTCCCTTGTCCTGCAAAAGCGAATATCCCATGATCTTGGACACATTTTCTGGCTCTAAGCTCTGAATCCGCCCGAAAACAATCGGCGTAGCATCATGCAACTCTATTTTGGGTACAAACAATGGAGAAAAACTCGTAGCCCGTAAGGAAGGAATCCGTCAAATAAGTAACAGCATAGTCATTTAATCACAAAAATTACGCCGACGGATAGAAGATTTAGGAAAGCCAATCCATAAAAAAATAGTTATCTGACCGTCATATTGATGGAATTTCGTTCCTATTATCTTGAAATGCCAAAGATAGTGTAACAACCCGTGGATTTTGGCCGATATTTTTCAATCATCCCCCGCATAGTATCCCAAATTAGGTGTGAGAATTAATCATGGAAGAAATGAGAATTATCTTTTATTTTATTGCGGTTTCATTTGTTTGCTGCTTATCGACTTGGTCTGTTGTTGCAGGTTTATGAACAGTGGACAGAGGGATGGCATCGCTACAGCTTGTAATTCCAATGAAACTTACAGTTATTTTAGTGAAACGATGATCCTGGAAAATTTCTGATTCAATTGTTTTTGCAGGTTTGATCAGTTAATTGCTTGCTGCAGATTTTAGTATGTCCAGAAAACACAGTTTCAGCAACTGTTCTGATAAAATGCGACACAGTTTCAGCCACTGTTATAAAAGCGCTAGACACAGTTTCAGCAACTGCTAAACACAGTTTCAGCGACTATTCAGATAAAACCTCAGTTTGTTTTTATTCAGCCTCAATTCATGGTTTATTAAAAAAAAATTTCGCAAATGGAGAAAAGAAAAGAAAAAAAAAATGATTTGCAAATTAATGATAAAATCGATTAGGCATATTGCAATTTTTTTTATTTTTTATTTTTTTTAATTCCTGAAATTAATCTAGATCATTTTTATTTTCTGATTCTCGTGATCGCACTAAGCGTAGAGGAGAGCATACTTATTCTAGGAAAAGAAAAATTGAGAATGAAAAAAAAAACTGAAAATGAAAGCTTGCCTACTCTATACTAGTTAAAATTTTAAAAATTAATTACGTGTAATTAAATTTCCAATGAAGCCATTCACGTAGCAGTAACAGCAATATATTCAATAGCCATTGTTTAACTGAAAAATGAAAATATTCCAGCGTGAATGAGTTTAATTGCTGAAACTGCAAATCAACTAAATAAAAATAAAAAAATGAATCTAATCGAGTACTTACCTGGAACCATTGTTCAATAAGGCTTTGATAGGCATGATTTCTCTTACTTAGATCATGTTGTAGCTCCTCTTCTTCTTTCTCGATTTCCTGTTAGAATGATTGTTCGCCATCAGATGTGCAGGATTCTTCAGATGTTGAATCTTCGTTTGTTTCTTGGGGAGTAGTTGAACTTTTAATTCTTGTCAAGATCTCTTCTTCCAAGGAAGAGGAGATCCCGACTTCTGCTAGGATCTGAGTGAGTAGTTCCAAGCTGAAACTCATTGTTAAACCATGTTGAAAAAGGGATTCTTACTGCACCCAAAAATTAAATCTAAAAAGCTTAAATGAAAATAAACTACTTTCATAAATAAAAACACTCATGCTGAAACAGAAAAAAAAAAAAAACACTCTTCACAGTTGCGGAAATCAAACACACTTGCAGGAAAGAAGATCAATAAACCATAACAGAGAACAGGACCCTATTCCTCCAAGCAGGAATCTTCAGCACCTGTTTCCTGATATCAGTCATACTGCAGAAAAAGAAGATTAATCAACGGAGAACAGGACCCTATTCCTCAAAGCAGGAATCTTCAGCACCTGTTTCCTGATATCCGTCACACCTACATGTCCTGACCCATGAGGCCGAGCCCGTTACAGTATGTCGAACGATGCGTAGGCTGTTCCCCACATCTTACAACCCTGTCACCTCGGAGTTAGAAACATGTTTAAACACACTTGCATGAAAAATCAAACTGAACTTCAATCCATCGTGCTTCCCCGGCAACGGCGCCAAAATGTTGGGTGAAACTATTGTCGTTTTAATTCCGTTGTAGTACTTGCCCAACCATTTAAATTGTCAATCCGAGGTTCGTAGACTTACGAAGCACATGCACTATATATGCAGGACCGAAGTGGAACTAATCTAATCTGAAATCAAATTAATCTATGAAAGCAGGAAATTGCATAAAGGAAAAGCAGTACAACATGTGAAGAGATGAATGACAAATGACATATATGAGTTCACAACAATAATGCCATCTCAAATTACATTACAAGAATCAAATGACAAATCATGAAAGCATACAATAAAATAATATGAGTCACAGTTAAGAATCCCCCTAATCCTAATTACAATACTATCTCTCCAAACTCAAAAACTAATGAACTAATGAATTCCTGAGCTCCTGAACTCCCCAAAATGAAGAGAGAGCACTCTCTTATATACATGAAGAAGCTAACCATCTCATTCAACCACTCTCAACTACTTTCCCATTATTACAAGACATGATCCCTTTGAATCCTCCATACATCTCTCACATATCTTGAATAAGACATGCCAACCAAATCCTCCATGATCTTCTCCTTAAGAATAGGCTTGAATAATTATCTCCTTAATATGGTGGAGGAGATATTCCAGAAGTTTAGAATTAATCCTTCACATTTCTCCTACACATTACAAAGCTCACACATTCTTGAGATATATATTAAAACATGTATATTTTCTAATATTTAATCATAACTTCACTTATAATACAAAAATGAATAAAGTGGAAAATAGGAAGGTGAAACCCAAATGTATTTATGAAAGTGATATAATGAAAGGTTAATGGGATTGATGAAATGTAACGAATAGTGAAGGGAAAGGTGGGTTAGAAGACGACATTTCTCAAGCCCAACACCCAACTACTCTAAGGACTGTTACCATAGGGGGAAAATGACTGTAGACATAAATATACACGATGATGTGAAAATATGAGCTCAAATAAGGGGGAGTGAGATCTCAACCCCATAAAAATGCATAACTATTGGGTGTGGAGCCCGATTATCTTGTTTACTTTATCACAGCACGGACCCCATACATTCAAAGGGGCGCAACACCGCCCGTAATTAATCGCCGCCATGGGGGTCCAAAGGGGGGGCTAGAAAGAGCACTTTTCAAGCCCCCCTCGACGGGGTTTTGGCACCCCGAAGCTGTAACGTATGTAAAATTGCCTTGCAAAATTATAGTAATTTCTAGTCAATTTGGGCAAGCCATTAGGAAAACATCCTGACGGTAGAAGTTATGTTTAGATTAGGTTTTTTTTCCCTAGAAGGAAACCCCTTTGTATATATGAGGTTATTGTATTAAGCCATATGTATTTTTTGAGTATTCTTTTAGCTGAGAAAACGGTGAGAGGAGACTCAGGAGAAAGAACATAGGATATTGGCGAGTTGATCCGCCGTAGGTTTTGTCTTTTTCTCATTTTGCCGGATAATAGAAAGGAAGGGATCGGTTGTTCCTGTGGTGGACATACGAACCGGGGTGAACCACGTATATCCGTGTCTCTTCGGTTTTATGTGTTTTGTGTGCTTGTATTTTTCCGCATATTTTTTATGTGTTGCATTGCTCCATATCAGCTATATAATTCTCTAACAAATCGGGTATAAGAGATGAAGGTATATTTGGTCGATAAAATCATGTGAAAGAAGGGTTCCCGGTTCCGAGGGAGCAATGGCGATGACGGTGTTTAGGGGTCGAGAAATTTCATGGCCAAAAAATTTCACTGTGGAAGATGCACATGGAAGATTATCCGTATCAGAAAGATCTATACCTACCATCGAGCGAAAAACAAAGAAGCCGACGAGCATGATGTACGCGTAATGGAACATTCTGATAGAGAGGCACTTGAATAAGACGCGTTGTGCCTGTCGCGTAAGTCACCTTCAATATTTCGAAGGAAACAACAATAGAGGGTTTGATGCAGATGTTGGCGAAACTATATGAAAAAACCCTACCTCAAACAAGGTATTTCTTATGAAACGACTATTTAATATGAAGATGTCTGAAGGTGGATCTATTGGCAGCATCATTTAAATGAATTTAACATGCTTACTAGTCGCTAAGTTCGTAGGGGTAAAATTCTGGATGATTAAAGTTAGAGCTTTGTTATTCTTGTGCTCATCTCCGCAGAGTTGGAATGGTTTAGTAATGGCCATTAGTAACTCTATCTCCGGATCTAGTACTTTAAAGTTTGATGATGTTTTTGGTGCTATCCTTAGCGAGGAAATGGGCATTTAAAAGTTTTTATGAGACATCGTGTCATGATTTGAGTGCAGAGCTCTAGGAAGAAGAAATGAAAAATAGGAAAGAGCTCCTGGATATCGCAATAAATCAAGGAAAGACATCCAAGTCCGTACCTGTGATAGTGTGGCCGGAATTGCGGAAATAAAGGACACCTAAAGAAAGACCGTAGATCTCAAGGGGAGCAAGAAGGAGACACAAAGTAAGAAAACAATCATGAAGCAAATGTGATGATGTGTTACAAGATGATTTGATTCTTTCTTTTGAAAATTTACTCTGGCCTGCCAGGGATTCAGAAGTCATCCATACACCGATAAGAAATATTTTCATGACTATGTTCAAGGATATTTTGGACAAGTTCATTTGGGTGATGATAAACTCGTAAAATTGTTGGAAATGGGTAAATTTCTTGTAAAAAAAAACACAGACGTGGTAAAACCAAATGTCTACTAAAGGAGGTAAGGCATGTTCTTAGATCTCAAGAAAAATCTGATTTCAATGTGGCAGTTAGGCAGTGCTGAAGGTTGTGCGTGCAACTTTCACAGATAAAACTTAAAGTGTCATCAAAGGAGCGCCGGTAATAGCAAAAGGTGAAAAGGTCGTACATTGTATTTATGAAATGGTATTTTTAACTCGTTAATGCTTTAACTTCCAAAGGATCAGATGCAGCATTATGGCATCATAGGCTCATTACACATGAGTGAGAAGGGGATGAAAATTCTTCACTCAAGAAATTTGTCGCCAGTTTGGTGAATGTTGATTTGGATTTTTGTGAGAATCGGTGAGTCATGGAAAATAGAAGAGAGTCATATCGACGTAGTTGGGAAAGAAAAGAAGAGTGAAAAATTGGAGCTTGTGCATACAGATGTATGGGGACCTGCTCTCAGCATCATCTCTATGGCTCTCGTTATTATGTTACTTTTATTGATGCAATCTGTAGAAAAGCACGTATTTATTGTATTCAAAATAAATATGATATATTTGATACTTTCAAGAAATGGAAAGCTTTGGTTGAGATTGAGACGGGAAAGAAGTTGAAGCGTCTCAGATCAAATAATGGAGGTGAATATTGCAACAAAGAGTTTGATAGGTACTGTTCAGAGCATGGAATTCGCAGAGAGAAGGAAGTTCCAAGAACACCACAAGAAAATGGTGTGTCAGAAAGGATGAATAGAACAATCATGGAGCATGCAAAGTGCATGCGATTCCATGCAGGATTGCCTTTGCGCTTTCGACAAAATGTTGTAGATACCGCTCGTTTATCTAATAAACCGTAGGGCCTTTCAATTTCCTTGGATGGTGGTATTCCAAAGGAAGCATGGATAGGTAAAAAGGTAAACTACTCTTTTTGAAATCCTTTTGGTTTTGAGGCCTTTGTCCATATTAATAAAGAAAATAGAACAAGCTTGAGGCAAAATCAAAGAAATGTACCTTTATTGGATATGGTGCTAATGATTTTGGTTATCGCTTATATGATTATGACAATAAAAAAATCATTAGGAGCAGAGATGTAATATTCAATGAAAAGGTCTTGTATAAAGAATCCCATTATGTGAAAAGAAACAGAAAAAAGAAAGCAAGAATACGCGGTTCTCGATGAGACATTCGTAAAAAGTAAAGGTGCTTGAAAAATAATAATAATCAACAAGCACAACAACAGCGCAACCACCACAACAGCAACAGTACCTCAAACACTCGAAAGTGGTGTTATAAGATCTACCAAAGATAAGTAGACCCCCGAACGATACTCTCCTTCATATTATATTATTTATTCTCGATCGATTCTCGTGAACCCGAATGTTATGAAGAAGCAATGCAGTGTTGAAAAGTAGAAGAAGTGGAGCTAGCCATGGAAGAAGAGATGGACTCTCAATAAATAACCGTACTTGGGACTTAGTCGTTTCCCCGCAGTAAAACTACATTGGCAGTAATAAACAGGCTTAAGGTCAAGGAAGAAGATGGAGGAAAACATAGGTACAAAGCGTACTTGTGGTGAAGGGGTTTGCACAAAAAGAAAGGTATTGATTTTGATGAAATATTTTCTCTTGTTGTTAAGATGAATTCAATCGTAACTATCTTAAGTCTCAGAGTAACGTAAGATTTACATCTTGGAACAGCTAGATGTAAAAAGACAACATTTCTCCATGGAGATTTGGAGGAAGATATATACATGTAGCAACCAAAATAAGGATATGAGGTAAAATGGAAAGAAAATTGGTGTGCGTGTTAAAGAAGAGCTTGTATGGCTTAAAACAGCTCCAAGGCAAAGTGGTATCTAAAATTTGACAAGTTCATGTCCGAACAAGGTTATACTAGATGTCACTCTGATCAGAGCTTATTCAAAAAGGAAAAAATGATGGCAGCTATATTATATTGTTATTGTATGTAGATGACATGCTTGTTGGGTGTGTCTAACATGCGGTGAAATAAATGTGCTCAAAAAAAATGGAAAATTCGTTTGCAATGAAGGATTTGGGGAGCTGCAAAACAAATCTCGGTATGAGGATAATCAGAGACAAAGAAATCGCAAATTAACACCGGTTCAAAATGAGTACATAGAGAAGGTGTTGAAATATTTAATAAGAAGAATGCAAACCAGTTAGTACACCTTTTTTGTATAGCTATTTCAAACTTAGTAAGGAGATGTGCCCAAAGACCCAAGAAGACATGGATTATATGTCTAAAGTTCCATATGCATCATGAGCTTGAAGCTTAATGTACGCAATGGTTTTAATGGTTGGTCCATATCGCACATGCAAGGGAGTTGTGTTGTGCACATGAATAATACACAGAAAAGAACATTGGATGGCGTAAAATGGATTCTCGGAAGAGTTTGAGAGGTACCACAAATCAAGAATTATGCTTTGAAGGGTTCAACATTTGCCTACAGGGATATGTTGATGGAGATATGGCATGTGACAGTAGATAATGTGAGGAGCACTACAGATATGTATTTATCGTAGGTGGAACAATCGGGCGCTGGGTTTCAAAATCCAAAGTGTTGTTTCACTTTCAACAAATGGCCGAGTATGTTGTCGCTTGGCGAGGCTAGTAAAGAAATTATTTGGTTATAAAGGTTTATGGGTGAATTGCACAGCAGTGATATGGGTACATTATACAGTTGATAGCCAAAGTGCCATATTCATCTTGCAAAGAACTCAGCATTTCATTCCATGACTAAACACATACATCTCAAGTACCATTTCATATGGCCGTATTGGAAGATGGAGAGCTGAAGTCGAAAAGATACACACTAGCCAAAATCCCGTATATTCTAACAAAAGTCAGACCAGGGGAGAAACCGAGAATGTGCCTGGCCAATTTGTCTTCAAGGATGACGATGAAGATGAGAATAGCTAGGTCCAAAGAGGGAGTCATTGTCCAGTTGTAAATGAAGCAAGAATGGAGTTGCTACACCGCCTCCAAGTGGGAGATTGTTGGGTGTGAGCCCGATTATCTGTTTACTTTTTATCAGCGCATTGGACCCTATACCTTCAAAGGGGCGAAAAACGCTGCCCGCAATTAATCGCTGCCATGGGGTCCAGGGGGCGGCTTTCGAGCCCCCCGGTAGGCCGGCCGCCCCAAAGCTAAAAAAGATGTAAAATTGCCTTGTAAAAGTATAGTAATTTCTAACAACTGGCCATTCATTAGGAAAATGATCCGATGTAAAGAGTAGTTATGTTTAGATTAGGGTTTTTTTCCCTAGAAGGAAACCCTCGTATATATACGTATTGTATTTGATCGTGTAGTATGTGTGTATTCTCGCGAGCGAGAACAAGAGAGGGAGACCGTGAGAAAGAATGAGGATATTACAACGCATCCGCTCGTAGGTTTTATCTTTTTCATTTTACCGGATAATAGAAAGGAAGGACCGGCTGTTCGGTGGACGTAGCCCAAACTGGGTGAACCATGTATATATATGTCTCTCTCGGTTTTATGTGTTTTTTGTGTGCTTTTATTTTTCCTCATATTTTATGTGTTGCATTGCTCCATAATATATAATTTTCTAACAATAACATCAATCCTTTAAGAGGATTGGCTGAAATCTACACAAGAAAGATAAATATACAAATGTCGTGAGCTGCGTAGCAAGAATCGCAACTTCCGAAATACAATACAAACATGGGAGAAGGATGAATGCTGAAACAATAGTGGAAACCTCCTCCAATGATTCCAACGTGAAAGGATGCTCCTCTCATCGAAGATTTCACTCTCTAGTGCACCATGTGAACCCTCCGCAAACCCTTCGAAAATAACGCCGTAAGAGGAAGGGACCGGTGGCCGGGGAATGAGATGAAACAATGGCCAAGTTCAAAAATATGCAATAGAAGCTCCAGTGATCTCCTTCTCGATTCCCATAGAAAGAGATGGCTCTCTCCTTACAAAACAAGCTTTGGAAATGAGTGTGGATGGTCCGCCATCGCAACACCAGCAACTCCAATGTTTCGCCTAATAGAATAACGTAGTAGGCCGAAGATGAATGCTTGCCTTAAGCCAAGATGAGGAAGATGAAGAACAACTCCTCCAAGGCCTCCCAAGGAATAGGAGGAAACCTCTAACAGGAATTCGTCTTGTGCTAAGGGAAGACAAGTTATCTCGCTAACAACCGAAGAGAGAAAATCGAAATTCCAAGCATGACATGAACAATGGCTCTCCTTCACCTTTTATGCAAGAATGTTTCTCCTTCATGGACCCACCCATTAGGTTTTCTCTCACCTTCTAGTTTCCTCCTTTCCAAACTCGCGAAGTCTTCATGAGCAAGCTTCTTCTCTTAGCCACGTTGTTGACTCGTCAACCATGGTCTAGTTAACTTGCTTTTGGCCCTTTCACATTAGGGACCTGCCATTTAGCCACCTAAGTGACTTCTTGCACTAGGAGAGTTTATTTTGCTGCTACATGGACTCCTTACCCATTTTATTCCTTTTATTAAAATAAAATAAAAATTAATGTTCCAAATACTATATTGAAAAATTTGGAACATTACATGAACAACATTCTAAATTAATTAAACAATTACTTATATGATTTGCAAATGGAATTCTCTTCGTAAATTGACTAATTCAACATTAATTAGAAAATGGAACCAGCCCATCGTTCGAAATGAAAATATAATATATAAAGGGAAATAATGCTGGAACAAAGAATTCTTCCCAAGTGGACTCATAAATTTAACGGCAAAGGTATTTGAAAGAAATTGAAAACATCCAGCGCATTACTCTAAACAAGAAACGCGAATGTGATTATTCTAATCCAAAGAGTATGAATGCCATACTATACCGAGAAAAGGAAAATGTAACTTTATTGAATGAAAGAATAAATTACAACCGCATCAGATAACCGGGTATTGATTCTATAACTACACATAGCATGGAAATTGGCAATGAAACTCCCGCAGGTTGGGCCCGCACCACTCAAGTTCTAACTAAAGAAAAACTCAAAGATGATTGTTCAAAACATCAAAACTCTTTATTACATCAAGGGAAAATACAAAAGGAATACGCTTGACGAATATGTCATGATGCATTGATTACAGTATGAAATTCCTCCCCCTATTCCATTCATTCCTACCCTTTAAAGGCATTTACATACAATGAGATCATATTTTCAAAACGACACTTCACTTCACGTGGATGTCGTTTTGGGCTCCTCGAGCTTGAACCCGTCTTTCCGCTCTCCTATTGGTTGTCTTCTATTACCATTGGTTCTACTGCTTTTTCCTTCCTCGCATAAGGGGAGGGATACAACACTAGATTTCCGTTATAGAAACATTTTCTCTCGTTTATTCAATTCTGTTCTAATTTTCATAAGTATTTTCTCTCTTTTATTGTTAAGAGAAGGAATAATTCCTAAATTGGAGTTATAACCAAGGAATCATGGGGTGAAAACATACCTTAATTCTAGCCCAACAACGTATCAACTCGAGCTCCATCGCGTGACCCGATCATCCTTCCACACGTCTAGAAATATACGAGCTTGGCTAGCCACTTCGTAGCTCGTGGTGAAATTTCCACAAAGAAATTTTCTTACATAATGCCGCAAAAATGTACTATTTTTCCAATTTTCACCGTCAAATAAGGCCACGATTTTCTTTTTATCTAAAAATTCCTAAATCTATCTTTCAAACTAGTCTTTTACTTCCTAGCTTCTCGTGGTCTCCAATGTTATTTTGCCATTAACTATCTTCTATCAAATTATCTTCGTCCCTAAGAACGAACGATTTTTCTCGCTCGAGGTGTCTTGACCCAGGTTCGTAGGTTAAGGTTTTCCAACAAACCCCACGATTTGCCCTTTCACAATGACCTACTTTTACGTGCCAAGGTCTCACTCGATGTAGTATGGGAGGGTGCCGGAACTAGGTTTCCACACCCCCGGGGATGTAGGCAAGCAAGGTGCAGATCTGTTGGCTAACCTATCGGATTTGCATATGTACGATTCGTGTTGATTTTAACAATATAATAAGTTATTAACTATAACAGTAGCTATTACTATCTAAATATCTAGTCGTACCTTCACATCCACGTGTCTATCAATAATTACCAAAGACATAATATCACAAAGCAAACTTCTGGCGTATACATTCACAAGACAAAAGAGATAGTAAAGTATAGAATTCATAAATTTAAAGAGATACCACATATTCACATACCTAATAGTAAATACAAGAGTCACAAAAATTTTGTAGAATCTTAGCCCAAAGGCGAATTTTAAGGGATTTTTAAATTCTTGTGGCTTAATTTTATATAAAACCCACTTTCTATAGTTTTATATAGTTAGCCCTATAATTATTTTAAAAATAATTAATTTTTAAGTGTTAGCCCAACAAAATAAATGCACTTAATATTTCTAAAACTAAGAAATTCACCTCCCGATTTTCCGGTTTCAGAGTCGATTTCAACGACATTCGCCCGGATTTACCTAGCGGGGGAGGGATTGGGAGTGATTCTACCCCATTTTCACCGGGTTTGGGCCTCGGAAGTTGGAGTCCGGAGGTACAAAAAAAAATTTAATGGCATTCACTCAAATTTACTGGGTCGGGGAGTGATTCGCCCCCCTTTCAACTGGTTGGGGCTTGGAAGTTCACTGTTGGAGGTGCACGGTGCCAGATTATATGCAGATGCCAAGATATGGTTTTTCACGCATTGACGAGGGCATTAGGACAAAAAGAATCGAGTTCTAGTTTCGGGAAGGTGCACGGTGCCGGATTATATGCAGGATGCCCAGATCTGGTTCTGCACGCATTGACGAGGGCATTAGGGCAACAAGAAGTTCCTTGTTTTAAAGGCGGTTACTGCTCAGTTGATAACAAAGAACTACTTTGGTATTTTGCTTATATTTTCCGAGAAGATATTTGATGTAAAAGCTCTTTTGAAATTACCTTAAGAAATATTGCAGACACAAGATTGTTGCACGTTGGATCTAGGAGTTCAAGCCACCAATCCTATACAAGCGGAACCAACAATAGGCACAACATTAAGAGGAAGAAGCTACAGGATTGGCCATTAACCTTTGTTTGAAGAGCAACAAATTTTTTCATCAAGAATTGAGTTAGGTTTGTTCTCTTTGAGAAATTTTGAGATGATACTAAAGGGGCTGGATTTTTCATCCTTAGTGTCAAGTTGGATACGTTACCCTTGTTTTTTATTTTCATATTACCAAGACATCAGAATTAGTTTTATTAACATGTTCCTTGTTTTAAAGGCGGTTACTGCTCAGTTGATAACAATGTACATTAATGAATTTCATATTATTTTGATGAAGGTTCCATTCAAAAAATGTTTCTGGAACATCAAGGAATTTCCAAAGCATTTTATTTACTTAATCATGATATTGACCCGTTTTAAAAAATTTCAATGATATGCACAAGTTCTTCCCTTCAATTACGTTTTATGTTGGTAGCTTTGCTACTATACCTTAAACTACAATTAATAGTGAATTTGTAACCATGCTCTACAAAAATTGAATTTTATCATTCACATGGTTGCCTTACCTGTTAAGGCCTAACCTTAGGTTACGATCCTTGTGAGTTGGCCCTTATTTTTATTTCTATTTGAAGATAATAGTTATGATAAATGTTTGGCTTTGATAATAATAGAAGGGTATGGGCACAGGGAATATCCTGTGAATGTTGTTGTCTGGTTGGAAGGTGGTGGAAAATCTCTATGGGAAGCCCTTCCATCCATCCTAGTCGATCCAACGCTCGGTCGTTGTAAGTTGGGGGATTATTCCTAAGTGGAGCCGGTCCTAACCAATAGACAGAGCGGTCACCAGTGACGGATATGCTTTGACGATTGAAGGAATAAAATAGACTATACCCAGGAATTCATGTGCAGTCGGTATCCACTTCAACCTAGACCCTACTGGTTGACACTTGGGTAGTCACTATTAGTTCTCTTCTTTTCATTTCAACATATTTATGGCTGGAAACTCATGCAGTTTGAATAATGCCATTTTATGGTGCTTTGGTTTCTGAAGTTATTGCTCACTGCAACTTGCAACATCTAAGTGTTTATTGTTTTGATCCACATGCCACTTTTTGTTTTTTTTCTTTTCAATTTAATATTTGATTCACAACTAAAATTATATTGATCTACACATTATTCTAGTATATACTAGTGTCAAACAATTGATATGATATGATTCTACTTCTTTCCTTTGCAAGTCAGGGTGCTTGTATATTCCTGGGAAGATGTTCATTCTTGTGACTCCATAAGGGTATCAAAAGAATATGGCATCCATGATATAAAGGTATTAATTGCTTGAGTTCTGCATGCGAAGTTAAAGGATAACCCTCTATTGATTAGCTATTGCTCTGCTGGAGCACGTTGGTAGCACAACTTAATCTGATCAATACTGGAAGTAATGAATGTTGCACCTGACTTCCACTTATATGATTGGAACAGGCCACAAGCCATGCTGGGTCATAGCATCTGAAGTTCCCTCCCTATGAAGGAATATTTCTCTTGAAGAATCAAGGCCTAGCAGGATCTTCATTCGTAGTGCATGCTCAGGTCCCACAACTTCATTTCCTTTCTCTCAAGCCCATTATTCAAACATTTCCCTCTTTTGTCACTAAGGGGAGACTTGGTTAATGAACTGGGGGGTGTTTTTATTCACCCACCAATGTTCAAATCCTAACAGAGACATTCTACCCCCCTGCTCTTTGTCTATGAAAGGTGCTACTTGCAACTTGAAAACATTCTCTACTTTTAGTTGCTGAGATAATGTATCGTTCAATTTTGTTCAGTTGTTCAACTTGAATTCAAATAACTTGTAAAGAATCTTACTTATTTTGTCCTTCCTTTCAATTTATTTTTCAAAAGAGTGGAGTCTAAATTCCCTGGTAGCAAGAAGGATAATAAGAGATTATCTTGTGGACAGTAGATGTACTGATGTTGCTATAGAGGGAAATAAGAGATTATCCTGTGAATAGTAGAAAATGAGTTGTGGATAGTGCATGATGATTAAGGTAGCATGAGAGTATGCCATGGACAGCCAATGAAGTGTTTTTTCTCTAGAAGGGCAATGAGGGATTATATTGTGGACAGTAGAGAATTGGGTTTGAATCTTATCAATGCTTAACCTGTGACAACCAAATATTTGAAACTTTTGGTTTGTAGCTAGTAGTGTTTTGGTGTTGTAGTTTGGGTGCATGGTGATTTTGGGCCCTGGCTATTTGCAAGGTTAATGGCTTTAGTGAAGCATATATTTCACATTTATCTTATGGCGGTGAGTGGGAAAAGCTACTTCAATGATGATTCAATGATTGTATGACTCCATTAAAATAATGGGCAAAGTTAAGTGGAATTATGCTATATCTTTTGCATTATTACTCACTTTTATATTAGCTGGAGCATGTGCTTCAATGACCTCTAGCCATATATGAGTCCATTCCATGTAATATAATATATCTTTTTGTGAAATCGAGTTGCATAAAATCTGCGTTTTTCTTTCAATTGATTCTATTTTCAATTTTTTTCAAAACAGTTTAGCAAGTTCTTCTATTCTATTAAATGGTTAAATGTAAAATACATAATTACAATTGAACCAGAGATTATACAATCCCAGCCCAACGAGAAACCAGGTCATGTTACTATTTAGCATAATAGTAAAGAGTTAAGATATGTCCAAAAATGAAACTGTGTGGCATTTCCATCAAAAAAGTCTAGCCTAACATAACTGTGAAGTTAGAAATTAAGTTTAAACAGCACATGAAATTATAATATACACAATAAAAATGGGAACTCATTGCCAGAAACCTACAATTAGGGTCAACTGCACCCTTCAACCATGTCAATGGCAGAATGAAACACAATTGGGGAATCCCTGGAAGAACCCAGGAGCTCTGCTGGGAGGACACCATCATTTATTCAGAGCCAGGAACAGAGAGTTATCAAAAAAAACTATTTTGTTTGTTCAGAATTTCTAGTTTCTGTCAAATTTCTTGCCTGTCATTTTTCTTGGATAGCACAACATGAACACAAAAGTTTTTGTGTGCCTGTAAAGTTCTAATTTTCAAAAAACAAACTTAGTGTGGTTGGAGCCAAGGTGGGGATGAAACCTTGTACCAGCTCACCCACATCCAAATCTTCTTTGTACTCCCTCTCTATCTTAACATCCTCCTATATGGCCCCTCTAAGGCCCTGATTCAGCGCTGAATGTGGGGGCAGAGTAGCCTGTTGAAAGGCCAAAGCCACTGCAGCAGCATCTCCATTTTTTCCACAACTTGTCCAAAGTCACCTCTTAGGTATACATGTCAATTTACCTTGTTGGAGTCTCAATTAAGCTATGCTTATAGAACCAACTACAACAAGTATAATGAACAGGGAATTTACAGATCGATTGCAAATTGGCAAAGGTAACCCTCTTCGACTCTCATCTCATTCCATGCGACTTATTTGAGATTCCCCCTGGCAAGTCTTAGGCCCAAAGTTGGGGGTTTTAGAAAAGAAAATTTTTGAATAGTAAAGCACACAAAATAGTAGTGTAATTGGAATACGTCAATGGATTTGGATACGATTCAGGCAGTGATCATTTACATGCTGCTCCTACCAGTGAATACTGTCAAGTTTCAACACAACCACATGCCTATTTCTTCCATCACGCAAGGAAATTCATCTGTGATATATATCTCCAAAGCCCATAGCCTAGTTTCCTTACACTGGCCCCTGAAATGGCTTTCTTTGAAATCTGCAACAATCTTTACAAAAGTTTCAGTTGCATGAAAGAGAACACTTCCGTAAGAGACCACAGTCACAGACTTTCTTTCCCTTCCTTAAAATTTCCCAGGTTAATACATTTTTAGTCAAAATTGTACTTACTAACTGTAAGGGACCTTGGTACAAAGTGGATGGTTTCTCTAGCTTTATGTGATTCACAACTAAAATTATATTGATCTACACATTATTCTAGTATAGACTAGTGTCAAACAATTGATACGATACAATTCTACTTGTTTCCTTTGCAAGTTAGGGTGCTTGTATATTCCTGGGCAGATGTTCATTCCTTGTGAATCCATAAGGGTATCAAAATAATATGGCATCCGTGATAGAAAGGTATTACTTGCCTAAGTTCTGCGTGCGAAGCTAAAGGATAACCCTCTATTGATCAGCTATTGCTCTGCTAGAGCACGTTGGTAGCACAACTTAATCAGATCAATAATGGAAGTAAGGAATGTTGCACCCGACTTCCACTTATATGATTGGAACAGGCCACAAGCCATGCTGGGTGGTAACATCTGTTCACCCACCAATTTTCAAATCCTAATAGAGACATTATACCCACCTGCTCTTTGTTTATGAAACGTGCTACTTGCAAGTTTCAACTTGAAAACATTCTGTTCTTTTAGGTTCTGAGCTAATGTATCGTTCAATTTTGTTTAGTTGTTCAACTTGAAGTCAAATAAGTTGTAAATATTCTTACTTCTTTTGTCCTTCCTTTCAATTTTTTTTTCAAAAGAGTGGAGTCTAAATTCCCTGGTAGCAAGAAGGATAATAAGAGATTATCTTGTGGACAATAGATGTATTGTTGTTGCTATAGAAGGCAATAAGAGATTATGCTATGAATAGTGGAAAATGAGTTGTGGATAGTGCATGATGAGTAAGGTAGCACGAGAGTATGCAGAGTACAACTAATGAAGTGTTTTTTCTCTAGAAGGGAAATGAGGGATTATATTGTGGATAGTAGAAGAATTGGGTTTGAATCTTATCAATGCTTAACCTGTGACAACCAAATATTTGAAACTTTTGGTTTGTAGCTAGTAGTGTTTTGGTGTTGTAGTTTGGGTGCATGGTGATTTTAGGCCCTGGCTATTTGCAAGGTTAATGGCTTTGGTGGAGCAAAGATTTTGTAGTTGTCTTATGGCGGTGAGTGGGAAGAGCTACTTCAATGATGATTCAATGACTGTAAGACTCCATTAAAATAATGGGCAAAGTTAAGTGGAATTTTGTTGTATCTTCTGCATTATTACTCACTTGTCTATTGGTTGGAGTTTGTGCTTCAATGACCTCTAGCCATATATGAGTCCATTCCATGTAATATAATATATCTTTTTGTGAAATCGAGTTGCATAAAATCTGCGTTTTTCTTCCTATTGATTCTATTTGCAATTTTTTTCAATACAGTTTAGCAAGTTCTTCTATTCTATTAAATGGTTAAATGTAAAATACATAATTACAATTGAACCAGAGATTATACAATCCCAGCCCAACGAGAAACCAGGTCATGTTATTATTTAGCATAATAGTAAAGAGTTAAGATATGTCCAAAAATGAAACTGTGTGGCATTTCCATCAAAAAAGTCTAGCCTAACATAATTGTGAAGTCAGAAATTAAGTTTAAACAGCACATGAAATTATAATATACACAATAAAAACGGGAACTCATGGCCAGAAACCTGCAATTAGGGTCAACTACACCCTTCAACCATGTCAATGGCAGAATGAAACACAATTGGGGAATCCCTAGAAGAACCCAGGAGCTCTGCTGGGAGGACACCTTCATTTATTCAGATCCAGGAACAGAGAGTTATCAAAAAAATTATTTTGTTTGTTCAAAATTTCCAGTTTTTGTCAAATTTCTTGCCTGTCATTTTTCTTGGATAGCACAGCATGAACACAAAATTTTTTGTGTGCCTATAAAGTTCTAATTTTCAAAAAAAACTTAGTGTGGTTGGAGCCAAGGTGGGGATGAAACCTTGTACCAGCTCACCCGCATCCAAATCTTCTCTATATGCCTTCTCTATCTTAACATCCTCCTCTATGGCCACTCTATGGCCCTGATTTAGTGCTGAATGTGGGGGTAGAGTAACCAGTTGAAAGGCCAAAGCCACTACGGCAACATCTCCATTTTTTCCAAAACTTGTCCAAAACCACCTCTTAGGTATACATGTCAATTTACCTTGTTGGAGTATCAATTGAGCTATGCTTATAGAACCAACTACAGTGAGTATAATGAACAGGGAATTTACAGATCGATTGCAAATTGGCCAAGGTAACCCCCTTCGACTCTCAGCTCATTCCATGCGACTTATTTGAGATTCCCCTGGCAAGTCCCAGGCCCAAAGTTGGGGGTTTTAGAAAAGAAAATGTTTGAATAGTAAAGCACACAAACTAGAAGTGTAATTGGAAAACGTCAATGGATTTGGATATGATTCAGGCAGTGATCATCTACAGGCTGCTCCTACCAGTGAATACTGTCAAGTTTCAACACAAACACATGCCTATTTCTTCCATCATGCAAGGAAATTCATCTGTGATATATATCTCCAAAGCCCATAGCCTAGTTTCCTTACACTTACCCCTGCAATGGATTACATTGAAATCTGCAGCAATCTTTACAAAAGTTTGCAGTTGCATGAAAGAGAACACTTCCGTAAGAGACCACAGTCACAGACCTGCTTTCCCTTCCTTAAAATTTCCCAGGTTAATACATTTTTTGGTCAAAATTGTACTTACTAATTGTAAGGGACCTTGGTACAAAGTGGATGGTTTCTCTAGCTTTATGTGATTCACAACTAAAATTATATTGATCTACACATTATTCTAGTATAGACTAGTGTCAAACAATTGATACGATACAATTCTACTTCTTTCCTTTGCAAGTTAGGGTGCTTGTATATTCCTGGACAGATGTTCATTCCTTGTGACTCCATAAGGGTATCAAAATAATATGGCATCCATGATAGAAAGGTATTGCTTGCTTGAGTTCTGCGTGCGAAGTTAAAGGATAACCCTCTATTGATCAGCTATTGCTCTGCTGGAGCACGTTGGTAGCACAACTTAATCTGATCAATAATGGAAGTAAGGAATGTTGCACCTGACTTCCACTTATATGATTGGAACAAACCACAAGCCATGGTGGGTGGTAACATCTGAAGTTCCCTCCCTATGAAGGAACATGGCTCTTGATGAATCAAGGCCCAGCAGGATCTTCCTTCGTAGTGCATGCTCAGGTCCCACAACTTCATTTCCTTTCTCTCAAGCCCATTCTTCAAACATTTCCCTCTTTTGTCACTGAGGGGAGACTTGGTTGGTGAGCTGGGGGGTGTTTTTATTCACCCACCAATGTTCAAATCCTAACAGAGACATTCTACCCCCCTGCTCTTTGTCTATGAAAGGTGCTACTTGCAACTTGAAAACATTCTCTTCTTTTAGTTGCTGAGCTAATGTATCGTTCAATTTTGTTCAGTTGTATAGCTTGAAGGCAAATAACTTGTAAATAATCTTACTTCTTTTGTCCTTCCTTTCAATTGTTTTTTAAAAAGAGTGGAGTTTAAACACTTACCCAAATCAATGTGTGTAGTTTTGCAATTTGGAAATAATGAATAAGCGTGGGTGATGATCATTAATTATTTGAAGTTCTCCTAGCGACCACTGACAACCAACTTGCATGGAGAACTATAGAGTAGATAAAACGTGGTTTCCTTCAGCTTCACCAACTATTCCAAATTCTCATGTTCAATTTGTTAAACATGATCATTGAAAATATTTTCATTCACCTTCTCATTAGTGAAGGAATTGAGATGTCATAAATATGTGTCTACTGAAGTACTATATTCCTTGGCTTACCATATCTGTAAATCCCTTCTCCATCTACGGGAAATTTTTTTATAAGGGATTCTGGAGAATCACAGATTCTTCATTGATTTCACCATCGTCCTTAGGATTATAAATTACCTACAGTCTCCTTTTATGAGTATTGATGGTTGTAGGGGTAGAAAAAAACATTTCAAGAAGGTTTTCAAATGGGGTAGCAGTTTATGAAGTGGAGTTTATATATATATATATATATATATATATATATATATATATAGTTAAATACATATTCCTTTAACTATTAAAGGAATGATATACATATGGCTTTAATATAAGAAAAAAGGGCTGCAAATGTAGCTTCCACAAACAAATCCAGGAGTCAAACAGAGATCACCAACTCACGTAATGTTTACATGTCTTGTCCATGAAAGAGACTACAGAAAACTACCTAAGTAAATAAATACTAAGAATTGACCACACTAGTTACACAAGGAGGCTAGTCATGGTAATTCTCTAGGGTAGGGTTCTAAGCCAAGATATGGGGATTGACACCAAGAAGCTAGAGTGGGTCCACCCATCTATAGGAAGTTAGGGAAGCTTGAGACCATATGGCCAAGGGATAACATCATTACCTGCTTGTTGCTTGGTGGACTATGTTGGAATTTGGGTAGCTCAAAGGAATTTTTGAGAGGTGAAAACCCACCAAAAGGAGTTGGTTGGGAAATTTACCCAAGTAGTTGGAGTTTTGACCCAAATATGTGGGTTTGGACCCAAGACAATTAATTATTTATTCTAATTTAAAAATTTTCATGATCATAAAAAATATCTTCAAGGGGTATAGTGCCTTTTATTAATGTCACATGAAGAATTCTAAATGTAGACATCCTTTCTATCTGGTTATGTGGTGTACATGTCTTAAGATATCAACTGCTTTCATCAAAATTTATTTATAAAGATCTTCAAGAGAGACACTTGCAACTTTTCTTGGCTCACTGAATTGTATCGGTTTGAGTTGTGTATACATATATACCAATCTTGACATTGAAAGTCTACATAGAACTTATACTAAAAATTGTATCTTCTAAGGTCACTGACAACTGTAGCTAGATGATAATCCTGGTGAGCCTTCACTCTCGGTATCCTTTATGCTTAAAAATAATCTGGGAATATCAGTTCCTATGATTAAATCCTTTTAATATACTTATGCTTAGGAGGTGGTCTTATGGTGACTGATGTCACTTCTTATAGTCTTAAAAATACTATTTTCTATATATATGCCTAGAATATAGCACCAAATTTGATGTGACATACTACTGTAATATTAATGAAATACTTTCTCCAAGATGATGACATGAAGGAGAGTGATGGCTTAGTTTATAATTATTGGCTTTGAGTTTATTTTATGCATAAAATGGGTTTCAGTCCTCTTGAAACAACACATAACATAAATTTATGAAACAACACATAATTCAAATATTTTGGAGTGATTCCAGAGCATGTCAAGTGTGCTCAGAACTTCGATATATAGATTAGACTAGGACCTTCATTGTTCTGCCTTAGGTTACCAGATTATCCTTTCGGTCCTCTAGAACAAAAAACATCTCTGCCATTTGTGTTAGTGCATGTGCCCAAAATAATTGAGCCTTAAGCCTATATTATGTTATTTCCCCATCCAAAAAAATCCCATGGAGGTCTCATCTATATGTAAAATAGACAAGTCTAGCAATCTAACCCCTCACAAAAAAATTTATTTTCTAATTTCCTAAAATTAGTGTGTGTCCAGACTCCAGAACATAGATACCGTGTTTATTACAAGCACAACACTCTTTATTATTTGTATCGTAACCTATACAATGCATCAGGGATATAATAATGGATCCATCTTTGGATCTTTGAAAATTTTGAGAATTTTGGCACACCAAAAATTGGAATTTCTGATGCATCTCTAGATATTTATTAAAGTTATATATATATACTTAACAGGAATAAGTAATCCAAGATACCTCTGCCTAGATATGATCCTGTGATTTGAAATGGAAGCATGACAGAGATGTGCCCTGGATTCCTCTTCTAATGGTTATTTTGATCGTTGATCAGTTTTGGGCACCCTGATCTGTGATTTGACACAAATATGATCGAATTTCTTGATGAATCGAGTATAAACCGTGACAATGTCAGCATCCCTATAAGCTCTTAAGACATTCGCATTTGAGGAATGAAATCTTCCAATTTCATTAAATATCTTAGTTCACACCTGAAGTTTGATCAACCTACAATGGCATGTTTATTGTTTTAACTTTTGATATCCTACCTTGAATGACTGGTTATGATTGTACTGATGCATACCTCTGATCAGTTTAAGTAATGACCTAAGTGAAGACATGTGTTACTTTCACTTGGCATATTTAAGTTGAAGAAGTGAAAGGGCATCAAAATTAAGATCTCATCATTTCCACAGTAGTTGTGTTGTCAAGCAGTCTCACTGTATACAATAGCTTTATCTTATTGCAGCAGTAAGCCTCAAGGTTCATCATTGCCCTGCAGCAATTGCCTAAGTCTATCATTTCAGTGTTTTGATACAACACCCTTGTGACAATAACCTTTTGTATGATAATAATCCTAAAGTGTTCATGATAGTCCTCCTGTGGGCCTAACTAAAGTATACCTGCGATGAGTAAGTTCTGAATATCATACAGTTTCGCTAAGCACAAAGATCTTCTAGAGTTTGCTGGGATGATGTTATAGTCATTAACACTGTCTTGAATGAGTGGTTTGCAGAACAAGGCCAACAACCTGAAGGGATCCTAAAAGGCATCAACAAGCCTAAACCTTGTGGTATATTGTTGATAGCAAGAAGCTTCAGAACAAAAAGGCATCATCACACTTAAGGTATATTTCTCATTGACACATGCAAAACAGAGAATAGTAGGCAGGTTGCTTCAGATGCATTTGATCAATGTATGATACTAGTTGATATAACTTGACCAGAGACTTTAAGTTTGTTTGAACAGAGATGTTAGAGGCACCACTGAGAGTGATGATGACAATAATCAATAAGATAGTAAATACTTACTTGTAAATCCCTTGCCTTCAAAAAATATACATCTAGAAATCTCCAGCACTATCCTATTTCCTCATTCAACCAGCCCATTCTATTCAAGTAAATAAAGTGTAGAATTGTCTTTGCCTTTAAATCCCTTCACTTGTGTAACAATTGGAAAATTCATTTGATGCAAACTCCCTTTCCTTATCTGATTGAAGGAATTTAATTCTCTTCCCTAATTCATTCTCCATTCCTCTCTTAAGTTCTTGAACTCAACAAATGCAACAAACTTTATTATTAAGAAAAACATGTACATTTTCCTAAATATGTCAACAATAAGGAGAAAATTCCTTGCACTAGATACTGAAAGTGTCTTCATGGGTCCACAAAGGATCACAACAGACTAATACCAAACTTCACATCACACTCCATACTTTTTCTTCACCAAAGATCTTCCAACACTATTTTCAAGGCAAGCATGTTGCACATGCATCTTTCTCCTCCTAAACTAAAAGTAAACCACTAACCATCTTAGGTTTTCTCTAAAGGGAAGTTAAGGTGCTAATAACTTTGATGCCATAAAGAAATGCTATGAATATTAATACTATATATCTAAGCATGTGATTTTTCCAAATCCACATCCACAAGTCTATACAACCCATTCTATTTTAGCATCGATGCAATCACCTAACCATTACCTTTATCTTTCACAAAACGATTTTCAACACTAAATGAGGCCTCCAAATATGGACTCTATATTGTTATCTCACTAATTGAGAGAAGATTTTTATCCATATCTGATCAATGGTATGTAATGCACATTCTCAAAAGTACACTTCTTAACATCTAACAATTTCGTTTGAACATCTCCACAATTTTCCACAAAATGCACCCAACCAAACCCAAAGACTATAGTTTCTATTTTGGATTTGGCTTCAACGAAGGTAATAAACCAATCCTTCTTGATGGTCATGTGCTTTAAAGCACCAAAATCAAGGAACCAATTACGTAAAGGCCTACCTCCCACCTAAGAAGAAATTTAAAAATATATATATACCATATATGTTCTAGGGATCTTGCTGCCGGGCTGTCATAGGTTTCCTAGCTGTGCAGGTGTTTATTACTGTTGTGAATTGTGTGTGGCACTGAACTGGGATTGTAATACACAGTTCAATGCTTAGATTTTTTTATAATCCAGAGCCAATTCATCCCTTTGTCTTGTCCATTCTGGCCGCATTTCATGATTGAAAGTAAGATTAGGTCAAGGTTCATCCAGGGTGAAAACTGTTTCAGTCATAATTGACTTCATCACATCCACGGACAACTTGCCAGTAATTGATATCTGGCCAGATTTGTCATGCCTATAGAACAAGATGGTTCCTTCGGTTATATTTGATTTGGACTTATAAGTTATAACTACCAGATTTGAAAATATGCATATACTGAAAATGTATCTCTCCTTGTACAAATTTAAAACAAGACAACATTTGTACAACAATACTAGGAGAGCATTGGCAAGTTCTAGAGTGGACCTCCTCTCCAATCAATGGAGCTATCAGGTAAATACAGGGTGCCACTGCTACTACTTGTGGGATTCTGCTACAAATAGATTCATGGCATGGCATGGGCATGACATGGGGAATTCTGAATGGAGTTTTTCTAATGGTTCTCTTCATGTTGATGGTTATAATTTTAACAAATTCAGCAGGGTGGCTGCAACTGGCACATATTCCTTTCAATATCCAGATTTTGAAGGCATGAGAAGGAATAATATTTTGAAGAAGTGAAAAGAAGTTCACCTTATTATAGTTACCATGCTAGGTCTTCCTTTAAGAGCTTCACAACATCAAATAATTTCCATAAATATGGTTGTGTAAGAGTCGTGATGGTGTTGTAATGTAAATTATGTTTCCATAGTTGAACATCTGAAGTATTTTGCGATATTGTTATTGTACCATGGCACCTGGATCGGATCCAGTGTTTATCAACACTTTTTTAATAGCATGTTTGCTTTTCTTCCTGCTGCTGTTCATTTCAACCTTTATACGATGCAGAACAAGTCTTTATGAAATAATAGCAAAGATCGCTAGAAGATGCTTCCAAAGGATTCCTGATTCTTAATGATTTAAGAACTTGGTAACTGCCTTGGTAACTTGGTAATGCTTCAGTTGACCATTTTGAGACAATTTGTTTTGCAGATAAGGATGTTAAAATGTGGGGACAACTAAGACACATGAGTTGGGAAAAGTTAAATTCCTTTCTTCTGTTTATTAATCATATAACTAAAAAATTCTATATTGGACATCATCACATCTAAGAGAATGTTATAAGAATAACACCTTATGAAACCCTCCATTGTGCAAAATAACAATAATATCCTTTATTGATGGGAGTTAGACAATAGCAGGGACAATAACACAAATATTCTCATTGGAAAGGATCATGGGATTGGTAGCAGGGACTCACACATCCTTGCAGAGCATCTCGTTCAGACTTTAAATGATCAAGGGTATTTCTACCTTCATTGGGTCTCAAATAGGGTTGGATTTTTTGGTATGCAAACTTGGAAAGATGCGAATGAAATTCACTTTGGAGATCACCTTGCACAGGAATGGTCTCACTACACAAATTTGTTAAGACAATGTCTCATTTCTCTTTCCCCTTTTGAGGATACTTTGGTTTGGTCTTGTTGTCCTTGACACCTGGCATGTCCTTTTTCCTTAGATCAGCTGCTCACAAGTGTATTTGCTGCTCCAAAATACATTGTATACTCAACCCTAGTAGATTTACTTCTGACAGTGGATTTTCCCATCAAATCATTGTACAATCAGCTCCATATAAGATCAACAACTCATAGTGAATTATTTCTCTAATTCACTATATATCAATCCTTTAAAAATCAACTTGCTCACACTCATTAGGTCCACCATCATGACTGTACATTAGCCCTTAAATACACGTTCATAGCTCCTAGATCTCAACCTTCTTGTCTAGATCTTGATTCCTTATTTGTTTCAGTGATAAGATACATGGTCAGTCCTTCTTGGATCTTTGTCCAAGTCTACCAGACCCATAGAACCCTTCATCTAGACCATCGATGCCCTGTTTCCACATCTGATCTGCTACAACACTCTGTTTAGACCTTAAGCGCTCTATATTTTTCCTTCAACACCCTTGATCTGACCCTTGGAACCTCAAATATGATCCTTGGTTTACCAAAGCTAACCCTCGAGCTTCCAGATATAAAGCTCAACACCTTTGTATTAGCAGTGTTAGGCCATATTAGGCCTTAACAACCTTGCGACCTTCTCTAACCCACACTAGGCTACTAATTTGTGCCTTGACCCTCTAAAATATGGCCTCTACAGACCTATGGACAACCTAACCATCCTACGACTCTTCTCTCCCTTCTGTGTATAGTCTTGAGGAGTCTTAGTCCCTTTCCAATTTCCTTATAAGCCTTACGCTCTACCTACAACAAGAAAACTAGGGCCTCAACCCTTCTCCAATACTCAAAACAGAACACGGTTAGGTCTCTAACTTCCATGACCTTGCCTTAGCAAACTTGGGTTGCTCGCACTAGTTTTCCACCTTCATTAGGGTTGTTTCCTTATGAACAAAACTCGACCCTCTTATGGCATGCCTAGTACAAGAGGGATACATCTCTCTTGCACACGATGTGTCATGAGCCTCTTCTTAGATTCCTTTTATACTTTCCCTCTGTCTGCAATGAACTCTTGATCATACTATCTCAATGGGAAACTTTCCATCTTCGTATCAAGGCAAACAATTGATAAAGAAGAGGATGATTATCAACATCAATTGTTGAATCCAAACATCATAGCTCCCCCTTAATATTGAGAAGGTAACCCTACCTATAATGTAACCATCTACAATTTTCTATTAATCCTGGGATTTTATAGCTCCTTTTGAAGCTCTGTTTTGGATGATCATCTAGCCTTTAATCATGTGCTATCCATACGAGAGATGAGACTTCCATGAGGCAAGTGATCCATGATAGGGAAGATTCCTTTGCATTCAAGTGACTATATCTATAAGACTATTTCTTATAGGATCTTCTGCTTATCATGCTCGACAAGACATAGAATCTGTCATGTACCTTCTTCAAGACAGCTTAGATTTCATGTAGATGCGTGTTTCCCTAAAACAGATTGTTCCATAGTGCCATGCACTTATTTTCTTAGTTTATCTTTAAAATAGGGGCTGCAGGTGTGTTAAATTTATGAAAAGTGATGTATTTTCTTTTACTAGTATATCCCATGAGCTTCTTCATAAATAACATTTAAAAAGATGAACTATCCGACTATTTTGTTCACAACAAGACTATAACACAGTTGGAAATTTACAAGAGATTCAATATATTATCATGGCTTATGGACTAAAACAATAATGCAGTAAATGATGTTGAGCTAGATATGCCATATATATAGAAGAGAGGATATAGCACAAGAGCATATGATGATACAAATTACTAGAGATATGATGCCATTACCATTACATTGATTCTCATGGCATTAGAATGAGTAGTCCTGATCATTGGAGGGACATGTGGCCACAAAAGAGCGAGAGTGAGAAAGAGTGAGGCTTATGTGATGATCATTAGAAAGATGTCATTTCATAATGTGATATTTTGTGTAATGTGGTGATGTCGCTTCAAATAGAGGTGGCAATGCCAAATGCAATGCTTTGGAAATTATATAATGACATAGATAATAAGTCAGATCCAAGGCTCCAAATTTAGTTAGAGAACCAAGCTACTAGAAACCTATTACAGGTTGCTTGAAAGAAAGAGCCCATTTTTGAGATTGATTTTCACAAAAATATGTATGTATAGAGCCAATGTTTCTTACAACTTGAAGATATTCGATCAGTCTTCAAAAAAATTGCTTGGAAAACCTTAGATAAAATTTTCACATGAAGATAATGTGGAGTGAAATCAATGTTAAGACGATCATGCATTTCCAATTGTTCCACCGTTGCATATGAGGATAACCGTTTCCAAACATGAATTGATCTCAATCCTTCTTGTTGATAATATATTTTTCAAAATAGACAATGTTGAAGAATTTGTCCAATCTTGGTAATTGTCAAGTATTCCATATGTATTTAAGTCTTTTTGCTATATTCAGTTTGCAAGCGTGGGATTTTGTTGGGCCCTATAAGGGCGAGGATATTATACTCAATTTATCAAATATACAAATCACCTCTTAATTAGCATTCTCTCTATTTTTCAGGTGTTCATCAATGTCCCATGGTATTTCAGTGCACTGTACTACATGTTGAGCCCTTTCTTGACACAATGTACCAAGAGAAAATTTGTAATTGCACGTGAAGGAAAAGTCACAAAGACCTTCTACAAGTATGTGAAATTCCTTCTCTGATGTAGTGAAAATATGCTCAACCTCAATTGAAGACTCTGATTATATATGATGGAATGAAGGATATATTCAATGAAAATTTCCTAGAAACTTATTTAATACTTGATTTTACTTGCAGATTTATATCTCCGGAGAATGTGCCTATACAGTATGGGGGACTTAGCAGGACCAAAGATGTAGATTTTGGACCTCACAAGCCTGCAGTAGAGTTCTCCATTAGAGCTGGGGAGAAAATCAATCTTGAGATCGAGGGAGTGGAGGTAATGTACGTAAAAAATTTCTCAAGTTTGCAGATTTTGTGTCAGTTCCTGCATTTAAATTTAGTTCTTTCGCCTCGGTTTTGTTTCCAATATACTTCCAAATTTGATGAGTTTTAGTTTTGGATATAAATTTTATGGGTGTTGGATTTGAGATCGAGTTCATCCTCAAGATCTATGCGATTGGGATTTTTCTTTGTTTTTGAATTCTCACATTCAATTTGTCTGTTGTTTAGGCGGGAGCAACAATTTTGTGGGACCTCATAGTTTGGAGTATGTGTAATTCATAATGATCTTGTATTCTCTTCATTGATGACTTTTCAATGTGTGAGTTTTGACCTAATCCATTGCATTATCAATGTGTCAAGGCTCAAAACTCGACCTATATGCCAACTACTTCTTATGATCGTTCGTAGGAACATGAATCCTAATTTTTGTAGGTTTAAAATTTATCACAAGTTTGCTCTATTGTGGTCGAATTTGTGGAGGTTATCTCAAAATTTATTTAAGGTACCATGGATCTAAATTTCTTATGAAATTTCAACACTATAACAAACTTTGGTGCAAATTTTTGATCAATTCTCACTTGGTTAGGGTTATAGATGTTAATGAAAATTTTGTGTGCATGCATGAGAGTTGGGTGCAAATGCACAATTTTGTGTAGCATTAGTGTGATAAATATGGGATAGTGCAAAGCATAGTTTTGAAGATTAGTCTAAGTTGACTCGTACCTAATCAACTCAGTCAAGTTGATTGTTGGTTGAACGGCTAATTGTTGGTTCAATGGACAGAAGATCTTGCAGGCACAAATACCAAAGGGAAAAATGGAGCCCATCATGCGGTACTCTTTGTAATTCTCCACCATTGCTACCTTCCATGCTTCCTCAAACTCCTCTCCAACCTCAATATCAGTGCTAGTAGTAGCATGAGCAACAACACTACACTTAGCAGAACTAGAAGAACGTGTTTTCCAAACTACACGAGAACTACTTCCCTCACGAGTCACCATGTGCCATGCTTGGTCTTGGTGGTTCTCTTCCTTCTACTCTTGGTTCAACTACCATATCTTCATTGGAACCAACACCCCGAACTCCACTAGACAACGATTCACCATTTTGTAGTAGTGATTCGCCATTTGTATTGGTGATTCACCATGATTTTACAAGATAATATAATCTCATGAGAAATTCGCCAAAAAATTATATATACATATTATATTATTAATAAAATTTCCTTCCATTTTTCTTGTGTATCATGGGGATTCGCTCATTTATTATATATATAAATTTAGGGGGGTTCTTAAAATTGCATCCACCTGGTCACAACCCCTTTCAAGTGGCCTTCGGATTCCATTCACTATGTCCCATTGATGTAGCCATTTCATTTGCAGCTACTCAGGCCAATTCATCTCATGTCCAATCTGAAGTTGACAGAGAAAATAACTTCATCGAGCGTATTCAACACATCCACCAATAGGTTCATGACATATTGGACAGAACCAATGCTTAGTACAAGCAATGCCATGATCAACATTAGGTGCCACACAACTTCTAGGTTAGTGACAAAGTGTGGTTACATTTTACAAAGGAGTGCCTCACTGAACCCCACCGTAAGATTCACCCGCACTGATACGGGTCATACACCATCACCAAGGTTGTAGGGAACAATGCCTTCGAGCTCAATATTCCACCATTCCTTGGTCTGCACCCAGTATTCAATGTGGACCGCCTTCCATTTTACTTTCCACCTCCTACTAAACACATCACATTGGCGAACAACTCACACCAACGAGTTAAACATGACAGTGTGGAACAAGCCACAATTGATCGGATCATGGACACATAGATCGAGATTCAAGAACACTCGCTAGCAAAGGATCCAACTATACCGAGTTGTCAAAGTAGACCAACTCCTTCACCAGGGCAAGTGGTTCACTAGAGACCAAGTTCAATAGAAATTTCCCCACCTCATGGAGGCTCTGCATGCAATGGGGACCATTTCTTCCTAAGGGGGGAGGAATGATCTAGGTGATATTGGTGGCCACCCACCTATTCCACCTAGACAGTTTCATCAGTTTTATTATTTACTATTTTTAGCAATTTTCGGGTCCTGAATTTCCAAAGCAAATTTGACCCCCTAAACGACGTTCTTTTGAGGTCCGTTGCAGTTCCGTAGCCAGAGGCGGGGGGTTGCAGGAGAACCTATATTCCTCATAGAGATATTTCCAACGAGGTATCATACACACCAAATAGAGATAATAAGACCAAGTTACGACCCTGGGAAGTTGGCTGCCCAACTAACCCCAACGAGGCCCATAAACTCTTGGTGTTACATCTCCTCAGGTTAGGGCTTTGGTTGTTTAGGGTTTTCTCTTATTGTTTAATAATAAAAAAGGCCCTTGAGCCTCATTGTAACACAGTTCAGAGGCATGTAGCTGCCACATCTCTTCTTAGATATAATCTACCATCGCTAGAGGTAGTTTCTTTTAATTCTGTCTGTAAGCATTTTTAGTATTTGATATTAATGAAAGGAAATATTATTTTTGTTGCATATCTATATTTGTGATTATATATGTATTATGTTTCATTCCTTATTAAATTTGGATCACACACACTCATCACAAGTTCGATCTGCAATAGTTAAGGAGAAGAAGAGCTAGAAGGATGAAGAAAAGAAGGAAGAATCAAATTTTCTTGGGATAATCTCTCTCTCTCTCTATCTCTCTCCATGTGTGAATTTAGGGTTCTGTGTAGCTTCTAGTTGCAAGAGGCCGAAATTGCAGAGCTGGAATTCTGAGAAGTAGTTGTAAGGCCAAAATTCTAGAGTGAAGCTAAAGATGGTCGAAGTTTTGAAGTTGCCTTGGAGAGATCTTGCTGGGGGATGAATTGGTGCTTGGGAGGATTTTGGGCTTTGGTATTTGTGTCTTGGAAGTCTCATTGTAAGAATATTCTATAAGAAGAGAAACATTATTTTTAGGTTTTCCCCTTGGAACAATAACACATAAAATCCCTTGACTTTCCAGCATGGTATCAGAGCTAAGATGCAAGAAGCAAACTGGATATCACATCATAGTTGGCACTATGACAAAAAGGTATGAAAAAGGGGTTTCAAGTTTCTTGGAAATATTGCTATATCCATGAATGGTTTCATATTAAATATCATCTCCAAGCTACCAAAAGAAGTGAAGGATGGAAGTTTATTTTCTTCTTTATATGGAACTTTCAAGGACGAAAATGTATGGGTTATCGACAATGGTGTTTCTAGAAATATCACAGGAGAATGCAACCAACTGTAGACTTTGTCAAAAGGAAACTCCTCACATTCAATCTAACTTGGAGACAAGAAGAGATATTCAGTGAAAGGGATTGGATCTACTTTGTTGGAGCTCGAAACCGGTGGAAGTATTCACCTCAACAACATTCTATATGTTCCAGGTTTGAAGAAAAACTTACTTTCTATTTTTTGTATAGAGGATAAGGGTGATAGAATTTCTTTTGTCGATGGCAAGGTTTTGGTTTGGGGTAAGGGATCTAGTATTGATAATTCTAGGGTGATTGGCATTCGTGAGGGGGCATTATATAGACTCTTTACACCTCTATCTCAAACCCTAGTTCACTTGGATGTGAACCCTTTTGAACTATGGCATAGAAGGTATGGACACCTTCATTATAATATTTTTCAATCTCTACATCAAACAACTAACTACTTTTTTTTTGAAATTTGGCTTCTGTGATCCATAATTTATATAGAGAGAGTTTTTGGTGATAATCACATATGAAAATATTTTGTCTACGCTTTTTGAACCAACTAATGTGATTCATCTTCACCACAAGATGAGAGATCAGGTCATGGCATCATATTTAAATAGATGAAAAAGAAGGTGCTAAGCTCTTGTACAGTAAGAGCTAGTTTGACTTAAAAAAGAAAAAAATTATTTTAATTATTTTAATTTCTATAATATTATCTATTTATTTATTATTAATTTTTAATATCATAATCTTATTATATTTTATCATTATTTTAATATATTTTATTTTAAAATTATTAAATAAATAACCAATCAAATATAATAAATGATAAGAAAAAAATAAATAATAATAATAATAAGTATTATATTTCATTTTTTATCTATGTTTGTTTATTTATTTACTAACTATTTTGTTTTATAATAAAAGTTATGTTTGTTTATTTATTTATTTAATAACTATTTTGTTTTATAATAAAAAGTTATCTGTCTGTTTATTTATTTATTTATTTACTAACTATTTTGTTTTATAATAAAAGTATCTTCACCACGTATGATGTAAAAATGTAACATACACCCGTTAAGTTCACATGGAAATGTAAGGAGTTAACCATCCATTCATCTCATTACTCATATAGTCATCACATAATTGCCATTATGAACATCATAACAAGAAAGGAATCAACATCATCATCTTGACACAATAATCAATCACATCATTGAACACCAATATACCCTGGAAACCCCATAGGGTGAAAACCAGCAACGTTTAATTTTATTATTAAATGATCGTGAGGGTGATCAGCCCTCACTCAATGGCTTATAAGGGAGACCATCCCTTAACCATCGTTTATAAATCTTACAAGGAAATATACAAATATCTAGCTTAAAGCCATTACAATAAATATGATACCATTTACCCTCTGGTCTTCATATCTTCATATCTTGATGGCATGGATGTACCTACAATGGTCCATCGTACACTGGATCATCCGGTAGTTCATACTCATCTGCATGAACCATAACCATTTACCTGCCACCAGGTTAAGCATAATATTTCCTTTATACATATCACCATCATACCCTGCTAATGTTACCTTCAACATACATTGATGTCAAGATTCATAAAGTATAATAAATCATTTCACATATCTATACTATAGTAGTTTCTCCATCTACTCATGTATATTCATAACAACAACACATACCTCATATGTGTTGGTTATAAGTCATCACATTAACTAATGTTTCCGTCGCATAAGCACTGAAAGACAATAGCTACATCTCCCCAGAATACATTTAAAATAAACTGATACTTAGTTATGATACTCGTGCATGCAATTTACATAATTTAATCAAAATAGCTAACCCTTGAGCTATTACTTTTAGTACATGGAGTGCAATATAACATATCAAATGTTGCTCCCATGCATGCAAAGGCATATAGATTCCAAAAGAGTCTCCAACGAAGCACGTGGCTTCCTTCACGAGTCTTCCCAAAGGAAACCTCAACACAAGTGAGCATGTAAACATATGCTTTCTTTTCTGTAAAACTATGCAATTAGGCATACAAATGCATGTCTTCTTTTTCAAGATTATACTAACAATCATATTCAATGTAGTTTAATACTACAAGCTATCTTTCTACATACAAATATGTATATTCTTTTCAATAAAAGTTAATACACATATTGCATGCTTATGCATGATCTTCTTCCAAAGGGAATTAACATCATAATCATGATAATATAAAAGTAATCACTTAGTTTGTTCATCTAAAGGAATATAACTGATTAGTTCCTTTAACCATGAATTTATTAAATAACTTAACTTTACCAACACCATGGTAATCTATCCATGGATTTATTAAATAACTAATATTTGCAAACACCATGGTAATCTACCTATGGTTTTATGAAATAATTAATCTCCATCAACACCATGGAAAAACTACCCATGGATTTATGAAACTATCCATGGATTTATTAATTCATTATTATTCACAACATGGTTAATGAATACAATTTTGAGAAAACTTCTCTTTCTTCTTCATCGCACATGAAGATAGTTTTCAAGAGTTACTCTCTTTAATCTATTCAAGAAAATATCTGATTTGTTCTCACTTCCTAAACTAAATGAGTACAAAATCCCTTTAAAATAAAGATCATGCATCTTCTATTTTCTTGCTTATACCATATTATGTAAATATTTATATTAAAGAACTACCCTTTGAATCTATTCAAGAAAATCTCTTTTAAAATATAGAGCATGCATATTCTATTTTCTTGTTATACAATATTATATAAATATTGATAATAAAGAGTTACCCTTGAATCTATTCAAGAAAAATCTTTTTTAAAATATAGGAGCATGCGCATTCTATTTTCTTGAGTATACAATAATATATAAATATTTATATATTAAAGAATTACCTTTTGAATCTATTCAAGAAAATCTCTTTTAAAAATATAGAGCATACAGATTCTATTTTCCTTAAGTATAATAATATAAATATTTATATATTAAAGAGTTACCTTCTTTGAATCTATTCAAGAAACTCCTTTTAAAATATAAAGCATGTGCCATTTTCTTGAATATACATTAATATATAGATATTTATATATTTATATTTTTCCATATAAAAATGGAAAATATTTTGAACATAATCAAACATCTAAACAAATGAAAAGCATTACTTATCTTTTATCATCGTTGTTGGACCTTCGCTGCAGACCTTATCTTTTATCTTTTTAACATCCTCGTCTAGCTCGCACCCTTTGTACTTTTAGTTCTGCTATTCCATGGAATAATCTTATCGCCAACTGTAGTGGCTTTCTGTGCTGGACTCTCCTAAGCTTGTTACAACCACGCTAAGGTCGAACAAAGTGGTCTGATCGACTTTAACGAATTCTTGATCCCAAGTCTTGATTTTGTCGTCGGAAATGGCTTATTTCTCTTTTTTCGGGCTTTTGAGACTCACCATGTTACTTGCAGTATTCTATGACCTTCGAGAGTATCTTGCTAGAAGCGTTTGGTAACAGAAATAGCACTAGCGATGCCAATGTCCTCGATCATGTTTTTGATTGCCTTAGATTCAAACGCCACAGCCTCAGTGACATCGAACAATTCGTCATCCGAGCTATTCAAACTCACCTTGCTTTCCATAGCCATGGCTCCCCAACTAACCGATGATCTGAATAAAAAGAAAGGGATGGGTTTCTATGTGTATAAGCTAAAAGAACTGGAGAAGTATGAACACCATTTGCTCGAACAATCTAAGCCATATTCAAGGGTATATGTATCACTTCTTAAGCCATCCAATGAATATTATAACTGTTATCAAGAATTCGTTTCACATGAAACTGATTCTTGATTTTATTTATTAAATAGTTAAACTCAAAATAAATTTACCATATTAATTTACGTAGATTGAGTAAGTCCATTTCATAAAATGTCAGATCGTTTAACTGACATTAAGTCCTTTTCAAAAAAAAGGACTTTTCAAAATCTAAAAAAAAAAAAAAAAAACACGACATCAACTTGTAACTTTACAAAGACAATTACAAAGACATGAAGCCAAAAACAGCTGAATAAAAGGAAGACAATATCTAGGAAAATAATAAAATAAAGAGCATATTAATAATGGAGTTGTCTTTATAAATAATGTCTGTATTATAAGTTATATAATTAGCCAATAAAGATATTGATTATATAATTAAGTAATAATATTGATACGAATCTAGTGTAACAAAATTATTATGATAATTTGCATGACTCATCTCAAATAACTGATTCGCTCAGAACTACTGGGACATCTGCTGAATGATTTTACTTAACCAAATGAAACATTCACGATTTGTTAAAGCAATAACAAATTAGAAATACTCTTATTGATCTGATATTCAAGATCACTTTGAGAGATTTGAGAAATTTTCCGAAGAACAATTTCAACGAACTTTGTAATTTTAGTGCGCAGTGAAATTAGGCGAAATTAGAATTAACATAATTTGGTTGCAGCTTTTAGAATATTTTAAAAATCTTGCATTGCAGATTCTAGAATATTTGAAAAACCTATGAATTTGTAAAACCACTATGGATTTTCAATTTTGAAATGATCCAACACAGTCTTCCTCTTCAATCCCTGGCTCCAGAAAAGATTCAAGAATTCTTCAAACTTATATCCTCTGTACAGCGGTGGATGTTCTTCATCAACCATGGTGGGTGCAGGAGCAATAAAGGCATCCTTTGAAGGCCCATAGAAAGTAGGAATTGATATGCGTGCAGTGGAGGCATTAGTTACTGCTCGATGCTCAACACTCCTAAATCTCCCATTGCTCACAACCTATTTATATATATTCAAATCACAGATCCACAAAAGAAAATCAAATTAGTATCAGTACATTCAAGATTTGCAGAAAGGAAAATCTGTATTGTATTATTGGGGTTTTCAGTATTTTCTAACCTGCAGTTGATCTGCCAGATTGACAACAAAGGCGTTAGCCAAGGGTTTTACAGCAATCCAATTTCCATTTTTTAGTACTTGCAGGCCGCTTACATCGCCTTGCATTAAAACAGTGATGCCATCTCGATCAGAATGGCATGGCAAACCGAAGGTAAGATCTGGCTTTGGGCATGATGGATAGTAATTTGTAACCATCACTTGGCTGTGTCTTCCAAAAATTCTGTTTAAGTAATCAGAATCCAGGTCCAGAGCTTCAGAAATCGCAGCCAGGAGCCTTAAAATTAGGCCTCTTATCTCTGCAGCATATCTTCCTCCAATTTCTCTGGCAAAAAATTATATATGTTACTATAAGAGTTACTACATGTCGTATGACACAGAACAAATTTGTTGCTACCTACCTGTAGGCTGCAGGTTTTTCAGGCCAAGAGCCTATCATTTCCTCCAGAGGATGACAAGGGAGCTCCAGATAGTCCCTCCAGAGAAGGACTTTCTCTTTTCGAATATTGAAGCTTGTAGCAAGCCGAACTGGCTGATTTGGGTCCTCTGAGTAGAGGCATGCTCTGTCTTCCACAGGCATTTCAAAGAATTCTTTGGATATTCCCATCATGTTTGTCATGACCGTTTCTGGCACACCATGGTTCACTATCTGCACAATCAATCAGGTCAAGTAGAAAATCATACATGATTCATTCCAAAATTAAACTTCAAACTTGAATCAATCATTTATTATCTATTCTTTTAAGATGTTTTCTTAACATCACACCATTACAATAAGGAACATCCATCCATTATCAAAAAAAAATGTTAAACTCCATTATCAAAAAAATGTTAAACTGTAAACTATAAAATCAACCAATCCACTTAACAGAGTTTGGGTGGATCAACAACCCCTTAAGGCCTTGACTACTTACTTGTGTTGTGAAAATCAAAACCTGATGAAGCTAGTGAAATCTGGGTTAGCCAATTAAGATATATTTATAAAAAATTGAGTCAATTGGGTTTATTGGGAGGAATGATTGGAATCTGTTCACCCAAGCTTAATTCCGGCAAATGACATTAATGAATGGAATGTGTATTTTTTTCCTTCCAAGAAAAACTGGTGACTGTCCGTGTGTATTTTTTTCCTTCCAAAAAACTCGTGACAGTCATTTTCGATTTTTGTCCTTTTGATGTGATCAAAGGACAAACCAGAAAACAAAAGTATTGAATATAACACAGGGAATGAAGGTTGAACACGTACCTGGAAAAATCCGTCCTCCTCGCATGCACGTCGGATTTCTTGGACTACCTTGGTTCTGTTAGGGCTATCCAGATCTTTGAGATCCACCACTGGTATGCTCTGAGAGTAACCAGAAATCTCAGATATCATCTGTGGGCGTTCATGGGGAGGCAGGATATATTTATCATGGACGTGAAGATTGTTTGATCCGTTGCTCATGAGCTTTTCAATAATAACTTTGAGATCTGCATGGTTTTGTACTTCTGGTACCGTAGCTGACATCTTCCTAACTGTAGATTCAACAATGCTCTGCAAAAGTTCCGAACACAGGAGATAGGAAATTGGGGTAACAGGCTAATTATAGGAGTGTATAGGATTGTGGGGATGGACCATTGACTTGCAAGTGGCAGGATAACCCCATGTCCCAAATTTCACTGGAGCAAACGCAGACTTTTATGGTCACCCATCAGTCCACAGCAAGATGTATTATATTGTTTTATTTGCCGTAGTCTAACTAGCCAGAGGAATCGCCCTGAAAATCATGAAAATTCCGATAAGATTTTCAGAAAATCCGGCCGGAATTTTTCTAAATCCATGTTATAACTATCAAAGTTTAATATTTTGGGTGTCCTACAGGTTTTTGATGGTGCTGAATCCATTTCCAATGTCAAAATCAGGATTCAAACACTGTTTCTGCAAGATTTTTTAATTTTTTTTGGCCCGGATTCCAGCCAATTTTGACCGTCCGGGCAATTCCTCCGCCTGCTGCCGAAAGACGTTTTATTTGCTGGGTTGGGAAATTTTGACTGACGTTTTTTGGGTTTGTTTCAAGTTGGTAAAACTTATCAGAGTTGAAAGGATTAATTGATATTTAGAATAATTATTATGGACTATGAGTTTATTTATTATCTTTAATTAAAAAAAAACTATTTATCGAAACTATTTTAGCAATAGTGTTTTTTATGG